>JAGSMP010000138.1:1800000-2291979 GCA_029286625.1 Parnassius orleans | reverse complement strand
GATATCCTCTAACTTATACACAAACTCAGACCCGAGGCAGAAAGGAATGTACCAGTTTGTAATCATGGTAATATAAATAAGATGCATCAGCCAGAGAGAATTGCGTCTCGGTGAGAAAGAGCAAGGCCAGCTTAGCCGTCTCGAAGTTGACCAACATGACAACAAAGGTCTTAAAATATACACGGATGGAAGTAAGATTGAGGGGAAAGTCGGCGCTGCTCTATCCATCTGGAATGATGCAGCGGAGGCGAGTAGCCGGAAATTGAAGTTGGGAAATTTCTGCACCGTCTTCCAGGCGGAGTTGCTCGCCATTTTGGAAGCAAGTAGACATGCGCTTAAAGATCCGGCACAAAGCTGCAATATATACAGTGATTCTAGATCTGCTCTCGAGACAGTCGTCCAAAGCGTTTCCCTCCATCCCCTAGCGGCAGAAATTAGAAAAAATTTAAGTTTAATATATAAACTAGGCAAATCACTCCAACTTTTCTGGATAAAAGCTCACGCAGGCCTGGAGGGAAACGAGAGAGCAGATCAACTAGCCAAAGAAGCAGCATTAAAAATAAAAAGTAAACCACATTATGAAAAGTGTCCGGTTTCCTTCGTCAAGCGACAGATTCGTCTGGATTCGCTTGACGAATGGAACCGACGATATATGGAAGGGGAAACGGCTTCCACCACCAAAGTATTTTTCCCGGACGCTGTAAATGCCTACCCTATCATTAGGAAAATGGACATGGATCCAATACTTGTACAAGTGATAACAGGACATGGCGGTTTCTCCGAATATCTATATCGTTTTAAATGTAAGGAGAGCCCGGCATGTGCCTGTGATCCAGAAAAAGAGGAAAGTATAATTCACCTCATAACAGAGTGCCCTATATATTGTAAGGAAAGAATAGACCTGGAAATAGAGATAAAAATAAAGATAGATAGGGATAATGTACATAGAATTATGAAAAATAAAAATGTTAGAAATAGATTTTTAAGTTACTGTAAAAATATAGCTTATAAGGTAGTAAATAAGAATAAATAAGAGTAGTAAAAAAGGGAACTGTAACACAATATATGTAAATATATAATGTAAACAGCCCATTATAATGAAGTAGAAATAAAAAATAGCATAAGTTAAATGTCGCAGTTGTCGTGGAGGCCCTGACAACGGCGAATCAACACAGCTGAAGACGGAGCGGCCTCCACGATAACCAAAAAAAAAATGTATATATTATAAAAATATAGTATGATAAGTTAATACAGCATGTTAGGAACTAGATCTAAGTTAAAAGTACACTAGAAATAATACAAATAATGGCGTATCTGTAATAATAATTATAACAAAAAAAAATATATATATATATATATATAAAATGTAAAATATAATAAAAAAAGAAAAAAAAATAAAAAAAAAATAATAAAAAAGAAAATAAAAAAAAATGTATATATTATAAAAATATAGTATGATAAGGTAATACAGAGGAAAAAAAAAACGAAACAAGAGGAAGAAAAAAAACACATAATAATAATAATAAATACATAAAAAAAAATGTGAACTCACTGCTTAGGCTTAAGTAAATTTACTAATACTAGTAGTGTAAGGAGTACAATGTAAAATGCAAAAGTTAATAAAGAAAAATAAAGCGAAAAAAGGTACGGACCTCGAGTCTGTAGTGCAAAATTATTTATATAAAAAAAAAAAAAAAAAAACCTAACCCAGTTGCACTCTAAACGCCGTCCCGTACGCAGCATTTTTGTATCGCTCCGCGTTCGAAAAATCAAAGTGTCGGGTCAAAGTGTACCAAATTTAAAGTGTTATACACCGGTAGACGCGTCTCGACGAGACGAAGCTAGTGGTGTAAAATAAATGTGATAAAAGTGTTAAAAATAAAAAGTTATTACAGAAAAACTGGTTTTTATAACCTGTAAAAACGTTAAAGTGAAACGTAGCTCGATTTAGATCGACGACATATACAGTGTGTCTGGTCACGACCTAGCGATAATTTAAGGTTACAAAATATACCTAATTTCATCGACGAAAACACCCATATATGGGGGTCTACCCCCCCTCCTGTCGGAATGGCCATTTAATTTTTTATTCTTGTAGATACCTCTGCCAAAAGATGCAGATTTCTCTGGACAGAAAGGTCCTACAGATGTAAAAAAAATGTTATTTAAAAGGTAAAAATAGCATCTATCAAATAAAAATAAACATCATGGAAAGTTTTCCCTACAAAATATCTTAAAACATTTACAATGCTAATTTAAGTTAAAAAAATTGACTATTTTTTTATTTTTCTTAACATACTTCAAAAACTAGCACATTGATACTAAATTTTTTAATACTGTCCTAATACTTAAGGATATTACTTACAAATTGACATTAAAATTATTGTTCTTAATTGCATAACTCGAGAGTTAGGGCTGTTTGAATATGACCCTTTGCGAGGGTTATGTATGTGAAACCTCATTAAGCGCTATTAATTTTCGACAATGGATTAAATAAAAATACACTATAACTTTTAAGAAACTTTTAATGGCATTAAGTATTATTATTAATTTAATAATTGTTCAAAATGTCCACCTCTATTCTGTAGACAGGCCACTGACCTTACAGCCATTTGTTGTGTGGCCCTTGATATTAAGACTATGTCGGATCTTATGTCATCCGCAATCGTCATTATTTTGTCGAGCAGTTCTTGTCTGCTATTTGGGACTGTAGCATAAACCCTTTGCTTCATCCATCCCCATAAAAATAATCAGAGGTGTTAAATCCGGAGGCAGGTGGCCAAGCTACCGTTCCACCACGTCCTATCCATGGTGAATAATTTTCATTAAGAAAAGCTCTCACAGCACGTGCGTAGTGAGGTGGTGCACCGTCAACTGTAGCCACATGCGCCTTCGGTTGATTACTGGTAATTCCTCCATGATTTCTCTAAATGTGTTCTTAGAAAATCTAAAATCTTGGGCCATTCATTGTATTTGGTTATTCAGTTGGTCCAATTAATTTGTCGTCAATCATAGCCGCCCACACATTTACTGAAAATTCATTTGAAATTTACTGGGCCTTACTGCATTTGGATTTTCTTGCATCCATAAATGCTGGTTTCTATGGTTTATAATACCAGCTCTTGTAAATGTCGCTCATCGGTCCACATGATTTTTACAAAACGTCGGTTGACGTCGCACACAACCGTTGAACCACGAGCAAAAGTGGCTCGCACAGCATAGTCTGGCTCTCGAATATCTTGCACGCGACGAAAATGGTACGGATGCATGCCTTCGTTTTAAAATTTTCCACGCAACCCATTTTGACAAATGCAGCATCATTGCTATTCGCCTTACACTGAGCCTGGGATCTCGGTAAATAAGTTGAAGAACTTCTTCTTCTGCTTGCACCGACACTATGCGGAGCGTTCATTTGGCGGCCTTTGGATGCCATATTGCGACAATCTTAAGTGAATGTCAACAAAAGTTTGTCGACTGGGTGTAAGCCGGTCGGGATACCCTGACGATACATTCGTACGGCGGCAGCAGCGTCCATTACATCTGCCATACACGAAATGCATGTCAGCTATGTGATGAGACGAATAGTTAGACATGTTTTTATCCGAAAAGTACGTAGTCACTGCAAACTACAACAAACTCAGCAGAATATCTCGGTGAAGGAATAGCTCACAAAACGGAACGGAATAGTAGCGATCGCAACTCAGAGCGGAGGACAACTGATCTAACAAACATTTATCTTCGATACCTGAGCTGGTCAAACATGATTTTTTGTCCTACTTATTCACCGCCCTAACAATAATACAAATAATTTTTCGTCCTTGTCACATAAACCCTATTCAATGTAGCAGGTAGCTCTACATGGGTTTGGGACCGTCGAAAAAGGTCATATTCAAACAGCCTAACTCTCGAGTTATGCAATTAAGAACAATAATTTTAATGTCAATTTGTAAGTAATATCCTTAAGTATTAGGACAGTATTAAAAATTTAGTATCAATGCTAGTTTTGAAGTATGTTAAGAAAATAAAAAAAATAGTCAATTTTTTAACTTAAATTAGCATTGTAAATGTTTTAAGATATTTTGTAGGAAAACTTTCCATGATGTTTATTTTTATTTGATATATGCTATTTTACCTTTAAATAACATTTTTTACATCTGTAGGACCTTTCTGTCCAGAGAAATCTGCATCTTTGGCAGAGGTATCTACAAGAATAAAAAAATTAAATGGCGGCCATTCCGACAGGAGGGGGGGTAGACCCCCATATATGGGTGTTTTCGTCGATGAAATTAGGTATATTTTGTAACCTTAAATTATCGCTAGGTCGTGACCAGACACACTGTAGATTTTATAGTGTCAAAAGAAGCGCCCCGACAAGCTTAAGCATTTAAGCTAACCACCGGATTTTTTCGGCGCCAGCGCACTGAAATATTTTCGGAAATCCAAAACCACGTGGACACGTGTTTTTGGACCCGAACATCTGCGGCAAATTTTGACAATTCCTACGCAAAGAGGACAACGATACAAGACGTTTGACATATCGTTCATAAAAATCGAACGACAAACAAAGAAGATATCAAGTCCTAAATAAAGTGTTCATCAACTGAAAATTTTAAAGACTATTTACAAAAAATTTTCAGTGATAACCTACTAGTTTTTTATGCCCATTGGAAGAAGCTATTCAAGACTTGAAGAAAGACACCAAACTCGAAATTTTTTGGAGTGCAAACTAATTAGTAAGAGACTTTTTTAATATTAAGTGCAACACGTGTTTTCCTGAAAGTGCTCCTTAAAATTGTGAAAAAATTCCTGAAGGTAGGGTAGGCTTAATTATATACACCTAAATTTTTTCAAAATTTTTACACTAACAAAATTTTTAACCAGAGGCTATTTGCGGTTGTTGGTAATCACAAATTGTTTTTCAGAACACAAAAACCCAAATAATTTTCAGGACAATAATTTTCAGAAATATACCAAATACAGCCCCATTTAATAGACTATTTACAATATTTTTTGCAAAATTTTTGAAGGAGCACTTTAGAAGTTATAAATTTTTTAGTGAGAGCTGGGAGGTCCTGAAAACTGCACGATAACTGTGTTTTCAGTTTACAGGAAAACGGAGCCTCCTAGCTCAATTCTGATAAAATTTTCGGCCCCCCTCCCCCTAAACTATCCCCTAACCCATCCCACACTATCCAGTAAACGGATAGTCTTCGGCCCCCACCGGATCATTTGGACACAGTTTCAACCCCCTACCCTTAAGTCGACTTTGGGACATAGTCTCTGGGGGATGAAAATTTTTAAATCAAAATAATAACGAAACTAGTGTACCGAATTGAACCGGGTTTTTTGTAAAAAATTATATTTAAGCAGGCCTAAATAATTGTATGAAGACTGACTCTATTTAGAGCCTTGTAAAGATATTTTATTTTTAATTAAATTTTTATTTTATTATTAGAGACATAATTTTAGGAATTAGAATTGACCGATTATATGTGTGTATATATGATTGTGTGTATAATATAGAGCAAGACTTAGAATAGACCACTCTACATAGAGAAAAATAGTTTATAAAGTAACCTAGTTGAATAGATTATAGCATTATAATAATAATAGAGCTTTTAGACTGACTCTAGGTAGAGTCTCATATAGGCTAAATAAAATTTTAATATTAAGAATATATCATAAATACATGTATCGTGTGTGTAAGAGTGACAATCCTAACAAGTAGAGTTGCGACTCTACATAGAGAAAAATCTTTTTATTTTATTTTATTTTATTTTGTTTTTGTATTTTTATTAAACTTCAAATAACTGCGACCTTGTTGAACTTTCGATATACTTTACAACTTTTACAAACTTTTATCGAAAATTTTATTATTATTTTTTGTTGTTTGTTGATTGTTGAGACCCAGGACGCGTTCCCCCGACAAAATGTTCGGCATCCGTACCCCAATTAAAAGTACTGAGGATAGTGCTAAGAACACGAGTCCTCAGGGTTCTCCGAACGCGATAGAAAAGGCGGGGCCTTCTACTAAAAGGGATCGAACGTTGCAGGTCCCTAATGTAAGAAAAAGTATTGGGGAATGGGAAACAGGACAAATAGATATGGAAGGATAAACAGACCTCCCCAAAAAGGTAGTCCCAATGGCTCTACAAAACAAAAACTGCCCAATCCCAGGAAACAAAAGAAACAAAAGGAACAGTCCGTAAAGCAGCTGTTGAGGTCACAGAAAGTTTACCAAAAGTGGAGACTAATAAAAATATGGATCGCCTTACGGAGGCTCGAGCCTGTCTCCACAAGGCAAAATTCACCTCAACAACTCTCGCAACCTGAGGACTGATATTAAAATAGAAGTGACTCAGGCCATAGAGAGGCTTTACCAACTTGTAAAAGAGACAGAAAAAGGCAAGAGCACAGAAAATGAAGACAAACTGAGAGATCAAGGGAAGAAAGAGGAAAGAATGGAAGAAGAAAATAGGAAAAGGAAAGAAGAAGACCAAAATTTAATGAAGAAATTGGAAGAGCATGGAAAACTATTAGAAGAAAGCAGAAAAGAAATGGAAAAATTAAGAGAAGAAATGCAAAAGCAAGAAATTAAGGAAGATCGAGGAACATACGCAAGTGTATTGGCTGGGCCACCAAGGGACCCACCTTCAGAAAACATGGCCATGCACTCTGTGATAATCACATCAAATGATGAAAAAGAGACAGGGGACCAAGTAATGGATAGGATAAGAAAGGCAATTAATGCCAAAGAAGAAGGACTAAAAATAGATAAGATTAGAAAGGCTAGAGACAGAAAGATAATAGTAGGATGCCGAACGGAAAAGGAAATAAGTAGAGTTAAAGAAAGATTAAAGATGGCAGGGAAAGACCTCAATGTGGATGACATAAAAAATAAGGATCCACTCATAATCCTAAAGGACGTGTTGCAGTACAACACTGACGAGGAAATCCAAAAAGCTATTAGGATACAAAATAAACAGCTATTTAAAGACATACCGGAAAAAGAGGACAGAATGGAGGTAAAGTACAAGAAAAGGACTCGTAACCCGCATACTTCTCATATCGTAATGAGAGTCTCACCTCAACTATGGAACCGTCTCACGGAAGCTGGTATAATCCATGTTGACCTACAGAGAGTTAGAGTGATGGACCAGTCTCCCTTGGTACAATGTTCGCGTTGCCTGGGATATGGGCACAGTAGGCGCACGTGTACTGAGACGACTGACGTATGTAGCCATTGTGGAGGCCCACATTTCAAAATCGAATGTGCTGAATGGCTATCCGGTGCAATACCGGAATGTAAGAACTGCAGCAAGGCAAAATATGATAACAAAGACCATAATGCATTCAGCACAGACTGCCCAATAAGAAAAAAATGGGAAACACTGGCAAGATCTACCGTAGCATATTGCTAATGTTGCTCCTATGACAAACACGGAACCATGCATCGGTAACCACCGATATCACGCGATCCAGGCGAATCTTCAAAGGTGTGAGCTAGCCACGGCCGAGTTAATCATAGAGGCGACCAAGAGAAAGATGTGTTTCGCTATGGTGCAGGAGCCCTACATTGGTCGAATAGGACAAATGAAAAACTACTCTGGGACGAGAATAGCACAAAGTGACAGAAGCCAAACCACTGAAAATGTGATTAAGGCTGCTATTGTGCTGTTCGACGACACCATTGACATGGTCCCATGCCCAGGCCTAACGACGGAGAACATCGCAGTCGTAAAGTTGAAGACGGGGGCTCGGGAGTTGGGAGTGGTGTCCGTCTACATGGAGGGTGACAAACCTATCGAACCATATCTTGAAACGATTGAAGCGGCCGTGGTGGGCCTACGGACAAGAAACGTGATACTCGGTGGGGACGTGAATGCATGGAATACATGGTGGGGAAGCCGAGAGACAGACAACAGAGGCATAGCGGTAGCTGCAAAGCTAGATGAATTGGAACTCCACATTCTAAACGGGGGGACTGAGCCAACTTTTGATGTAATAAGAGGTGGAAAAAGATATTCCAGTTGTGTCGACGTAACTACCTGCTCGACTAACCTACTCGGAAGGATGGACAATTGGAGACTATCCGAAGAAATAACCAGTTCGGATCACAAGGCAATCCTATTTGAAATAAATTTAGATAAATCAATAGGTACTAACATAAAAAGAATGACAAGAACTTACAACACGAAAAAGGCAAATTGGGGAGAGTTTCGTGAGAAACTCCTCCAGATTTGGAAGGATATACGATTAAATGAAACATCAATAGAAAGAGTAGCAACTACACAAGAATTAGAAATAACAATAGATAAGTATACAAACTCAATAATAAAAGCTTGTGAAAATAGCATACCCAGAATAAAAAATAAAAAGCGAATGGGATTGCCTTGGTGGACTGACGAGCTCACACAGCGAAAAAAGGAAGTCTCCAGGCTGAGGCGTAGAATTTCTTGCGCAGCACCAGTCCGCCGCGAGTGGGTGGTCGAGCAGTATAAAAGAGCAAAGGAAGAGTACCAACAGGAAATCAAAACAGCTCAGACCACTAGCTGGAAGGAGTTCTGCAAAAAACAAGAGCGGGAAACAATGTGGGAGGGAATCTACAGGGTGATAAGCCGTACAACGGTGCAACAGGATGACACTCCCCTTATTCTAGATGGGAGGACGCTTGAAGGCGAGGAATCAGCCAGGATCCTAGCAGACACGTTTTACCCAGAGGATCGAACTGAAGACGATGACGCGGAACACAGGCTCATAAGAGAAATAGCAAAAACTGTGAATGAAGGGTCACCTGATAGCTCATGTGACCCGCCCTTTACAGCAGATGAGTTACTGTGGGCCGTGTCTAGTTTTAATCCAAAAAAGGCACCTGGTAATGATGGTCTCACGTCGGACATCTGTGGAATTGCTATCACCCTGGATTCGGCATTGTTTTTGGCAATTGTAAACAAATGTCTTCGCTTTGCCTACTTTCCCATCATATGGAAGAGAGCGACAGTGGTAGTATTGCAAAAACAAGGAAAAGAGACTTACACACACCCCAAATCCTACAGGCCGATTGGACTGTTGCCTGTGTTAGGAAAGGTCTTCGTTGGTAGTTCGGAGAATCAAGTGGCACATCGTACCAAATATAAGCCGTAAACAATATGGATTTATGCCACAACGCAGCACCGAGGACTCCCTCTATGATACCAACACTCCTCTTCCTCCGCGACTCCACCTCGGCTGCAGCGGTAAGGGGAGCGGACCAACCCCTCCCGCAGCAGCCCACCGACACACATCCGAAGTGCGCTCGCCGAGCTCACACGGAGTGGCCACCTCGGGCCGGCCCTACACCTCGGGCCAGCCAAGGGTTCTCTTGTTCACCGCGGGTGACCAAGCCACGGCTACTAAGCCCCCCCCCCGACAAGGCGGGAACCCGTTCGGGGGGGACCTTTTTTTTTTTTTTTTTTCGGGGGGAAATCCTCATGGACTACCTCCGCCTGGGGAAAGGCGGAGGGGCGTGCCGGACTCTTACCGGCTAAAACCACCCAGTGTCTCCTCGCACGTGCGCGTGGGGCCGCGGAATCCAAATTCTTCCGCAGCCCACACTGGTGCTGGCCCGGTCTGTCCGGGCCTCGTCTCCTGCACGGGGTAGTGAGGTGTTCGACTACCCCGTGCATCGCCTCAGAGGCGCGCGCCGACACCCGCTCGCGCCTCCGCCTCGGGTCCATCGAAGAGGGGGGGCGGGGACTTCCCCAAGTCCCTCGCCCCTGGACCCATTCATGGGGGCCGGAAGAGCGCTTAGTAGCGCCCGCTTTCGCGGCCCCAGCGGCGGATCTGGTCTCTGGCTCCGCCGCCGACCAAGTTTCGGCCGCGGAGGGTAGGGAGAGCGGCGCCTCGCAATACCGACACTCCTCTCCCCCCGCGGCCCCACCACCACCGCATCAACGGTGCGGCCCCGTCTGAGTCGCGGAGGATAGGGCGAGTGGCGCATCGCCATACCAACACTCCTCTTCCTCCGCGACTCCACCTCGGTTGCAGCGGTAAGGGGAGCAGACCAACCCCTTCCGCAGCAGCCCACCGACACACATCCGAAGTGGGCTCGCCGAGCTCACACGGGTGGCCACCTCGGTTTTAAAACTAAATTTGGCTGAAAAAATCAAAATTTTTTTAAAAAATTATACTATTTTTGTTAAAAATTTATTGAAAAGGGGCTTTAAACGCCAAAGAATTTATTCAGTTATATTCTTGACACCGAGACCTTTCAAATGAGCCCAAAGACGGGTGAAATCGGTTAAGAGACGCCCAAAATAACCTTTTGTCGTCTGGACCGGCGGCCATTTTAAAAAGTTTAAAACCGAAATAACTCGTGTTCTAGGGGTCGTAGCGAGTTGTGGTTTTGGGCTTTATTATTGCCACATTATAGTCTCTCTTATAAATACGAAAATACGCTCTACAAAAAATTGCTAAGTGAAGCCTCCTTCAAGACCAAAATATAAGGTTCAGAGAGTGCTTTCTGTGGCAACCAAAACCGCGAAACTCTGCGACAAAAACTGACCAAGTTATTAACAATTTAAATTTTGGTCGCCATATTGGAAATTTTTAAACAGACGTATCTCCGAAAGTCTTGGGTGGATTTCGATGCGGTTTTCGATATACGTGATTGCCTAAGGTCATCTATCGTACCATCTGATAATATTAGTGACTTGGCGGCCATTTTGGTTAGCCATTTTGTAAAATATTATAACCGCTATAACTTTTTATGTACTGCATCGATTTCTGCTGGATTTTCGGAATAAGATAGAATATATATTTGACTTTCTATGTGACAAATAAAAAAGGTACTCTACATAGAGACAATTGTGTGACTTACGTGTATTCCCTCTCAGATAAGTAAGACTTGCTATTTCATTCGAAATACCAGAGAACAACCTTCTAAGGTATAAAACGCAGTGAGGAACTCTACATAGAGTTAAAAAATTATTTTTAAAATTTATTGTTGATTTCTTTTTAGTCAAATTTGACTGCACACATAGCTGTGTCACGGTGGGTCTGGACATTTCCTACACCGTTAGTTTAGGACATATTTCATATTTTATTTTATTTTATTTTTATTTTATTTTTACCTTACTTTTATACAAATTTTATTATTTTATTTTATTACACTGTGTGACGCTTTCCCCTGACAATGCTTGGAATCCGAACCCCTGCCAAAAAGGGGCAAGAAAGTGACAAGGAGAGACGTTCTCCAAATGGAGCGGAGATGGCAGGTCCATCTCCAAGAAATGAAACCCAGAAGAGTGTAAGAAGAAGTATTGGAGAATGGGAGACGGGGGCAAAGGATTCGGAACCAGGATCTCAAGGAAAGGAATTGAAGTTACCCCTAGCAGCTCGCACAAAGCAGGCGACGGCTCCTTCCACAAGTAGACCGTCAACTGAAAAACTAGAGAACCCACCTGAAAAAGCAATAGAAAAATATGCAGACAGAGTAACTGAAGCGAGGGCATGTCTGCACAAGGCAAAATTGCACCTAAGTCACTCAAGAAATTTAAAAACAGACATTAAGCTTGAGGTTACACAAAAGATAGATAGGTTGTATCAATTAGTTAAGGAGGCAGAGATGGAAAGAAAAATGGGAGCAGGGAACAAAAAACAGGATGAACAGAGTAGAATGGTGGAGAGATCGGAGAGGCAAGATGAAAGTAGGAAAGAAGCAGAAGATAGCCTAATAAAAAAGATAGAGCAACATAGCAAAATGCTCGAGGAAAATAAGAAAGAGATGGAAAACTTGAGAAATATACTTAAAGAACAAGGAAATAGGGAGGAAAAGACAACATACGCAAGTGTAGCCGCCAGGAAGAGCAGTGGAATACCATCGGGATATGTTGCAACTCACTCAATCGCCATTTCGTCACAAGATGAAAAAGATACTGGAGACCAAGTACTAGAAAAGATCAGGAAGGTAGTAAACGCAAGGGAAGAAGGATTTAAAATTGATAAAGTGAGGAAGGCCAGAGATCGAAGAATAATTATAGGATGTAGCACTCGAGAAGAAGTAAAAAAGATTCAGGAAAGAATAAGCAAAGAAGGATCCCAATTAACGGTAGAAGAAATAAAAAACAAAGATCCGATGGTAATACTAAAAGACGTGATGAGTTACAACACGGATGGCGACATTATCAGGGCTATAGAACATCAGAACAAGCAGATGTTAGAGGGGTTGCTTGACGAAGAGCAAAGGAAAATAGGTGAAATATAGGAAAAAGACGAGAAACCCACTCACTTCCCACGTAGTTCTGAGAGTGTCGCCACAGGTATGGGGAAGAATGATAGAAAAAGAGCTCATACACGTTGACCTGCAACGAGTGCGAGTGGCGGACCAATCTCCACTGATCCAGTGCACCAAATGCTTGGGCTACGGGCACACTAAAAAACTCTGCACCGAAACAGCTGACGCGTGTAGTCACTGTGGAGGCCCGCATCTAAAGACGGAGTGCACCGAACGGATCTCGGGTGAACTACCATCATGCGTGAATTGCAGGAAAGGCAAACAGGACAGAAGTGACCACAACACGTTCAGCGCAGAGTGCCCGGTTAGGAGAAGATGGGATGCCCTAGCAAGGTCATCTATAGCATATTGCTAAAGTGGTCCCAGGAGTAACCATGAACCAAACCGGCAATCAAAGATATCGCGTTGTTCAAGCAAACCTTCAAAGAAGCGAATTAGCAACTGCCGAACTAATTATGCATGCGGCAAAAAGCAAGACCACCTTTGCTATGGTCCAGGAACCGTACATCGGTAATATTGGTAAGATGCGGCACTATCCAGGTACGAAAATCGTACAATGTAACACAAAGCAGCCTAGTGAAAAAGTGGTTAAGGCAGCGATTGTTCTGTTCGACGGCACCATCGACGTCTCCCAGTATCCGGATCTCACCACGGAGAACATAGCTGTCGCCAAGTTGAGAACTGGAGCCTGGGAGATAGGGGTGGTGTCGATCTACCTGGAGGGTGACAAACCCATCGAGCCATACCTGGCCATGATTAAGAAAGCTCTTGAAGGTTTGCGAACGAGCAACGTGATACTGGGCGGAGACGTAAATTCCTGGAATACGTGGTGGGGAAGCCGAGAATCTGATGGCAGAGGGATCGAAATGGCGGACACACTTGATGAGTTGGAGCTGCATATTTTAAACCGAGGGTCTGGGCCCACCTTCGACACCATTAGAGGTGGAAGAAGGTTTTCCAGCTGCGTCGATATAACGACTTGCTCGACGGACCTTCTCGGAAAATTCGAAAACTGGAGACTTTCTGGAAACGTTACTGGTTCGGATCACAGGGCAATTCTGTTTGAGCTCAAACTCAGCAAGGCTATCGGCACAACATCAAAAGAACAACTAGAACATTTAACACCAGGAAGGCAAACTGGAGCGAGCTTTGGCAAAATAAAAATTTGAACGCTACATCTATTAAAGGAATAGACAGCAAACTGATACTGGAAAGCCACATAAAAAACTACACAAAATCAATAGTTGATCCCTGTGAAGGCAGCATGCCGAGATTGAGCAGTAAGAAGAGAATAGAGCTGCCCTGGTGGACCGAGGAGCTCAGTGAGCTCAAAAGGGAAGTCGCCAGAAGAAAACGCCGTATATCATATGCGGCGCTGGTTCGAAGAGAATGGGTCGTCGAGCAATATATAACATGTAAAGAAAAATATCAGCTGGAGATGAAAAGAGCCCAGACCTCCAGTTGGAAAAACTTCTGCAGCAAGCAGGAAAAGGAGTCCATGTGGGATGGGATATACAGAGTGATTGGTAGAACAGAAGTCAGGCAAGAGGAGACTCCCTTAATCTGCGACGGTGTAAACGTGGGGAGCAAAGAATCTGCCAGGATCCTAGCGGATAGTTTCTATCCAGAGGATGAAACTCCGAACGATAATGCGGACCATAGAAAGATCAGAGAATTAGCGAGTAAAGTAAACGTAGGATCGCAAGGTGAACTATGCGACCCACCTTTCACGAGGGAAGAGTTGACATGGTCCGCATCAAGTTTCAACCCCAAGAAGGCTCCTGGAATAGATGGTCTAACAGCAGATATTTGCAATGCTGCTATCACTCTGGACACCGATTTATTCCTGGCTTTGGCGAACAAGTGCCTCGAATTGGCATGCTTCCCAAAGATTTGGAAGGAAGCCGTGGTGGTCGCGCTACCAAAGCCGGGAAAGGAGAACTACACGCATCCCAAGTCTTATAGACCAATTGGCCTACTGCCAGTCCTAGGCAAGATACTTGAGAAAATGCTGATCAGAAGGATCAAATGGTACACAACGCCGACCATCAGCCACAAGCAGTACGGCTTTCTACCCCAACGCAGTACCGAAGACTCCCTTTATGACATGATGCAGTACATTAGGAATGAGTTAAAGCTCAAAAAACTGATCGTGCTGGTATCATTGGACATAGAGGGAGCCTTCGACAATGCTTGGTGGCCGGCGATACGCTGCAGACTGGCGGAGATTGGTGCCCAGCAAATCTGAGGCGACTGATAGACCACTATCTTGAGGATAGAACAGTACGCGTCAGGTTTGCTGGAGCGGAATGGTTGAAAAATACGACAAAGGGGTGCGTGCAGGGCTCAATCGGCGGTCCCACCCTATGAAATTTCAATATTACTGGATCCGTTATTGAAAGAAGTGGGATTGAAGGGGGAGCACTGTCAGGCGTTCGCGGATGATGTGGTCCTCATTGTCTCCGGAGACACGGCGCTGGAGGTAGAGAGACGAACAAATGCTGCCCTCGGGCATGTTTGGAGCTGGGGAGTCAAAAACAAACTACGTTTCGCGCCACATAAAACCAAGGCCATATTGTTTACAAACAAACTCAAGTACGACTCACCAGCTCTAACCATGGGCGGGGAGGCAATAGTATACTCCCGTGAAATAAAAATACTTGGTCTGACAATTGACAATAAATTAACATTCAATGCGCACATAAAAAATATATGTAGGAAGGCCCAGAAAATGTATGGCCAACTTTCGAGGGCCGCGAAAATCAACTGGGGTCTGAATTCGGAGATAGTGAGGACCATATACTTGGCGGTGGTAGAGCCGGTGATTCTTTATGCAGCGAGCGTTTGGGCACCGGCGACCAAAAAGGTGCAAACAAGAAAACTATTAAACTCGGTGCAACGCGGCTTCGTGCAGAAGATAGTTAGGGCTTACAAAACTGTTTCATTGAACTCGGCCCTCCTCCTGGCTGGGCTGCTCCCCCTGGATTTAAGGATTCAGGAGGCAGCATTAATATATGAAATAAAAAAAGGACATTCCAGGGAGGTGGTAGGTGACCGGGAATTGGAGGGAATGGAAGCCCATACAAAATTGCCGCATCCAGCGGATCAGGTGGGGCCGAAGTTCTTATGTCTGGGCGACGGTGCACAAGTGGTCCAAACAAATAACACCGAGCTCACCATCTTTACTGATGGTAGCAAAATTGAGGGGAAAGTGGGTGCGGCGTTGTCCATCTGGAACAGCGCCGCCGAAACGTTAACCAAAAAATTTAAATTGGATTACTTTTGCACCGTTTACCAGGCGGAGCTGTTGGCCCTGCTTGAGGCCACCAAATTTGCACTTGAATCCTCTGCACGAAGTTGCAATATATATAGTGACTCCAGATCAGCCCTGGAGACAATCACCCGGAGCGATTCCCTTCACCCCTTGGCGGTGAGGGCAAGGCAAAATATAACCAAGTATAAAGATCTTGGAAAAACACTTTCTCTGAACTGGGTCAGAGCTCATGCGGAGGTGGAGGGTAATGAAAGGGCTGACATTTTGGCAAAAGAAGCTGCACTGAGGACTAAAACAAAACCGTTCTATGATAGATGTCCTGTTTCATTCGTAAAGCGACAAATCCGGATGGACTCACTTTGCGAGTGGAACAGGAGATATAGAGAAGAAAATACGGCCGGCACTACAAAGATCTTCTTCCCGGACGCTGTCAGTGCTTACCCCATACTTAGGAAAATTGAACTGGACCCATTGTTGACGCAGGTGCTAACAGGACATAGCGGGTTCTCCGAGTATCTGTACCGCTTCAAATGCAAGGAGAGCCCCTCATGTACCTGTGATAGAGAACAGTTAGAAACGGTAATACACCTTATTACGGAGTGCCCCAGAAATTATAGAGCGAGAAAAGAAATAGAATTAAAACTTAAAATAAAAATAAATAGAGAGGAAATACACGTAATAATGAAAGACAAAGAAAATAGAGCTAATTTCATAGAATATTGTAAGCGTATCGCGAAAATAGCTATAGATAGAAATAAGTAGATATAAAAGGGAACTTGAATATGTATGTAAGAATATATAACACAAGTCCCAAAATAAATAGAAATTAGTAAATAAAAACAATTGTAATTAGTAAATAATATAATAGTAATAAGTAAAGGAAATTGAAAATATATATATTACATATAGATCAATTTCAAATTAACATGTAATAACTAATAAGAAGTAAACAAAGTAATGTGTTAGATATAAGTTAGCGATACGATAAATAAATAAGTAAAATAATTATATAGAGTATAGAAGATAAGTAGAATGTAAGAAAATAAGATAATATAAGACACTGTAATAAGATAGCTAAAAGGAAAGGCCCTGAAATGTGGTAGAAGATAAAGATGTAAAGAAATAAAATAGTAATGAGAAATAGAGATAAGTGATAAAATATTGTAAATAAAACAAACAAAAATTATATTAAAAGTCAAAAAGAACATTGACAAATAAACGAAAAGAGCGCAAGGTCCCTGATCTCCCATGTCACGGGAAATGGTTTAAAAAAAAAAAAAAAACCTAACCTAACCTAACCTAACCTTTTTTTTTTTCGGGGAAACTCATGGACTACCTCCGCCTGGGGAAAGGCGGAGGGCGTGTCGGACTCTTACCGGCTAAAACCACCCAGTGTCTCCTCGCACGTGCGCGCGGGGCCGCGGAATCAAATTCTTCCACAGCCCCACACTAGTGCTGGCCCGGTCTGTCCGGGCCTCGCCTCCTGCACGGGGTAGTGAGGTGTTCGACTACCCCGTGCATCGCCTCAGAGGCGCGCGCCGACACTCGCTCGCGCCTCCGCCTCGGGTCCATCGAAGAGGGGGGGCGCGGACTTCCCCAAGTCCCTCGCCCTGGACCCATTCATGGGGCCGGAAGAGCGCTTAGTAGCGCCCGCTTCGCGGCCCCAGCGGCGGATCTGGTCTCTGGCTCCGCCGCCAGCCAAGTTTCGGCCGCGGAGGGTAGGGAGGCGGCGCCTCGCAATACCGACACTCCTCTCCCCGCTGCCCCACCACCACCGCATCAACGGTGCGGCCCCGTCTGAGTCGCGGAGGATAGGCGAGTGGCGCATCGCCATACCAACACTCCTCTTCCTCCGCGACTCCACCTCGGCTGCAGCGGTGAGGCGGACCAACCCCTCCCGCAGCAGCCCACCGACACATCCGAAGTGGGCTCGCCGAGCCCACACGGAGTGGCCACCCGGGCCGGCCCTACACCTCAGGCCAGCCAAGGGTTCCTCTTTGTTCACCGCGGGTGACCAAGCCACGGCTACTAAGCCCCCGCCACGACAAGGCGGGAACCCGTTCGGGGAACCTAACCTAACCTAACCTTTTTTTTTTTCGGAAATCCTCATGGACTACCTCCGCCTGGGGAAAGGTGGAGGGCGTGCCGGACTCTTACCGGCTAAAACCACCCAGTGTCTCCTCGCACGTGTGCGCGGGGCCGCGGAATCAAATTCTTCCGCAGCCCCACACTAGTGCTGGCCCGGTCTATCCGGGCCTCGTCTCCTGCACGGGGTAGTGAGGTGTTCGACTACCCCGTACATCGCCTCAGAGGCGCGCGCCGACACCCGCTCGCGCCTCCGCCTCGGGTCCATCGAAGAGGGGGGGCGGGGACTTCCCAAGTCCTCGCCCTGGACCCATTCATGGGGCCGGAAGAGCGCTTAGTAGCGCCCGCTTTCGCGGCCCCAGCGGCGAATCTGGTCTTTGGCTCCGCCGCCAACCAAGTTTCGGCCGCGGAGGGTAGGGAGAGCGGCGCCTCGCAATACCGACACTCCTCTCCCCCCGCGGCCCCACCACCACCGCATCAACGGCGCGGCCCCGTCTGAGTCGCGGAGGATAGGGCGAGTGGCGCATCGCCATACCAACACCTCTTCCTCCGCGACTCCACCTCGGCTGCAGCGGTAAGGGAGCGGACCAACCTCCCGCAGCAGCCCACCGACACACATCCGAAGTGGGCTCGCCGAGCCCACACGGAGTGGCCACCCGGGCCGGCCCTACACCCGGGCCAGCCAAGGGTTCCTCTTTGTTCACCGCGGGTGACCAAGCCACGGCTACTAAGCCCCCCCGCCACGACAAGGCGGGAACCCGTTCGGGGGGGAACCTAACCTAACCTTTTTTTTTTTTGGGGAAATCCTCATGGACTACCTCCGCCTGGGGAAAGGCGGAGGAGCGTGCCGGACTCTTACCGGCTAAAACCACCCCGGTGTCTCCTCGCACGTGCGCGCGGGGCCGCGGGAATCCAAATTCGTCCGCAGCCCCACACTAGTGCTGGCCCTGTCTGTCCGGGCCTCGTCTCCTGCACGGGGTAGTGAGGTGTTCGACTACCCCGTACATCACCTCAGAGGCGCGCGCCGATACCCGCTCGCGCCTCCGCCTCGGGTCCATCGAAGAAGGGGGGCGGGGACTTCCCCAAGTCCCTCGCCCCTGGACCCATTCATGGGGGCCGGAAGAGCGCATAGTAGCGCCCGCTTTCGCGGCCCCAGCGGCGAATCTGGTCTTTGGCTCCGCCGCCAACCAAATTTCGGCCGCGGAGGGTAGGGAGAGTGGCGCCTCGCAACACCGACACTCCTCTCCCCCCGCGGCCCCACCACCACCGCATCAACGGCGCGGCCCCGTCCGAGTCGCGGAGGATAGGGCGAGCGGCGCATCGCCATACCAACACTCCTCCTCCCCCGCGACTCCACCTCGGCTGCAGCGGTAAGGGGAGCGGACCAACCCCTCCCGCAGCAGCCCACCGACACACATCCGAAGCGGGCTCGCCGAGCCCACACGGAGTGGCCACCTCGGGCCGGCCCTACACCTCGGGCCAGCCAAGGGGTTCCTCTTTGTTCACCGCGGGTGACCAAGCCACGGCTACCAAGCCCCCCCGCCACGACAAGGCGGGAACCCGTTCGGGGGGGTAACCTAACCTAACCTAACCTAACCTTAAGTTAGGTTAGGTTAGGTTAACTTAAGAACTTAAGTGAAGACCCCAAGTTTTTACTTTAAAATAGTGTTTAGAACAATAAAGGGAACATGTGTATTAAATTTTAGATTTTTCTAGTAAGTAGTTTTTGAGTTAAGATTTTTTAAAATATTTAGATAACACGTGATACTCTTATATTAGGTGTTAGCAAATTTGCGGCTGATTTTGAAATAGATAATAGCTTGAATTATTAATTTTCTATAAAGATCCGTTTTCAGATTAAAATTATCTTCAAAATCATCGGAGTTATTGATTTTTCATTATATTTTTTTGTGTTTTCTCTTATAAAATTTTAAATAATTAAATATCATTTATTTTTGTTTTACCATTAAATAGAGCTTTCAAACCCCTTTCCAAAGAGCCCAAACTCGACAAGGTTACCTTTTACCGTTCAGGAATTGGAAAAATTTTGCATAATAGGACGCCATTTTGAAAAACTTTAAATTGATATTACTCTCAAAGTTCAAACCATAAAGAGTTCGTGTTTGGACTTATTAGAATTGTCAAGGACTCTTCTACCAAGATTTGCATTCAAAATTAATACTTCACTAAATTTCTTGAAATCGGGATAATTACTTAGATCTCGACCTCCTCGACACAAAGAACCCAAACACAATATATCGAAAAAATTTAGTTCCATAGTTATAAACGGAAATATATTTTTGGCCGCCATATTGAAAAACTTTAAATTTTAATTACTCAAGAACTGTAGGTGATAGGATAGTCAAGTTTGGACTTATTTCAATCACCAACACGTAGCCAAAGTAAATCCATCAAAATTTTCCGGCCGCCATATTAAGATTTTTTTTTAAATTTAAATTACTTATGAACTATAGGTGATAGAATCGTCGAGTTTGGACTTATTTGAATCATCAGGACCTAGCCAAAGTAAATCTGTCGAAATTTTCTGGCCACCATATTAAAAAAAAAAAACCTAAATTACATAGAAGTTGTGAGAGATAGGATATCCGAGCTTGGACTCATTTGAATCGGTAGGACCTATCCAAACCAGATTAACGTTTATAGAAGAGAGGAGAGGAAGGGAAAAAAAAATGTATAAGTCAACATCGGGAGCGTCTTCAGTGTCTTCTATTAAATCAAAATCATCAACAAAATCTGCTAGAACTACCGCTGGCAGTACAACACTGCGGAAGAAAGTTTTAATGCAAAATGCTAACACTACTGTAAAAGAAATAGGAGACGATGATACAACGTTCGAAACAGCACAGGCCCCTTCGGAATCATCACCAAATTTAGAGGCTATAAATATTGAGGGCAAATACCCACTTGGGAAACTTGAATCACAAGAACAAGATTCCGATGACAATAGCTCTCTAGCAATGGATATGGAGGCGGAACTGCAGGTATTAGGAATTTGTAAGCCAGCCCTACGTACGGACGATGAATGGTCCGACGCTGATAGTGTAGCTAGTGAGCATAGTAAAAGGTCCAGTATCTTACCTCCTGCATATAAGAAAGCAGGTATTTCAATGGACCTGGCCACCCAAAGAGCAAATGAATTCCTACAATCCGGCAAAGAAGCGCTAGAAAAAAAAAAAAAAAGCCGGCAACATGAAAAAGAATGCAAAATCGAAGTGCACGAATGTTTACAGGGCTTATATGAAGTAGCGTTATCCTTGTCTGATTCTCGTTCACGTCACCGTCTCGCGCTAGAGCAAGAGCGTTGTCGAGCTGCAAAGGAATTAGTTAGGGTAGAACGTGCTCACACCAAGCAAATAACAGAGTTACAGTCAACGTTTTATCAGAAACTTAAGGAAACCCATGAGAGCATTCGAGAGACGTTTAAGTCTGCGGAAGCAATACGCAGCTGGCTCAACTATGAGATAGATGAGCCAATTAAGTCCATACAAAACATCCAACTTGAGCTGCGTGGATTAGCAACAACAACAATCCCATCAAAAGCAGCCATCGAACTTCCTCATGAGCAACCTACAGTCACAACGGAGACGCTAATGTTATTGTCTGGACAAATCAAAGAAATATCAGAACAAATTAATAACTTGATAAATAAAATAGACACCCTAGAAAGCAGGCCAATAGATATCGAACAGAAATTATCACCAATAAAAGAGCAGAGCACCGATCTAATCATTCGTATGGATGGTTTTGCTGAAAACCTACACCAAACAAAAGAAATGGTTCAAAACCTGCCAACAAAAATACAAATTAACACAATACCCATGAAAGAGCAGAAAGATGAACTTCGGAAGGTAATAACCCCACTAACAGAACTTATAAACAAATCAAATAACCAAATAGAAGATTTAAAAGAATGTATTACTGCACAAATGATATGTCATGGAAATTCTGGGATAGGTACAGAGTTGGCACTCGTTGAAATTAAAGAAAAAATCAACGACATGTATAATCGACAAATTGTTGAGACACAAACACCAGAAAATAAAACTTTTGAAAGATATGACCAAGATAACTACAAACCACAAACTACAGTAGATAATAAAGCGACGCGAACACGATCATACGCCGAGGCAGTTATACAGCCAAAATATTCAGTAATATTAGAGTCAATAGATCCACGTAACTCTAGCCACGATATTATTACGCAAGTGAAAAATGACGTCGATCTGGTAGAATTAGGAGTAAGAGTAAATAAAATAACAAAAATAAAAAACCAAAAAGTAATAATTAACTGTGATTCCCCTAAAGATAGAGCCATCTTAAAAACAGCTATCAGGGACACCTGTAAAAAACTAACAGTCTCAACCCTCCCTGCAAAGAATCCACAGTTACGTTTAATAGGAGTAGCCACAGATTTAGACGATACAAAATTAATCAAAGCAGTTATTAATCAAAATGTTAAGCTATTATCAAACCTAGAAGATGAACAAAAGACCATTAAAGTTCTCCGCAGAACAAAAGGCCGAATAAGGGAGTTAACAAACGTAATAGTGGAGACCACCCCACAAATGTGGGCGAAACTGAAAGAACAAAAACTAAGACTAGGATATCAAGTAGTTTTATGTGTGGATCAGTCGCCTGTAACACAATGCATGCCTTGGATTTAACCACATGGCCAAAGACTGTAAGAACGAGCAACGCTGTGGCTACTGTTCAGAAACACACGACACGAGAGAATGCAGGAATATGAATCAGGCACCAAAATGCTGTAACTGTATTGACTCACAGAAGACAACTTTGCCACATCCTGCTTATAGCCATGAATGTCCTGAATGGTCTAAGTGGGACAAAATAGCTAGAGCATCAGTCACCTACTGCTAAGCAAAAGGCAATCAAGCACAAAATACAGCTATACGCATTAATTCCATAAAAGTTATCCAATACAATTTGGATCGAGGACGTGCAGCAACACAAGAGTGTTTGCGCACGGCTTCGACCCAAGGATATTCCATAATATTGATGCAAGAGCCCTACATTGGAAACAAGAACTATGTTTCAGTAGGCTCTCAATTTCGAGTGATACAAAAAACTAGTAAAGAAATAGCGAAACCCATAAGATCGGCTATTGTCATCTTGAACCAGAACATTAACTTTGTTGTCAATCCTAATTTAGTAAGTGAAGATATTGTAGGAGTAACAATTAGATTAGGCCAAACTAAAATAGGAATAATTAGTATATATTTACATGAGAATACAAATATTGAGGAAGATGTCGCAACAATCAAGAGGTTAATAACAACAATGGACGCAGATGAATATATATTAGGAGGAGATGCAAATGACAGCAGCAACTGGTGGGGCTGCAAGGCAGACGATAGGAGAGGAACTATCATAATGGAGGCACTTGCTGAATTAAGTTTCGAGATTCTAAATACAGGCTCAAAACCAACTTTTAGTGTATACAGGAGAGGAGAAGAATGCTCTAGTATTATAGATATTACTGCATGCTCCACTACATTTCTTCATAAAATTAAAAACTGGACAGTCAATGAACACCTTTGTACCCTTTCAAGCCACAGACCTATTACTTTTGAAATCAATTTACAAAACACAAACACGGAACAAATCAACAAAGGTACTAGAAAATACAATACTACAAAGGCAGATTGGATTAAATTTACACACGAATTCAAAGAAGAATTAAATAGACGAGACATAAATGTGAACACAATAAGAGAGATCAAGTTAGTAAAGAACCTAAATGAAATAGTCGACAGCTATACACACAGTATTTTAGATGCATGCGATAAAGCAATACCACTTAAAAAACCAAAACTAATTATAAAAACAGCAACTTGGTGGAACAAAGAAATAACGGAAATGAAAAAAGAGACGATAAGAAGAAGAAGAAGAATACGAAACGCCAACCCGAACAGACGGCAGTACGTCATTGAGCAATATCAAGAAGCCAAGGAAAAATATAAAAGTATGATAGAAGAAGCAGCAACTAACAGTTGGAAAACTTTTTGCACTAAAGAAGAGAAAGAAAACTTATGGCAAAGAACATACAGAATTATAAAAATCTGCACAAAAAGAGAAGAAGATAAATTACTAAGAGACATCGACGGAACTATCCTTACAGAAAGAAAATCTGCAGAACTACTTGCCGAAACTTTTTATCCCAATGACTATATAGATACAGACACTAAGGAACAAACTGAATTAAGAAATAGAGCTAAACAAAAAGCAAAACACTTGGAAAATAGCATTATTGACATTAAGCAACCTTTTACAGCATATGAAATTGAAAGCATCTTTAAAAATATGAGCCCGAAGAAAGCTCCCGGAGATGATGGGTTAACGTCAGATATCTGTCAAACAGCTTTTGAGTCTAGCCCAGAGATACTCATAGCGCTTCTAAACCAATGTCTCAATATTGGGTACTTTCCAGCACAATGGAAAACTGCAACGATTAAGGTCATACCCAAACCAAACAAAGAAGACTATACACTACCTAAGTCTTACAGACCGATAGGACTATTACCTATACTTGGCAAGGTACTAGAAAAATTGTTTGTGAATAGACTTCAATGGCAGTTGGGAACCGAGAGGAAAATGAGCAAAAGACAATACGGCTTTACACCACAGCGAAGTACAGAAGACGCGCTATACGATATGCTAACAATTATAAAAGAAGGTATATCTAAAAAGCAGATTGTAGCATTAGTCTCCCTAGACATCGAAGGTGCGTTTGATAGCGCGTGGTGGCCAGCGATAATAAACCAATTATCTTAAAAGGAGGTAGACGAATCTGTATTAAGACTCATAACAAGCTATTTAACAGGAAGAAAAATAAAACTTAGATATGCAGGGGAAGAAGTGGTAAAAGAAACAAACAAAGGATGCATCCAGGGATCGACATGTGGTCCTATCTTATGGAACATATTATTAGATTCGCTATTACAAGATACCAAGAACACAAGAGCACATGTTCAGGCATTCGCGGATGATATAGTAATAATAGGAATAGCAAAGACTGGCCAACAACTAGAAAGAGATATAAACGAGACATTAAGTAAAATAGGAGCATGGGGAAAGAAACATAAAATGAAGTTTGCGCCGCACAAAACACAGGCTATGATTATCACCAAACAATTAAAATATCACCACCCTCAGCTACTTTTGGAAGGCATAGAGCTTAAATATTCCAACTACCTTAAGATATTAGGCCTCACCATAGACGAAAACATTAACTTCAAACAGCATCTAGATAACATCAGTCAAAAGGCAATCAATCTCTACAAAATGATATCAAGAGCTGCTAGAGCGCAACGGGGGCTTAACTCTGAAATAGTACGAACTATATATTTAGCTGTAGTAGAACCTACTATACTATATGCTGCAAGCTGCTGGGTAGAATCGACCAATAAAAAGTACATCCAAACAAGACTCAACAGACTAACTCGTCTTTTGGAATACGCATAAGTAAAGGCCATAAAACAAACTCATTGATTTCAAGTACCCTCCTCGCCAGAATAATACCGCTTGCACTAAGAGTAAAAGAAAATGCCGAAATTTATGTAATCAAAAGAGGAAAACAAATTGCTGCCCTACCTGGAAGGATAATGGAAACTAGGCTAAGTCCTTTCCAACTACCACATCCAGCCGAAAGAAGACAAAGAACATATAGGCTTATAAATAAAATAGAGGATATAGCCATGATAGACAACGACTGGCCAAATATATACACAGATGGTAGCAAAATCGAAAACAAAGTAAGCTTTGCAGTAACAGTCTGGAAGGGCGATATAGAAATTAAAAGAACTACCTCTCGCCTTGAAAGCTACTGCAGTGTGTATCAGGCAGAGTTGATTGCAATATTAAAATCTGTACAGTTTGTTTCTGAATCTGTTAAGTATCCTAAAGCCAATATATTAAGTGACTCAAGATCGGCTATTGAAAGTATCTGCAATCCATTATCACTACATCCTATTGTAGCGGAGATACAAGACAGAATAACTAAATTAGAGAAGAATAGCGGACGAATTGAACTGTTCTGGATAAAAGCGCACTGCGGCATTCCTGGCAATGAACGAGCTGACGAACTAGCTAAAAATGCTGCCATTAAAAATAAACAGCGCCCAATATATGACAAGTTCCCCCTATCTTATGCCAAGCAACTCACTAGAAATGCTACTCTCATGATCTGGCAACAGAAGTACATCGAATCTGCAGGCAGCGAAACAATAAAAATATTCTTCCCAAATGTATCAATAGCTTATAAAATATTAAAAGATATCAAAATTACTAACCTTGAAACACAATTGTTTACTGGACATGGGGAAATAAATCCTATTTGTATCGGTTTAAGCTATCGACAAATCCACATTGCACTTGCGATAATGAAAGTGATCAAACAATAGAGCACATTATCACACAGTGCCCAAAATTTAACAAAATTAGATATGAATGCGAGTGCAGCGTGGATATGTTGATCAAGAAAGATACTATATCAAAAATGATGGAAGATGACAATCGCCGCAATTACAGTTATAAATAAAGAAAATGGAAGTAAATTGTAATATACATTAAATAAGAGTTAAACTTTGCTTAATAATAATATACAAATTGATATTTGATTTTTGCTTTTGTTACAAATTTATTGATAAAAATGATGGTTCAATATGTAGGTATAATATAACATTAAAACACAATTATTAATTATGTATTAGCAATGAGAAACAGTAATAAGTTAGGTAGTAGTATTGATATTATGTTAGTAGATATAGAAACAAGTAATGTATAAGTCAATATAGTAAAAGTAATAAATGAGTAGATATAGTAACAAATAATGCATTAGTAAGAAGCTGTATAATGATCATGAGATTAAATATAAAGAAGTATATGTTTGTGAAAATAATAGAAGTAAGCATAAGTTAACAGAAAGTTAATTGTACAATTTACTGAAAAAATAATAATAATAATAATAATAATAATATATGCATTTGATTGTAAAACATGTATAATATATTACTTAGATACAGTCATAAGTTATGTATTAGTAAGTAGGTATAGTAATAAGTTAAATAGTAGCAGTAGTACAATGTTAGTAGATATGGTAGTAAATAACGTACCAGTTTTGTAATAAAAGTATGAATAATTAGCAATTATCTGCATAAAGATCATAATATTGAAAAATAGAAGTATGTAACTCTGAAAATAATAGAAATTAGCATGTTTTAAGAGGAACTAATTGAAATGTAATATACTTTACGTAAAAAAAAAAGAAAAAAAAAAGAAGGAATATCTGAAAATAGTAATCACAACAAAAGAAATAGAAAGGTACTGCATTGACATCAGTAGAAAAAAAAGAATTTAAAAAAAAAAAAACCTAACCTAACCTAACCTTTTTTTTTTCGGGGAAATCATGGACTACCTCCGCCTGGGGAAGGCGGAGGGCGTGCCGGACTCTTACCGGCTAAAACCACCAGTGTCTCCTCGCACGTGCGCAGGGCCGCAGGAATCAAATTCTTCCGCAGCCCCACACTAGTGCTGGCCCGGTCTATCCGGCCTCGTCTCCTGCACGGGGTAGTGAGGTGTTCGACTACCCCGTACATCGCCTCAGAGGCGCGCGCCGACACCCGCTCGCGCCACCGCCTCGGGTCCATCGAAGAGGGCGGGGACTTCCCAAGTCCTCGCCCTGGACCCATCATGGGGCCGGAAGAGCGCTTAGTAGCGCCCGCTTTCGCGGCCCCAGCGGCGAATCTGGTCTTTGGCTCCGCCGCCAACCAAGTTTCGGCCATGGAGGGTAGGGAGAGCGGCGCCTCGCAATACCGACACTCCTCTCCCCCCGCAGCCCCACCACCACCGCATCAACGGCGCGGCCCCGTCTGAGTCGCGGAGGATAGGGCGAGTGGCGCATCGCCATACCAACATTCCTCTTCCTCCGCGACTCCACCTCGGCTGCAGCAGCAAGGATAGCGGACCAACCCCTCCCGCAGCAGCCCACCGACACACATCCGAAGTGCGCTCGCCAAGCCCACACGGAGTGGCCACCTCGGGCCGGCCCTACACCTCGGGCCAGCCAAGGGGTTCCTCTTTGTTCACCGTGGGTGACCAAGCCACGGCTACTAAGCCCCCCCGCCACGACAAGGCGGGAACCCGTTCGGGGGGGAACCTAACCTAACCTAACCTAACCTTTTTTTTTGGGGAAATCCTCATGGACTACCTCCGCCTGGGGAAAGGTGGAGGGGCGTGCCGGACTCTTACCGGCTAAAACCACCCCGGTGTCTCCTCGCACGTGCGCGCGGGGCCGCGGGAATCCAAATTCTTCCGCAGCCCCACACTAGTGCTGGCCCGGTCTGTCCGGGCCTCGTCTCCTGCACGGGGTAGTGAGGTGTTCGACTACCCCGTGCATCGCCTCAGAGGCGCGCGCCGACACCCGCTCGCGCCTCCGCCTCGGGTCCATTGAAGAGGGGGGGTGGGGACTTCCCCAAGTCCCTCGCCCCTGGACCCATTCATGGGGGCCGGAAAAGGGCGTTGTCCGCTCTTCTCCTGCGCTCGGTGCGCCTTCTGCGGCTGGGGAAGGGAGTCAAGATCTCCCTTTCCCGTTCCGCAGTTTCCTTCTGCGACATCACGTCCTCGCAGAAGGACACCACCGCGTCCCACGACTCTGCGCTACCGACCATCTTCCGCACTAAGGCCGGCAGGGACAGATCGCTTCCTACTTCATTTGTGAGGACACGGCGCTGCTCCTCCCAAGCTGCACACTCGGCGAGCGTGTGTTGCGCCGTGTCCTCCCCGCAATGGACGCAGTGGTGGCACCGAGCGTCCGGCTCCCTGTCTATGCGGCATAGGTACTTGCCGAAGCAGCCGTGTCCCGACAGCACCTGCGTCACCCTAAACGACAGGGAGCCGTAACCTAACCTAACCTAACCTAAAGAAACCTAAAGAAGAGATAACAGAACTAAAATCAAAGGAAATATTAAAAACTACAATAAATACATATATACAATGTGTTAAGGAAGCATGTGATTAGAATATTCCAAAAATTAAAACTAGAAATAAAATTACTATACCGTGGTGGACAGAAGAGCTTAATAAGTTAAAAAAAGAAATGACAGTCAAGAAAAGAAGAATATCGTATGCCGCCCCTCGCCGGCGTCAATACGTAGTAGAACAATATTTGGAAATAAAAAATAAATACGAAGAAGAAGTAGCACAAGCACAAATCAACAGTTGGAAAAAGTTTTGCAGTAAGCAGGATAGGGAAAGTCTGTGGGACGGGATCTATAGGGTAATCAGGAAAACATCAAAAAGATACGAGGACCAACTGTTAATTAGGGAGGGTAAATCGTTGGATGCAGAGGAATCAGTGAAACACATGGCGGAGACATTTTTCCTCGATGACAATTTGGAAAACGTAACACCAGAACAATATCATACACGAATGAAAGCTAACAAAATGTGCACTCAAACTACAGATGATATTTGGGATGTACCATTTACAGCGACCGAATTACAATTTGCTACCAGCAGCTTCCATCCAAGGAAGGCGCCAGGTTCAGATGGTCTCACAGCGGACATCTGTGCCGCGGCGATAAACGTTGATGAGCAGATGTTCTTAGCCTTGTTGAACAAGTGCTTAGAATTATCATACTTTCCGGATCCATGGAAGGAAGCTACTGTTTTAGCACTTAGAAAGCCGAGAAAAATTGATTACTCTGTAGCAAAATCATACAGGCCGATAGGGCTCCTCTCTGTTATGGGTAAGATCCTAGAAAAGATGATGGTGAGAAGACTGAAATATTATATTTTACCAAAATTAAATCCGCGTCAGTACGGGTTCGTTCCACAGTGCTGTACGGAGGACTCCCTCTATGACTTGGTATTACACATCAAGAATAATCTGAGAAATAAGAAAATAAGTATTGTAATATCCCTAGACATAGAGGGGGCTTTCGACAGCGCGTGGTGGCCGGCTATTAAAAATAGACTGATGGAGATAAAGTGTCCTGTGAATCTACGTAGATTAATAAATAGTTATTTTACAGATAGGAAAGTTACAGTTAGATATGCGAACGAAGAATTTACAAAAAACAATACAAAAGGGTGCATTCAAGGCTCGATTGGTGGTCCCATATTTTGGAACCTGCTATTAGATCCGTTGCTAAATGAATTAGAAGAGCGCGGAGTGTATTGCCAAGCCTTCGCCGACGATATCGTTCTGATCTTCTCGGGTCACATGACATGCGATATCAAAATAAATGTAGATCAAACTCTTTCACACATATATGAATGGGGATTAAAAAATAAATTAAAATTTGCCCCACAAAAAACTTATGATATGATAGTAACAAATAAATTGAAGTATGAAGCCCCGCAATTGTTCATGGGAGGTAAAGAAATAAAACTAGTAGAGGAAATAAAAATATTAGGCTTAATAATCGATAAAAAATTGAAATTTAATAGTCATGTTTCCTATATCTGTCAAAAATCATTAAATATTTATAAACTGCTGGCTCGTGCAGAAAAAATTTCATGAGGACTTAAACCCGAGGTGATCAGAACGATTTACGTGTCAGTTATTGAACCGGTTATGATGTATGCCGCAAGCGTTTGGGCACCAGCAGTCCACAAAATCATAATAAAAAACCAGCTAAACGCAGTGCAGAGGGGATTTGCACAAAAAATTTGTAAATCATATCGCACGGTCTCTCTAAACGCAGTTTTGATACTCTCAGGACTATTACCTTTAGATCTAAGGTTACGCGAAGCTGCATATTTGTATGAAGCAAAACGCGGTAAACCTTATGATAATCTACTTAAAGACAGAGAGATTGAAGAAAAAGTAAGCTTTTTGGAAATGCTGCATCCAGCGTGCGAAGAAGAAATTGACTTTGAGATAATAGAGAATATAACATCAGAAAAATTAGAGGAACAACATACAAATAGCATACAAATATTCACCGATGGAAGTAAAATTGAGGAAAAGTAGGAGCTGCAATCTCTATTTGGAGAAATAAACAAGAAATAGATTATAAAAAATTCAAATTAGGATCATTCTGCACTGTCTTTCAGGCTGAACTGTACGCAATGCATCAAACTATTCAAAAAGCGAAGAATTACCAGATTACTTATATATACAGTGATTCAATATGTGCACTGGAACTTGTCAAAAACCAATCAGCATATCAACCATTGGCTTTCGAAATTAGGCGAGATATAATAAATCTAAATTAAGAAGTCAAAATAGGAAGATAGGGCTGTATTGGGTTAAAGCACATGTAGGTATTCCCGGGAATGAACGCGCAGATGAACTTGCAAAGGAAGCAGCTTTAAAATTAAAAACAAAATTAAATTACGAAAAATGTCCAATCTCGTCCATAAAGAACCAAATTAGACATAAAACAATTAAGGAATGGAATGAGAGATATTTAACAGAAGAAAAAGCCGAAATTACAAAAGTATTTTTTCCAGACGTAGAAGCAGCATACCGCATCCTAAAACATGTTAATTTAACGCCAGTATTAGTACAAGTTTTTACCGGTCATGGAGGCTTTGCAGATTATTTGTTCCGTTTTAAAATTAAATCTAGACCAGACTATACGTGTGACAACAACCAACCCCAAACTTCTCTGCACATAATTATACACTGCCCTCAATTTTGCAAAAATAGAACAGACGTGGAACTGCAAATAGGATTAAAAATAACAAAAGAAAATATACACAAAATAATGGAAGACAAACGCGGCACGAACATTTTCACAAAATATTGTATAACCATAGCAAATAAAATTATAAAAACTAATAAAAGTGCCTAATCAAGAACAAGATAAAATTAGTTTAGAATAATAGAATAAGATACTTCAAATATAATAAGTACAATAAAAAACTTGGTAAAAAAAAGGGAAATATAAAAACCAACAACAGTGTAAGAAAACTATATAATTAGACATATGAGCACATATGTCCTAATATTATATATGATAAGTACGCATACGAAAACGAAAAAAAGAAGAGAATGTAATTAGAAATTGTGTTCGAAAAAAACAGGAACTAATATACGAAGAATCAACGACAATTGCAATGGAAAAAACGAATAAAATAAGGAATAGTGATACAAAAAAAAACATCAAAGTACCGACAAGCCACTGATTAAGGAAAAACGTGGTTCGTATAATACAAAAAAAAAAAAAAAGGAAAATAAAGAAAAAACTATATTAAGATAATGTGAAATTAAAATTTATATAATTATCATAAAAACAGCAATCAGCTACACAAGGTCTCCGATCAACATGTCGGAGGATATAGAATAGGAAAAAAAAAAAAAAACCTAACCTAACCTAACCTAAGGTCGAGCCGACCCATTCGTGCTAAAACTATTCTACTAATATAGCTGCAGCATGGCTCTTCCACGTATATAATTATTATTATTATTAAAAATTAAGTGTACTCAAAGATCTCTGAAACCGAAGATGAAATGCGCAATCGTACTGTCGCCGCCTTCGACAAATTAAAAGCTCTGGCTCTGGATCCTGAACGAAATTTGTTAAGCAGGCTTCGGGACAACATTATGCGGCGATGGAACTTGTGCATTCAAGAACGTGGCGGACATTAATAAAATTTTAATGTTTAGGGTTCCATAAAATTTTGCAACTAATACACAATAATATTTATTTCGTTCAGTTCCGTTATCGCGAAATAAAAAAAAAAAAGTGGCGGTAAAAATAAACAGTTTAGTGAGTAAGTTTTATTTCGTCGCACATTGTCAAACAAATCAAAGGCCGTGCCGACAATAACGCTGCCGGCCGCCAACCGCCATGCCGCCTGCGTGCAATGTTGCCACTCTTCCAAGGGGTCAAGGTACGTAGTATAAACAGAGTGTTTACCTTTACTGAATTTATTTTCATATTTATTTTGTTTGAAAATTTCGCTTTTTTAATTTACGGTTTTTAATTTAATACTTAATTTTACTACACTTCTATGGACTAATATTATTTGTGGTTTCATTTATTGCATATATGTGGAATCCTTACTGTATATATAATTATACAGGGTATTTTTGAAACGCTCCCGAAAACGAAGACAGACGACAGTACTAACTATATCTTAGATGATGGGTGAAATATAAAATCGATCCTGATGAAAAAAAAATCATCTTTTCACAACGTTTTATTAGCTTTATTCACGCTCCATCGTGTTAGTATAGTTAAATAAAACGTTAATTTCATTAAAATAAAACGTGAAAATACTTAAACATTAAACCAGCAGTGGAATTTAAAATAAATAAATCATAAAATCAGCTGACTAGGGTCAATATCCGCGTCGAAGCCAAACTCTTTTATCTAGCTCGGTACAGGTCCCATCACGTAAAAAGAACGCTGAGCGATAGTGGAGGGGGTGTGTCTGCGCATGGGTACAGTCGCGTTCTAAAGTACTACATGGTACTAGGCTGTTGTTTTATAATATTATAATAGTAATTAATGGTTTTATTGTAGAATCATAATAGGTACTTTACTAGCTACTTAGAACTTTGGAAGAGGTTGAAATTAAAAAATGGATAATGTTTGCTTGAGCATTATTTTTTATTTCTATCGTAAAATAAAGTAGTTTGTAACAAGAAAACTTAAGCTAAGGGTGACACGTCGTCCATTATACCGTTGGAACATGGAACATGGAAGCCAGATGTCGATGGTGTATTGGTGTTACTGGATGCTACTTCATAATCACTCATCAGAATCATCATCATCAATGCGAATGATAAATGTTTCCGTCATCAGGTTGACCACATGGTAATTTTTTCGGTATTCTTCCTCAATACATTTAACTTTACTGCACAATTTTCCCCATTCACCTTCTATTTACCTTTTCGTTCACTAGTTCAGTCATAAAACAATAGATATAAATAATTTTTTTTCCTTCCTTTTTAAAACCATCGTCGCGCGTCGTGCAAAGAAAGCTGTGTGTGCGACTGTACATTGGGAAACATCGCTTTTTTAAAGCGCGGGAAGAATGAGGAACCAATAGCGTGCGCGCACAGTAATACTGGCGAGCATTCCCCCGTCGCGCCCCCTTCGTACCACGCGCTGCCGCCGCCCGGCCGACTGTGTGTCACCTCGCGTAAGCGCCAACATATGGGGAATTCCCCAAATTTACCTACTAAGATTTGAATTAAACTACTTTTACGGATTATATCGACTTCCCGGAACGTTGGTGCTTCACGTCAGCTACGTGTTCTTTTATGGAAGTCTGCAGTTTGTGATCATATCCTAGACGGCCCCCGCCATTACATTAGATTTGATAAACCACAGATTCTCGCGAAAGAACATCGATTCCTGCCAAGGATGATACGTGAGGCTATTGAAATTAAAAAACATCCTAATTTCAATAGAGAGGGAGGCTGGGTACTACCACCTGCTTGGGATCCTGTAATTAATAAAATTAAAACTAAACCCAAGCATACCACTGCAAGACTTCAAGACACAGTTAGTTCATTCTGCGTAGATCGGACCAAAATTAATAATTAAAAAAGCTGAAGGTACTCCGGATTAACTTTGACATTGGGACGTCAATCACCTCAGTCCCCCGTGACCATGGGTGCTGTAAAGCACCCGAAACGTCGGGAATTAATAAAATAAGTTAATTAAACGCGATATAATCCGTAAAAGTAGTTTAATTCAATGTGTAGTGTTCGCGTAAATATAAGAAATCACTACTAAGATTTGTTTGCAAGCGACATAAGAATTAGAGGCGGCAATTACAATAAACTAAACAAACAAACTACGTGCGGACTGTGTCGAAGACCACACGATGATGCCCCGCCTGCATGAGGAGACGTAACACCGAGCCCACATCTGCCTCGAAATGAATGGAGCACAATTTGAGCCGCATCTCATAAGACCACGGAGGATTTAGAGCGGTAAGCTGTTTCATACCTATTTTTTTTTAAATAACTTGGTACTGAACTGATCTGAATAGGTACATAACTGAATACATCAGAATAATAAACATACCTACACGATGAATAAAAACGCATAACTCTAACCTTGTTAACATTTCATTTAAGTATTTTTTTTTCATTAGCGGGGAATCGAACCAGTTATTTGGTTTATTTAACCTGTGAATTTGAATTAAAGTGGCTACGTGGAGACAAGCACAGTGGCAAAATAGTAGGTTATATCTACTTAACTTATATCTACTAACTTACTTAGTTAGGTATTTAGAAAAGTGTTGTAAATTATTAGGTATTGTGGTACCATCGCTAGTTACGGGCCGCGCGAATTCGGCGTTCGCGCGTACATTGACCCCTAGTCAGCTGATTGTAATTCAGTAATTCCACTGCTGGTTTTATGTTTAAGTATTTTCATGTTTTATTTTAATGAAATTATCGTTTTATTTAATTATACTAACACGATGGAGCGTGAATAAAGCTAATAAAACGTTGTGAAAAGATGATTTTTTTTCCATCAGGATCGATTTTATATTTCACCCATCATCTAAGATATAATTAGTACTGTCGTCTGTCTTCATTTTCGGGAGCGTTTCAAAAATACCCTGTATACATAATAATAATAAAAAATAAGAACGTGACTAGCAAAAAAAATAAAACAAAATGTGAACTCACTACTTACGCTTAAGTTAACTAAGTAATATAAGTAGTGTAAGGAGTACATTGTAAAAAAAAAACAAAGTTAACAAAATATAATAAAGCGAAAAAAAAGGTACGGACCTCGAGTCTGTAGAGTGTAATTATTTAAAAAAACCTAACCTAATTAAAACGTCGGCAAGCAGTCAACATCAAAGGAGTACAACTTCTGTACGTAGTACTATTATTCATTCTATGAGTTTATGACATAGTGGGGAAATAGCGCGCGATAGCGTGCGCGATGACGCAGTCGCGAATAATCTATGCCGGTGAGATGGCGTATGTCGCAAGTAGTGGTCAGGCACATAGATCTTGGCAGAGGCGGATCAAATGTCGACAGCGCCCTAGGCTAGCACCTCATAGACCCTCTGGCGGCGATTTATTATTATAATATTGTGCAAATAAACGATATTATAATTTATTGTATAGTTATGTTGTAAAATAATAAGGACCTGTAACAGGTCCTTATTATTTTACATACTTTTATTATTTTACAGGTGAGAGTGAATGAAAAACGTGATAAGAGAGTAAGGGTGATGTAGGAGTAATCAACTAGACGGGGCGCGCTTTGGAAGCTATATTAAATATACTTTCTATAGAAAGTATATATTATTTTATTTTATGTAAGTAGGTCTGTATAGTCTGTCCAGAAAGTCATGAAAAGAATATTTTCGGAACTAGTGCGTATGCTTGTACTGGCAACAATAAATTATTGTCAAACTGAGTAACTCAGCTGTCATATCGTAGCTTTGTAGTTGATGTGCTTTAAGATTTTTTGTTATATTTCGGGTTTTTCTTATCGTATGACCGTTTAATCTTTAGAGATCAAAAATGAAACGCAGTGTTTATAAGAGCGGTACCAAACAAGTCATATTTAAAGTGTTTCAAGAGTGTATGGCCGAATTTCAAGCGGGAAAGTTTCTTTTCAATTTAGACGATGTTTACGGTCGAACAGCAAATATAACTGGTACGTACATGTATTTTAATGATAAACACAATAAAAAAACTGTAATCTCATATCTATGATTTGTTTTTAAGTATAATTTATCCGTTTTATAACATTGTTTACAAATAGTTGAGGTTATGAAATTTATGTAAGAATTATACTACACAGTCAATAGTTTTGATCCTTTTTTTTAAAGAAAGAAAGAAAGAAAGAAACATTTATGTGCACAGAATACAGGTGGTACCAGATTTAACAGTGGTGCATAGTTCAAGCTATATTCTGCCTTTAATAGGCATGCAAATATTTATAATTATATAAAACAATTAAAATACAATTATATTACATACAAAAATGTCAAGTTATATTATTTTTAGCATATTTATTATTATTATTATTATATTACATTATATTTAATTTTACAAATAATTTTGTATTATGTATTTAAATATAAATAAGGTATTTATTATTTACATATCTATAATGGTTTCAGGTGTTTCCGAAAGCACAATTCGGCGCATAGTGGACGAAGGTATAAAGAATGGAGGTAAATTCGTCACGTCCGGAAAGCACAAGCATGTATGCCATTCGTTTAAAAGTTCATTTTTTCTACACAGTGCAGAAAGAAGTTTCTACACTAAGAAAACTATTGGCAATGGTGAAGAAAGAATTAAATTTTGATGGCATTCATGAATTTTTAAGACAAGTTTTAATTTCTATTGGCTTTAAATTTAAGAAATGCCAAACAAACAGACTGGCTCTCATAGAAAAACCTTATTGCTTCAAAACGTGAGTATTATTTAAAGCACATCCTTGAAAACAGAAGATTGCCCAAGGAGCTCCAAAAAACATTATTTATTTGGATGACATGAGTCTATTAATATTTGTGGTGTCCAACAATATGTAACTAAAGGGAAAAGGTGGATAATTGTGCATGCTGGAAGTGAGAATGGTTTTGTGCCTAATGCACTATTAATATTTACTGGTAAAAACAAGCAAAATGATTACCATACTGAGATGGACGCCCATAATTTTACAAAATGGGTAACTGAAAAGTTAGTGCCCAACGTAACTGAACCATCAATAATTGTGATGGACCACTCCATTATAAAAAACAAGGTATTATAATATTTCTTTCTTATACTTTATTTTTGTTTTTCATTATTACTTATCTTTTTGTTGCAACTGAAAATCAACTATTAAATTAAGTTTTTTGCCCCAGGCACCTACATCTGCATCAAAAGTTGATGAAATCAAATTTTGGCTACTGTAAAATAATATTCCATTTGATGAAACGTTGCGGAAATCATCCTTATTGATGCTTGTAAAAAAAAAACATAAACCTGAACCGGTATCGATGAACTTCTAGGGGAATATGGACATGCATTTTTTTACCAAAGACTACCACCCTATCATTGTGATCTGAACCCCATTGAATTAGTTTGGGCAATGGTAAAAGGCGAATCACACAAAAGAATGTTTGTGGTCAAGATGTTGCGAAGTTGGCTACAGAAGAATTTCAGTCAGTAACTCAACAAGAATGGAAAGATTGTGTTGACCATGTCATCAAAATAGAAAATGAATATTTTGCCCATGGAGGATCTCTGCATAATGATATAGACAAACTTGTCATCTCAGTAAGCGATGATAGTTCCAGTGAATCTGAAAAGTCAGAAATGGAACTATTTAATTACACAGGAGCTTCAGACAACATTTCGGGAGTTGAATACCTCGACTCAGATTATTTGGACTCAGATTATTGATCAAAATATAATAACTATGTATCAACATATTTTTTTGTTTAATTTTTGCACCTTGAGTGTCTGTTGTCTGTCAAGGCTAGACTTGTGTAAAACATGCTTTCCCTAATTACTTGAATTTAGCTAATAACTGTTGCAGGGATTTACAAGGGTCAAGGGTCACGCATACCAATAAAAGCATGTACTTGAAAAAATATGACAGTAAAGGGACCATAATAATAAATCAGTATATAAAATAAATAAAAAAGTATCAAAACTTTTCGGTTGAAGTCTATAGGGATGCCGTATAAAAGATAGTGGCGCCCTCCTTTTTCTTTCATGTTTCTTGACAGACTGTACTTAATTAATTTTTTTTCGATTAAAAACTTCCGCGCGCGCCCCTTTGCAACCATGCGCCTTTAGGCGAGCATCTATTACGCCTCTTAGAATTTTGAGTGCAATGATAAGTAGGTTGTGAAAAGGACGAACTGCAAGAGAATTATACCCTAAGATACCCAACAGAAATTGTATGGTATATAAAAACGAATAGTATCTCTAATTTCTTTTATAAAGGAAACGAAACAGCCATTTGAACATTTTCTTTGGTCAGAACATGTTTAGACTCAGGATTCCAAATTAGGAATACTATGTGTGGATCAACATCTGACCAGTAGTTTTTGAGTTTTCTTTAATAATGTGTATTTGATTGACGATGATGTTCTCATTTTACTAGGTCTAGAAGTCGGTTGTACAACATTTATAATTTTACCACTTATTAATCTACAATTGAAAACTTTGTAGTGGTTATTTCTGTATAAAAACAATTGATTGTAAATAACTGTGAGTTTTCCTCAGGGACGTAAAAATAAGGCGGACAGAATTTTGTTAAGAAAGGACTGATGCACTGAAATGGCGGCGGTGCAAGTATGTTTGCGTGTATATAGGATCGTGGAAAGACCACGCTCTCAGAGAGTATCAGCTTAAAATAGTAGTAGCTCTATGCTGCTGTGTTTAGTATGGTGAGTGTAGCGAACAGGAGACCCTTTTTACTGGAAACGAAGCATTCCATCTTAGTCCTCAGAGTGACAACACATTTTCATTTTGATTCTTAATCCAAATGAAGATGCGATAACCACAGCATCCACTTACCATCAGGTAAAACTTAATCGTCACCTTCCTGTGAAGGCCCCAGAGAACGATTACCGTTAGAGTCATGCGAGGGTACATTACATTACATTTTAATAGAATAAGGGTGTCAAAGCAGCACACAGTCCACCTGATATTAAGTAACTACTGAAACAGTGTACGCGAGCTTACCTTACCTAGGTAAGAACCTAAAAGGTAGGTTGTATAATTGAATAATTGAAGTAGTATCCGCCGTACGTACTACATATTACTTCAATGCCTATAATAGACTTAGTCAAGTAATCATCTTTTTGTTCGTTATGGTAATATTTTAAAATTATGTCTTAACCTTACTTATTCTAAACGAACAAGTGAAATCTTGAATCATCATCATCATCATGAAAAATCTTCAATACGTATATACGTATCCCCGATACAACACTCATGCGAAACGATTGAGAGAAAACGTAGTTATAGTAGAATAATATTCTAAAAGCTTTCCGAAAAAAGCTTTTTATTATATTATAAAAAGTTTTTTTTATATATCAGAAATCACTTGTGTAATCGGTATTTGTAATCACCCATCATTTTATACGCGGTAGAGCCATGCTGCAGCTATATTAGTATAGTTGTAGTACGAATGGGTCGGCTCGACCGGGGAAGGACCACGCTCTCACAGAATACCAGCGAAAATAGCAGCTTAACACTGCTGTGTTTCGTATGGTGAGTGTAGAGAACCGGAGACCCTTTTTACTGGAAAAGAGGCATTCCATCTTAGTCCTGACGGGTGACAACGCATCTGCATTTTGATTCTTTATTGAAGATAGATGTAGATGTCTATGGGTCACAACAACCACTTACCATCAGGTGGACTGTGTGCTCGTTTGTCACCCTATCCTATAAAAAAAAACCCTGCAAAAGGATAACATCATACATAGCTTAAAGTAAAAAAACTTTTATTTTGAATAAGAGTATTTTTTATAAAAATTTATTATTTAACACATATATGTAGACCGAAATTGAGAAACAATGTACTTTCCCTGGATTAAATTACAGTGAAATGATAAATTAAATTTTTGGAAGTAAAAAACGTTTAAATTTATGTCAAGATGTAATAATACACAGTATAGCGGAAGTATTTTTATTTCGTTGAATTTACTGGCAAACTTAATTGGTCCACCTTTATTGCTTCTAACTAGAGACGCTAGTTTGCGCCGTGCAGAGATAGGAATACGAGGGTTAAGGGTGAAAGGCGAGAGAGGAAAGGGTCGATGGAATGGGGGGGAGGAGAGGGAGAAATGAGCGGGGCGCAAGCGGCGGTGGACCAGCGAAGTTGCCGTGGCGACCGCGCGCGCCTCCATGCTCTTCTTATACAAACTAACTATATACAAAATTAGTACCCGTGTAAACAAAATCAACATATTGTGAAACTATGTACAGAAAACAAGTCACAAGGTTCGCGTTTATTGCACGAGGCGGGCCGGCGTCACTGTGCGTCAGTGGCGGGGGCGGCGGTGGGGGGGGCGGCGGCGGCAGCGGCGGGAGAGCCCGCGGTCATCCGCGAGAGCGCCTTGTACAGCGGGGAGTTGACGAAGCGCGGGTACGAGTCGCGGTGCATCAGAGTGTAGATCTGCAGCTGCGCCTCGTCGAACGTGTGCGGCGTCGGCTCCACCATGTTCCGGTTCACCGTCTCGCGAACCCGAGAGTCCAGGGACACCTGATGAACAAACAGACGCGGTTATTGCTTGCCCACTGCTTTCGTTTTAATTTTACTGCACAGAGAATTGCCATTGCACTATGCTTTAATAATGATTGAAGAATGTATGTTTTTTTTTTAAATACCAGTAACGTATTAACATTAATAATATTCCCTTTAACCACTCCTCGTAAGCTTGAAAATGCTGAAGTTAGGCACTCCTACGTTTACAACAGTAGTCGGATGGCGGATTTGATCCCACGACCTTTGAGTTCGCGGTCCGCACCCTGCCATATTAGGCTACTGTCACTTATGTTTATAATAGCAAAAATAATTATTATTTCTATATCATAATTTATTAATGCAATATGTCAAAACTTTTTTAAGAAAAACTATTGACAAATGAAACATTCTTTGCATTTGCTCCTCGTTCATCGGCATAGCAATTTCCAATGGAATTATCTCAGCTGTGATGGCTTACTTGTATGGGCATCATTCAATAATAAACTAAAAATAATACAATAATATACTACTAATGTAGGTACGAGCTACCTTGTAGTGGCGGTGTAAGAATATCCAATACCCCATATCATCCCGTGGGTGTCGTAAGAGGTGACAGAATGAAACAAATCAGAAGATGTGCAGAAGTGTCTTCCTAATAACGAATTGCGTGGCAACTATGGCAAATTGCTCCCTATGAAGCAATACTCGTATTTTGTGGAGGCCTATGTTCAGCAGTGGACTTTAATAGGCTGTAACGGTAGCGGCAGGTACAGGAAAATTAAAAAGATTAATTCTACCGTTTCAAGTATACATATTCACACAATTAGTGACATCTTTGTGATTTATAAGTAGAGAGAAAACCGTAAAAGCAATTTGTTGCCTGAAATCTTGTCTTGTCTTGAGAAAAAATTATAGAAATTTTATATTTATTCTACACAAAGTCATTAATTCTTTCATAATATCGTCCACCAGACCGAATTTCGGTCGAGGCAGCCAGTCTCAACGGATACTAGTCATCTACACTTTCTATTCCGTCGCGTTTTTCATACTTAGGCTTGCCCCGTTTGATGACCAACAAAACTCTAACTATCCCGATGCATAAGAGACACCGCACACTGCAAACTCTATCGGGCGAGAGTTTAGTCAGGTTGCGCATCTAGTGCGCACGCCGGGCCAATTAAACAGTCGGGTTAGTGGTGAGTACACTAGCCAACAGTCGGCCGATCGTTTGCGAAAAAATTGTAGTTAGTAAGCAGCTCCTGAAGTGAGTAGTCGCGTAATGAAACCTAAAATATTGTCCAGAAATGTTATTATTATTTCTGTCATACAACGAAGCAGACGGATCAAGAAGAGAAACCGAGAATACTGAGTGCATCCTACATACAGTGACAGATTGCTTCTTCCCACAGCTTTTCCTTTAAAAGATCATATTTCAACTTCCTCTATCAACTGTAAAATAGATGATTCGATAAACAGCGCCATTTTGATGCATGCGCACTTCTTTTCCGCGCCAAAATTTTGAGCGTATTGACGTTATCGACCGAGTCGGCCGACTAAACAATCGGCGTGTATGTGCGCGTAGAAGAGCGCCGTACTGATTTAGCAGTTGGCCGATAGTCGACCAACAATTTAGTTTGAAGGGAATCATGTAGCCCATCAAAGTGATTTATCGGCCGATAACTAATCGTTATAATATGCGCACTTGCATTCAACTCAACACTGATTAAGAAGCCGACTAAACTCTCGGCCGATAGAAACTCTGCAGTGTGCGGTGCCCCTAAATCTATATACTACTCAGATTCCTTTACCTTCGAGATTTAAAAGATGCCTTCTTAATAAATACATTTAAACGTAAAGTTGAGGCACATTATTTAAAATTACTTGATTAATATTATTGGTTTATATATTTTTATTTCTTATACTAGATTGTATGTATTTTAATTGTTTTTTAATATATATGTATATAATATGTATGTGCATGTATATATGTGTATATAAGTGTATATATATATATATATATATAAACTAACATATTTATATTTTATAATGCGTTTTAAATTAGGCGCAAGACCAACTGCTTTCTAAGGCACGGGCGTGACACACCGCCAACTTCCTGACTCCGGTCTGCTACAGATAATTTCTTGACAGGAAAACCCAATAATAGATTTTGACCCCACTACTCTGACAGGCCCGTTGCTGGACTGGTTTAAGTCGTATCTTGCCAATGGTTCGTCAACTGTCGTTGATGGTCATGCTTTTGAGCCGTTTTTTGCCTATACTGGCGTACCTCAAGGGTCCATCTAGAGCCTTTGTTGTTTAACATTTTCAATAATGACATCAGTAATTGCTTTAGGAATTCTAAGTTTTATTTGTTCGCTAACGATCAAAAGATCTTTAGGCCTGTCTCCTCAAATTCTGATGCAGAATTCTTACAGGAAGACTTAAATAATTTGACATATGGTGTCGTATCAACGGTATGATATTAAATGCTGATAACTGTCATGTTATAAATTTTTTTAGAAAGAAAACATTTCTTGCAACATCATATTATATTGATGGTCGTATTCTGTCTGAAGTTCCTCACATACGCGATTTAGGAGTTACGCTTGACAATAAGCTCCGTTATAATATCCACATAGATACTATTGTCAACAAGGGTTTTAGGACTATTCGCTTCCTCTTCCGTTACTCAATTCTAGGATGCTCGACCTATAATAATTATTTACTCAGCTTTGGCACGAAGTATCTTGGAATACTGCAGTGCTGTATGGAATCCTCACTTTAATATTAGGCCCTTACATATGAAATTAGCGTTTTGTCGTACTGACCACTTTGATCTGAAATATCTCCTCTTTGGTTAAAAATTCCAAATTCAAATTTATAAATGACAATGTCCAGAATCGCCCTGTGCAATAAAAGCATCAGACATACACGATAATTAATTGTCTATTTTATTATATAAATTGCACATAACTTTATAACACGGACAAGCCGCATGCCGAAAATTGATCTCTTAATTTTTGTATTCAATTTAATTCACTATATATGTATACTTGTCACCTTTTATGAAATGTGTGTATACACCTGTAATAAGTCAACACTTAGAGTTTATGATTTCCTGTAAAAATATTGTGCTATTTGTTTGTGTATATCTTCTTGGGGTTAAATAAATAAATAAATACAACCTCCTTTAAACACTTCATATTTGCTTTCAGCTAAAAAAGGACGAAAGTGACTATTCGCGGACTTCCAAAAGAGGCTTTCAATGAAGAGATTGCTTAGACCTTAAAAAGGATTATTATAATATTCAGGAATTTATGGATGATAATAAACAGTGGGAGTGAGCTCACCACAGCTATTTCTTATTTGTTCTGTGTTGTTAATTATTGTGTAACTTTAATGATTGTAAACAATTATTTTTTTCAAAAAAATGTCCCGCTGGGTTTCTTGCTGGTTCTTCCCAGGACAGAGATATTTTCTGAACCAGTGGTAAATTAAACAGTGGTTATTTTCATTAAGTATTATTTATAATCCATATTGAATTTAAAAAAATCCATTTCTATTTCGTAAAAGTCATTCAATCGGTTATCGTATTTGTTCCTTGTGGTAATTTCGCTAGAGGCAAAGAAGAGTATTCTGCGGTGACCTGACTAATGTTACAAGGTGATAAACAGTGTTGCTGTTGGTTGGTAAACTGAATCTATTTTGGTGTTGTTACGTAACGACGTCGATTACGTTACACGCACGTGTACGTGTGCGATTGTAACCGGAACATTATCTTTACGTGTTTGCACATTAGTATTACTGGAATTTTGTCTGTTGTCTGTTTATTTCATCATGCATTCGGAAAAGGTTTTGAAGAAATCGAAATCACATTTATGATTTCAAATTTATTTCGAGTACTATTAAAACCACTTTGCAGCAGTATGACACTGAACTAGTAAAGTATATGCATAAATGTTACACCTTTTCAAGCGCATTGCACACTGAAACGATGTATAAACTTCTTCTATGAAAGAGGATCTGATCTTCAATTTCTTAAGATGATCAACTTCAAAACTATTTTTGACATGATAGCAATGGCGGTAATTTAATTTGTACTTTTGTTTACTGAATACAATTTTATGCGTTTCTGAGACGTACTGTCGCAGCAGAATATGCAGTTTGGATAGCCATTATTACAACGATGTCATAATCACATTTATACACTTCGATTTTTACAGAAAATTGTCCTTTTATTATGTATACATTACATTATTTACATAATGAAAGGACGTTTAAATACATAGTATAATGTACTATATATTTAACATTATATTTAAACTTGGTAGAGTCACACTGCAGCTAATGGTAGTAGCATGAATGGGCCAGCTCGACCGGGTAAGGACCACGCTATCACAGAATAGCAGCTTAATGCTGCTGTGTTTCGTGTGGTGAATGTAGAGAACCGGAGAACCATCTTACTGGAAATGAGTCATTCTCTCTTAGCCCTCAGGGGTGATAACCGATCTGCATTTTGATTCTGAATCCAGATGTCTATGGGCCTCAGCATCCACCTACCATCGGATAGATTATGTACTCGCTTGTCACCCTTATACCGTTTAAAATCTATTAGATAATCGTTTGTGTTGTAACCGTTTTCCTTTTTTGTCGTCTGCTGATGCTAATGTGTCGTAAATATATATACACAATGTATATAGTACATATATAAATGTTAAATATATAAATTTACGGAAATAGGAAAATGTATAATGATGTTTTCATAGAATGTTTCGAAATGTACATTAATAGGCCGTTTGTTATAATTTATTTGGCGTGATCGCTTTGGGATATTCATTACGTTGTGTTTGTTTAGTTACACAGTCATTTTAGATGTTTCTTGGAAGAATGAATACTCACTAGAGTAGCTGGAAGATGCTATCGAACGTCTTACAAATTTGTATAATTTTTTAATTAATAGTTGTATTTGAGAACTCAGTTTGTTATTAAGATCAATTAGAAACAGAAACAGAAACTTTTTTATTCAATATAGATTATAAATAATTCTTATTGAAAGTCACTCTTTTGATTAATTTACCACTGGGAAGAACCAGCAAGAAACTCAGCGGAACTTTAAAAAAAAAAAATAACAAATTACACAAAGGGCGGGGAAGGGAATACAAAGGGCGGACTTAATGTCTATGCTATGAATATGTTGTATGATATAGAATTAAAGAAAACAAAACAAAAATGATAATTAACGACGTTTTATATACATTTTACTAATAAATAAACTATACAAATATAACCTATACATACATATATACTAATATACAGGGTTATTTTTCAAAGGGTAACAAATTTTAAACTTAAGTTCAAATATATGTATAAATAACGGTATATCGTTATTTATACATATTTTGAATAGACTTCTACTTTTATTTGAAATTATCCCAAATTTAGTGTGAAATTTAATGTGATTTATGGGTAACAACGTTTTTGCCTATCGATCGACCCTTACGAATGCATGCATGCGCAGTAAAATCAGTTACGAGTATGCATTATCACGTATTTTGAATTTAAAAGATAAAAAGGACAGAATATTTGAGCTTTTTTAAATTAATTTTTCTTCACCATTTCCCTATGTTACTTATTCTGAATCTTCTCTGCAAATTTGGCCGGTTATTGCGAGATAACCCTGTATAATATATACATATATTTATATGTATACATACATAATTAGTACATATAAATAACTATGAAAATATATATGTCCGTTTAGCAATTCATAATATGATATGGATGAGTCATGTAAAAAGGATTACGAACCAACTTTTTAACCGACTTCAAAAAGGACGAGGTTCTCAATTCGAGTGTATGTTTTTTTTTTTGTATGTATTTTACGCGATATCTTCGCAGATTGTAAACAGATTTTAATGTTTGTTTTATTAAATAGGCTTTACCTCAAGGGTGGTCCCATTAAATTTTGAAAATAAAAATTCCGCCCACAAGGGTGGAAAATAGGGGACAAAGTTTCATATTGGACTATTGTTTAAGGAATTTCATAGATATCTTCGCAGATTGAGAACCGATTTTAATGACTTTTTTTATTAAATAGTTTATACTTTGAGGGTGGTCCAACATAAATTTGGTGAAATAAATTCCGCCCCTAAGGGTAGCAAAATAAATAGCTTCTTTTTTACTTTTTGTTAAAAGTTCAGAAAAATCATCAGAAAAGCACCCAATAAGTATGCTTTTAATAATAATTATTAAAAGCATACTTATTGGGTGCTTTTCTGATGTCATCGGGCAAGGAGTTCCAAAGACGTGTAGCCTGAACAGTGAAGGAGTTCCCATAAAACTCGGTGAAGTGAACAGGAATACAGATTTTATTATTATTAAATTCTTCTAATTTACTCTTAAGATAAGAAGGCGAAGATGGGTCATATAATATTGCTCATTCTTTTTTTTCGTATTATATGACTCATATAATATGGAAAAAAGAATAAGCAATGTTCCGAAATTGCGCCTGTTCCCGATTGTAAGCCAATTAAGTCGTTCCAGCTTGTTCAGAAGATCTTGGGATAGATCCAGGTAACACATATCACCATAATCAATTATGGGTAATATGAGCGGTTCGACAAGCATGATCTTAGATTTTGTGGGAAGAAAATGTTTTAAACAATACAGAGAACATAACGTGGCAAAGACTTTAAGAATCGCTTCTGAAACCTGAGTTCTCCAAAGAGTAAAAAGAAAATCCAAATTCTTTTTGCGCTCGTTTCATAACCATAGATGAAACGTGGGTATACCATTTTGACCAGGAGACGAAAAACCAAAGCAAGGTGTTGAATTGACCGTCTTCCCCGCAAGCCAATAGATTCAAGATGTCTGCGTTCGCTGGAAAAATAATGGCCTCTGTCTTCTAGGATGCGCAAGGTATAATAATGATCGACTATACAAGTAAAGGAGGGACAATAACCGGAGATTATTACGCATCATTGATCAAAAAATTACGCGAAGAACTAAAGAATAAACGTCGAGGAAAATTGCGTGCTGAAGTACTTTTTCATCCTGATAATACCGCTGTCCATCGATCTGATGGTGCAAGCGCTGCCATCCCAACTGCTAGGTTTCAGTTGATGCAGCACCCACCATATTTTTCGGACCTAGCTCTGAATGATTTTTACCTTTTTACTCACCTGAAAAAGCACTTGCGTGATAAAAAATTTGACGGCGACGATGACGTGATGTGTGCTGTAGAGGCCTTTTTCGAGTCCCAGGATCAAGCCTTTTTTTTCCAAGGCAATTAATCAACTTGCAAAACGCTATTTAAGGTGTATTAGCTTAAAAGGCGATTACGTTGAAAAATTAATATAATTTACGTATTATCAAATTATCTCTTTATGAAAACGCAATTATACTTACCGAAGTTTCATTGCGTTTTCAAAACATTATTGATCAACCTAGTTTAAGCGAGTGCACTTTCGCTTAGAGAATACACAGCCATACCAAGTATACCAATAGAATAGTGTCATGACGTAATGGATACATTTTCTTCGCTTAATACTTCATTACTAATGGCGAATTTTGTATTATTATTTTTGTATATGGAAAGCTAAGAGTTCTTACTACGATGTTATTATTCATGAACAAGCGATCAAACACTTTTTCCTGAAATTGTAAACAATCGACCATTTTAAAACTTTCAATAGTTAGTTAAGTGATGTTATTATTAATTAGGGGTGAGATAAATAAAAAAATAAATATGAAATTAAATAATTCATTTTCTTTGTTGGAATCATTTAAATTTAAAAAGAAATCACTATAAATATCTACCGTATCTTTCTTGTTAATTTTGAATATAGAGTGTAGAGGTAACTGGAATTGTCTACATGGTTTGTTTACAGTTCTAAAGTGAGGTTGTAGAGCACACTGCATCTGTAGCATAAATGGATCGGTTCGAACTAAGAAGGTCTACGCTTGCATAAAATATCAGCAAACACAAACATAAAACAGCAGCAGAATGCTGCAGTGCTACGTGTGATGAGTATAGAAATCCGATAACCCTTTTTACTGGTAACATAGCATTACATATTATTTCTCAAGGGCAACATCGTAACTTCATTTTAATTATTAATCGAGAATAGATGTAATACGTGGTAGAGCCACGCTGCAACTATATTAGTGGTATAGTTGTAGCACGAATGGGTCGGCTCGACCGGGGAAGGACCACGCTCTCAAAGAATATCAGCGTAAAATAGCAGCGTAACGGTGCTGTGTTTTGTATAGTAAGTGTAGAGAACCGGATACCCTTTTTACTGGAAAAGAGGCATTCCATCTTAGTCCTCACTGGTGACAACGCATCTGCATTTTGATTCGTAATCGAGGATAGATGTAGACGTCTATGGGCCATAGCAACCACTTACCATCAGGTGGACTGTGTGCTCGTTTGTCATCCTTATCCTATAAAAAAATGGGCAACAGCATCCACTTATTCTATAAAAAATACGCTATCCTAGCACGACTCGGACGGCCGTCGCCCTCTGGGGCCTTCACAGGAAGGCGATGTTTTTTTTTATAGAATGAGGGTAAGGGTATTTTTACTTTAACTACAAAAAATAGCCTTAGGGAATAAGGGTATTGTTTATTGTTAAAGCGAGCACATAATCCACCTGATGGTAAGTGATAACTGAAACAGTTTTATACGCAAGGTGCGTACAAAAAAGCCGTTTCAGTTTTCACCTTATAGGTAGGTGGTATTATTGTTTGTATAATTTTATTATTTCTAATAATAAAATTACCAACACGTATTGCTGGGCCTAATGCAACTTGTATTGATAAATTTTTTTCGGATAATGAACCCTTACATAAATTAATCATTAAAAATTTAAGTTCTGATCACTATGAACAGTTAGTCTCATTACCTTACTTACTTAAAAGTGAGAACGTTGTTTTTGTTCAAAAAATATATAAAAAAATTCATTAGTATTCAAAAAAGTGTGCCCCGCAGCTAACACTTTACATATTAGCAATAAAATTAAAACTGCCTGTAATAAAATTAAAATGACGTATAATTAATAGAGAAACGGGCCAGGTCAAACTACGCAACTCGGATTTTCAATTGAATGTTAACAATAATTTAACTCAATCTGATCGAGAAGTTGCTGCTGTGGCATTTTACTGATGTTCTTTTTTTGACCACAAAGTCTTTTAATTTTTCTCCTACTGTCGGCAAATCATGGCTTAAACAAAATGTAAATGTAAATAATTTTTAAATTCAGAATATTGATAAAAGATACTTTTAAATATTTAAATAAAACTAGTTTTTACGGATTTTATCGCGTATATTAACGTATTTTATATTCCCGACGTTTTAGCACCCATGGTCACGGGAGGGGCGGGGGGGGGGGGCTGAGGTGTTTGACATCCCAATGTCATAGTAAATGTCACTGCTACCTCCAGATAAAAATTATTAATTTTTGTTCCGATCTTCGCAGTATGAACTTATAGTATCTTGAAGTCTTGCAGTTGTATGCTTGGGTTGGGATTTAATTTTATTAATTATAGGATCCCAAGCATTTGTTTTTTTCATTTCTTGATTTCAATAGCCTTGCGAATCATCTTTGGAAGGAATCGGTGTTCTTTTGCGAGGATTTGTGGTCTATTAAATCTGATGTAGTAGCGGGGGCGATCCTATACGTGTTCACAGACTGCAGACTTCTCGGAGCGTCGATTCTTCACATCAGCTATGTGTTCTTTAACGCGGGTTTTCTGCCGACTTTAAAAAGGAGGAGGTACTCAATTCGACTGCATTTTTTTATGTGTGTTACCTCATAACTTTGTACTACGTGAACCGATTTCGATGATTTTTTTTTATTTGAAAGCTGGTGCTTCTCATGTCGTCCCAAATAAATTTGATCAAGGTCTGACCAATATTTTTTGAGTGATCCTCAATAATATATATTGAAGTCGGTTGTACTAAATTTTTTATTTTACATTATTATTGATCTTTTAGTTTGTCCTATGTAAGAGAGACCACATTCACAATCAAGCTTTACACTCCTGCATCTTGTAGAGGATATTACACTTGACTGATGGTAAATACTGACTAATCTTCTTCGGCGGCTTCGGGCGAAGTATGTTTTAATGGAAGCACGCTTCAAGATGTAGCCAATCTTGTCAGTGACACCTCTGCCATATTGCAGTACAGCAGGCACACGCTCAACTGTGGCCGGCTTCACTCGTTCACTGTGACGTAGGCGCGGGACTCAAAGCTTGTTGTCATGCAAAACTTGCTTGACGTCTTGGAGCTCGACGGCCACGTGTTTACTGTCACAGATCCCTTGTGCTCTCTGAAACAAAGATTTACCTACGGTAGCTAACAGTGAAGGATGTCGGTGAGAATCACATATCACATATTTAAACAAATATCTATCTGTATGGGTCTTTTTCTATACACAGTGTGGCTCAAGCTGTTGTCAGAATTCCGAATTACTAACACATCTAGAAAAGCTAAACAATTGTTTGCCTCTAACTCCATTGTGAACTAAATTTTAGAATTTATGGAGTTAAGATGGTCTAAAAATGCAGTTACTTTATCTAAAGGTAGAATTGTGAAAGTGTCGTCTACGTACCGCTTGTAGAATCTTGGGTTTACGGGAGAAGTAAACAGGGCTTTCTCCTTAAAGTCTTTCATGAATATATCAGCGATAATGGTAGATACAGGTGAGCCCATCGCCATACCATCTACTTGCTTGTAGAAGTCTTCCTTCCACAATAGGTAGCCAGATGTAAGGCAGTGTCTGAGTAATGCTGCATATTCTATGGGCATGTTGTTTTCTTCCAGCCTTCTATTTACAATTGAGATGCAGTCTTCAACAGGTAAGCATGTGAACAGTGACTGCACATCAAAACTGTCCATAGTTTCATTGTCTGCCAGATGTAGGTCTTCTTTAATCTCGCTAACAAAATGGTAGGAATCCTTTGTGTGTGCTCTTGTATGTCTCCTGAGCGGTGAGAGTATTTTCGCTAAGTGTTGAGCCAATCTGTACGTTGGTGAATCGATTTGTCTCACTATGGGACGTAGTGGAGCATTGGGCTTGTGTATTTTTGGTAATCCATACAACGTCGATGGTTTGGCACACGTAGGTATTATCGATTTTACGTCCAGATTTAATTTTTCAGAGTGTTTCTTTTAGAGATCATTAGTTGTTTTAAGTGTGTTATTTGTTGGGTCGTTTTTAATATTTTTGTAAGTGCTTACATCCGACAAAAGTTCTTGTATTTTAGAATTATAATCTGACGTATCCATGACTACCGTGGCATTTCCCTTATCTGCGCGGAGAATCGTGAGTTCTGGTTTATTGCGTAGGTTATTCAACGCTCTAAATTCCTCTTTGGGTAGGTTCGGTCTCGGTCTTGACGTATCGTCTCCAAATGTTCTTTCCGCTTATTGTTTTTAAATAAACAGTCCTTAACACTACAGATTATTTCTTCGTACGGTAGTCTTCGCGGTGTTATTGCGAAATTCATTCCTTTCGATAATACTGAAATTGTTGCATCATCCAGAGTTTCTTTTGACAGATTATAGACCGCGTTTAATCTGACACAGATGTTTGACATTTAATTTGGTCATTAATTTATTTTATTAATTTATCGTTTATTTAACGTTTTGATGCAAATAATCAAATGTCATTAAAACTGCCTTTAAATTACGTGGATGATGTGTCTATGGATTTGTTTATGTCATGTAGATCGGAACGTTTTTGTTGGATTCCCCCCTCCCGTGATATTGGTGCTGTACAGTGCTCGAAACGTTGGATATATAAAATAAGTTAATATACGCAATAAAATCCGTAAAAACTAGTTTTATTTAAATGTGTAGTGTTCCTGCGTAAATATAAGAAGTCATTGTTAAATATTTGTTTAAAATGCCTCCACGATACAGAATTACAGAAGGAGTCTCAGTGTAGAGGTACATACATAAAAATAATTGCTTCTCACCTCTTTGGGAGATAAAATAGAGATATAATCCTCGTAGATGTATCGCGCCTTCTCCTCAATCGCATCAGGGTTGGTCTCGCGCTTCAACTCCTCGCATGCCAGCCAGAACATAATATTCTCCTCGGAGTACTCGACGCGCAGGAAGTCACGGAACACCTTGCGCCCGGCTGCAAGCATTAATTTACTTCTGTTCTTCTGTGCGACGTGTTATTTTTAGGTTATTACAAAACACACGTTTAATTTGTGTGTGACACGCCAGTTGTTACAAATGGCGGATATGTATGTATCTGATCCTCAATAGCATGTCGAGATGAATGCAAGCTATTATTTTAGCAGAAGGTGGCTACACTCGATATTAAACTTTCATTTTTTTGCGTTTACTTTATTGACAAAACAAATTTTGTCCGTTTTCTTACTTAATTTCGTACCGTTTCGTACGTACGGCTGTTTGAACTTTGACATCATTTTTCATTGATTCAGTAAATTTTTGAAAAGTTTTTGTCAAAGTAAAATTGGCTGAAATTACTCTCTACATCTACATGTTAACTTACAAGATTTCGAGGATACAGGCTACTTAAAATAATGAAATTGACTAAACCATTGGAGGTCAACTCCGCCGCTTACCCCACCGAACCTTTTATTTGAGGTGTATTAAATGCAAACATAAAACTGTTAGACAAATAAGACTCACCTGCACTGCGCATGAGACGATCAAAAGACTGGCCCCAACTCTGAATTTCCTCCAACGTGGGTCTGAAAAAAAAAACACTATTTAAACTCAAATAAACCCAAACTGCAAATCATTTTACCATAACAGTTAACGACAGTGGCATGCTTTCCACAGCTCAAATCTATATAAGAGAGTGTCCAAGATCCCAGGGCCACCAGACGTCACTTATTTTCTGACGAACGAAATGTGTATGATTGCGTAGTGTTAGTACGTACTATGATCGCATGCCTACCTGCTGGCTTGGTCAGTGGGCCATTTTCAAGGTAAAAACTTTACTCACCTCACGTTAATTCTCCCGGCTGATTTTTACGTAAATGTTAGAAAACATCGTTTAAAATCAGTCATCAATACTCCCAGACACTTTCCGTCGGCAGTATCGCTTTGCAGACGCTTTAAAGCTCTCAAAAAAAATTACTCAATTTCACTTACATACTGAAGCTCCATTTTTATATATGTTAACCAGACAACTATTTTAAAACGTTTTACAAGAAGGCAGACCATAAGTAACGTCTGGTGGCCCTGGAATCTTGCTCTAGTATGCCATTATTGCCACTATAAACTGACTTATTTTTACAAGTGCTACAGATGTGGAAATATTTTTTTTAAAGATTGTAACTCTTATACAGATAGAAACCTCGGCATCAATGGTGTTTATTTCATCTTTAAGTATACCTTAAATATTATTATGTCTGCCGGAGTACTATTATCGATTTATTGTGTGTCATTTCGATTTGTTTAGTTTTGTTGGGTTCGTAAAGTTTTTGCGATGTTATATATGTGATAGAGCGACGCTGCAGCTATATTACGGCTGTAGTACGAATGGGTCGGCTCGACCGGAGGAGGACCGCGCTCTCACAGAATACCAGTGTAAAAGCTGCTGTGTTTCGTATGGTGAGTGTAGAGAACCGGAGACCCTTTTTACTGGAAACGAGGCATTCCTTCTTAGTCCTCAGGGGTGAGATCGCATAGCTGCATTTTGATTATTAATCGAGCATAAATGCAGAGGGGCCATAGCATCCACTCACCATCAGGTGGACTGTGTGCTCGTTTGTCTACCTTATTCCATAAAAGAACCTTTTTCTATAAAAAAATTGACACCACTATAATATAATATCCTGCAAGATTGATATATTATATATTTCGTTAGACACAAGACGTATCTGTGTCGGCAATACACATACAAGATGTTACAAAAACCCTGTGCTTCCCGTTAAGTGCGTTTTAGTATTTTAACGTACAAAAATAATTTTTCTTCACGCATCGCTACAATTACTCCCGGCCAATGCGGAGGTAATAAATCCACGTACGATTTGCAAATAAAAATGTATTTAAAATTAATTAAAAAAAATTATTGTCGAGTTTTTGAAGTAAGGTTATTTTGTATACGTTCAAATACCGCTTCTGATAACGCACTTAACGGGAAGCATGTTTTTGTTACATATTGTATAAATGAGTAAGGAGGCGGACTCACGGCGCGTCACCGTCGACTAGCAGCGGCTCGTGCGGGCCGGGCCGGCGCGGCTTCTTGCCGGGCCCGCGATCGAGCCGCGCTCTGCCACGCTGCAACAAACAGTACTAATTGCACTCTATAATTATAGAACTGCCTCACGTACAATGGACTCGGTTTTTATTGTTGAAGTGGAAACTTCTTTAAGCACGTTGGGCACTTGGGATGGGGAAAAAGCACTGAACTCGCGTGACTGTCACGCTCAGATACATACACACATCAAAAAAAGTTTGCTATCTGTTTGAAAAACCGAAATCTTTTTTATTACGTTAGACGACTATATTATAATTTCTTCTTCTTTTTAGATTATTTACTTAAAATATAGAATTAGAATATAAAACAATAAAACAAATTCAATTACTTTTCCATATAAAAAGAAATTCAACTTAAGCTTACGCTCATTCAGAAATCTGACTTAGTCAATTTCAACGGATTTAAAATATTTTTTCGAGGAAAGTTGTGATTGAAATAATGCCTAGAGGATTATCAGAAGTCTTGCGAGCAAGAATTGTAACTTTGACGGAAGAAGGATATTCCACGAGAGAAATGCACCCAGAGTTGCTATATCCCAATCCTGTGTCGTGGCCACGTTTCTGGGGTACCACGGCATGGATAATTTAGCTGACTGACCCCGCAGTGGTCGCCCAACTGTTCTGACTGTTGCTCAGAAGCGCTATATTATATTGCTGGCAGCCTGTGACCCAACAATCAACGCCACTGCAATAAAAGCAGAAGTGCAGGCCGCCCCTGGACTTGAAGTTAGCACACAGACCATTCGGAATTGCTTACACCAGGCTAGATTACGAGCACGTAGAGCGCCTCTGAATTCACGGCAACGTCATCGACGGAGATTGCAGTGGGCTAGGCTCCGGCAAAATGAAGAAGATGAGGAGGAAAACATTTGGCAATACTGTCTCTTCGTTGACGAATCTCGAATCAGTACTCATCCAGATAACCGATGTGTCCGTGTCTGGAGAAGACCTGGAGACTCTGAAAGACAAAGCCACTGGAACCGTTCAGCAAGGCGGGAAATCGGTATCCTTTTGGGGTGGAATGATGATTGGCTAGAATACCTTTGATCCCATATCGAGGCTTCATGACGGCAGATAGGTACAAAACAGTCGCTATTGATGGAATTGTCAGACCATTCCGAGTAAACAATAGGCACCAATTCGTACTGGTCGATGATAATGCGCCGGCACATCGAGCTCAACAAGTTAATAATGCTGCTCTCCGAGAATACGACATCACAAGGTTAGACTGGCCTGCACGCTCGTCTGACTTATACCCAATAGAGCACGCGTGGGATGCTCTTAAGCGAGCTGTTAGGAACCGTCAGCCACCTCCCCAGACAGTGCCAGAGATCAGGGAAGCCGCTATTCAAGAATGTGACATTTTACCGCAAGAAATGCTGGATAACTTAATTCTCAGCATGCCCAGGAGGATCTCCGCATGTGTTCGAGCCAAGGGAGGACTTATATTGTATTAAATAAAAAGCTTCTATTAATAAATTGTTGTATAAGTTTGGTTAAATTATCTTTTTCTTTCCATCAAATTTCTGTTACTTAAATTAGGATTGAATTACTCAATTTGTAGTGTAGTATGTATATATAGTATTAAGATAAGAATCGGCGTAGTATAATTAAAGTTCTAGTACCAATAAGACATCTCGTCTCTCTTCATGTAACACCTTTCCTATATCATATGGCGATCCTGCCAGGCGGTGCGCAGCGACAATGTGTGCGCACCGCCTAGTCTAGGCCTAGTTAAAAGGTTGGAAATAAAATATTAATATTAATAAATTAAATAATGAGGCTACTAATGAAATGATTGACAAAAAATATAACGGTGTATCAATAAAACAAACTTTAAAAATTATTCTATTTTATTCAAAAAAATTATAAACCTTACTCAAAAGGCACAAAATAACTATAAAATAAAAACTTCCAGATCAAAAACGACTTGGCAGATAATTAATCAAACCAAAAACAATACTCCAAAACGTTATATAAATAAAATTGAGGTAAGTAGCCAAGTTATATCTAATAACTACTTTGTCGAAAAAATTCAGTCAAAACTTCATGACGAAAGTAAACCAAAAGCAATTAATATAAACACTATACCTAACTCTATGTTCTTAGAGCCTAGTACAGCATGTGAGGTAAAGGAAATAATAATGTCTCTGAAAAACACATGCAGTGTAGGTTATGATGACATTTGTACAAAGGTAATTAAATATGTGGCTAATGAGATATGTGATCACCTGAGTTATATAATTAATCTTTGCATTTGTGCTGGCATATATCCAGATGCCTTAAAAACCTCTATAATAAAACCATTATTTAAGAAAAAAAATAGAGAGTTAATTGAAAACTATGTTAACTTGCAACTATGTAAGCCGTATTTCAAACAATATAAAATACGAGCATTAACTGTACCTTGTATATATGTATGTATTAGAAATGGCAGTCTTTGTAAAGTCGAACCAGAACCATTTTAAATGCAGACCTTTCCCCAAGAAACAGACGCGACAATAGTAGAATTTACATTCCTAGGGGGAAAACAGCACTAATACGCAACTGTGCCTGCTGTATGGGGCCGACTATTTACAACAAATTACCCAAGTGTTGGAGGGATCTCAACACTTCATTACTTAAGACAAGACTACGAAACTTTTTAGCTGAGAAAGTATTCTGGATAACCAGCATGGCTTTGTAGAACGGCGCTCGACTATAACTAACCTTCTTTCCTGTTACCACAGATGGACTGAGGAATTTGATAAACATAATCCTTTGGATATATTCTACCTGGACTTTTAACGCCTTTGACAAGGCACCACACAGACGTCTTTTGGTTAAATTGGAACATCTGGGTATCCGAGGAAATCTTCTGAAATTGATCAAAAATTATCTGAGTGGAAGAACCTTTCAAGTAAGAGTTGGAAATGTACATTCGCAACCTAAAGACGTCTTCAGTGGAGTGTCACAAGGATCTACCCTCTTTAGCATTTTTGTTGCTGATCTGAGTTCTATAATACACTCAGAAGACTGTTTCTTTGCTGATGATGTGAAATACTTCGGAAATACTCTATTGAAACAGGGAACCTTAAGAGAAGACTTAGAGCGTATACAGGAGTGGACAAAAAATTGGGTTGTAAGACTTAATCCTTCTAAGTGCACAGTTTTTCATCTAGGTCGAAACAATCCCAGAGAAATGTATAACATTGTAAATTCAACAGTACAGTCAGTTAACTCACACAAGGATTTAGGTGTCTTAATATCATCCGAGTTCAAGTCCGATGCTCAAGTGGGCTGACCATATCCATAGTATTGTCAAAAAGGCAAACAGCATTTTGTATGCAATCAGACAATCGTTTCAGCATCTGACTCCAGATACATTGCTCAAGGTTTATAAGACATACGTCCGACCACTGATAGAGTATGGATTTCAAATTTGGAATCCCCATTTTCTTAAGAATGTAGATTTGCTGGAGAGTGTACAAAGAAAAGCCACAAAGATTCCATTATGCCTTCGCAAAAAGCTATACGAAGAGAAATTGAATCTAATAACGCTGAAATCTCGCCGTATCAGAGGAGACCTTATTGAGACCTACAAAATATTGAAACATAAATATAATTGCAAAGAGCTGCCACATATTTTTAACATCAGCAGTATCCACCGACCTAGACATCCTAATTATATGAGATTGTATCACACCCGCTCATACACTAATGTGAGAAATCACACAGTAAACAACAGAATCATAATATATGGAACAAGTTGCCTCAAGACGTGGTAGATGCTCCCTGTGTGATTAGTTTTAAAAACAAACTGGACAAATGGTGTAAAGACAATCAAATTTAGTGTATTCTTAGTGTGGACTTGGACTAATATAAAACACCAACACAGATATCAGCTATAAGCTGCTCTCCTATTACCACATAATAATAATAATAATAAGAAAAAATCCGGGACTTGACTGGTTGCACCACTACTGGCTAAAGGGGTTCTTGTTTTTTCACTCTGTGCTTGCCCGACAGTTCCAAGAGGCTCTCGACCAGAAGTCGCTCCCGAGCTTCTTCACTACTGGGATCACTCATTTGGTTCCTAAAGACCAGGATACTACAGACCCGAGCAAATACCGCCCCATCACGTGTCTACCCACCATATACAAGACACTAACATCCATTTTGAGCGCGAGAATCACTCGTCACCTGGACTCAAATCAGGTGATGTCGCGCGCTCAAAATGGATGTGGGGCGGTGGTCGTGGAACCAAGGAACCACTCCTCATTGACATGGTCATTGGCAAAGTGGTTAAATGCAACCGTTGGAACTTCTCCGCCGCCTAGATAGACTACACAAAGGCATTCGACTCGATGCCCCATACATGGCTAAAGGGGCTCCTCGAGCTGTACAAGGTTGACTGTACAGTTAGAGACTTCCTCGGGCAGTGTATGGGGCAGTGGAGTACGATACTTTGTCATCTAGGCGAGCGGATGACGGCTGCGGAAAGCCGCATAAGGATAAGAAGGGGTATCTTCCAGGGCGATTGTTTGAGTCCAATCTAGTTTTGCCTCTCTCTGAACCCTCTCAGTACCTTACTGGAGGGATCCAGGAGGGGATTTCAGCTTCGGAAAGCTCTGTACTGCCGGGTCTTGCCAATGCTCGTTGGCTAAGAATAGAGGGGTAAGCTCTTTATCACAAGAAATGACGTCCTTATAGAATGAATCATCCGATCTCGCCAGGAAGTAATTACGGAGGCTGCACACTTCGCGGTTATGCATGATGAGCACGCTTAAAAAGCCACGCCCACCATGTTTCCGCGGCAAGTACAGCCTCATTATTGACGATCTCGGATGGTGCATCCTATGGGACGTCATGGTAGTGCGGACTTTTCTATCCAGGGCGTTCAGTTCAGTTTGAGTCCACCTGAGCATGCCAAAGGTATACATGAGGACAGGCATGACCCAACCGTTACATGCGTGTGTCTTATTCAATTTGACATATTGTAATATATTAATTTAATCTTAGGTAGTTAATTTGACAATAACATTTTGCTTAATCTATTTGACATGTAATCTATTTGACATCTAATCTATTTGGCATGTATTTTTTAATTTTTTAATTTATTAATAACCAATAGATCATATTGGACATGTATTCTTTAATTTATTTGACCTTTTGACATGTTGTATTATTACTTATTATTTAAAACTGTAATTTGTAAATTAGCATGCTGGCGTTTTGGGCATACTGTAAGCCAGCATGGACACTGTTTAATTAAATAATTAAATAAAATTAAATAATTCTCATTTAACACATCCTGGCAGGGTCGCCATGTGAAGTAGGAAATGTGTTAATGAATAGAGACTTGTTGTTGGTACGAAATCTTTAATTATACTGCTCCAAATTCTAAGCTTTACACTGATATATACATACTACACTAAAAATTTTGGTGTTAAAAAATAAAATGTTTTATTTTTTAATTTTAAACAGTGTATTTCTATTAAAAAAAGATATAACTTAAACAATTTTTCTTGATGAAGTTAAATATTAAAAATATATTAGCTTTTGCCAGTGATCACAAACTTTTTTGGTGTGTATATATATACAGATGTGTCTGTATGTATATAATATATAGCTCTTTTGGGATGGTGAAAAAGAACTGAATGCACGTGACCATCACGTCAGGTACATATATACAGATGTGCATATAGAGCTATATACATAGCCAGGCCTCCGTCACTCTTGCTACCTGCGTGAAATAATTACCTACAATCGCGAGGTGCCCCCGGGGCAGAACGCAGTCGGGGCTAGCGCGCTCTAGGCGATTGAATGTTAAAGTTTTTTTTAATGCTGTTTACGTAAATTGTTTTTTGTAAATACTTGTTGAAATACTCGTCGAAATAGTTTTTGTTTAGTGTTTAGAATAGTGGATAAAATAGTTAAAAAGTTTTAATGTAATTTAAGAATAAGATATATTTATATTAATGATAATAATAAATTATAATTGCAAAACGTCGTTCCTACTATAATTATTGCGTTATGATTCAGATATATCATTTTTAAGTTACCGAAGGATAATGACAGGTGAATTTATTTAATTTTATTGTTAGATAGGTACTTATAGCGAAAAAAGAATTAAGTAATAATTTAACTACAGAAGTAGTACCTAAGTACTTTATTACAAAACTTACTTGAAATTTACTTCACTATCCAAGTACCTACCTACTTACATACCAATACTTGTCTTTGTAAAAGTAGAATACGATCACATTTCTGTTAGGAATCGTATTTCGGGTTTATTTGTTGTTTACACTATGTACCTATTACTTACGAGCCAAGCATCACGATTCCCGACGAATGGCCTTGCAAGTTGCATGCGTTGGACATCACAGAACTCACATAGTAGCGGAAATAAGGTCGATCATAGTTAGAATAGGTACTTTACCTAAGTAACTTACTTACCATTTCACAATGTATTTTTTTACTTTTTATTAACAGCCCTTAGTAACCATGGAAAGTCCGTAGTGACGTAGGAAGGGAAAACGATGCAAAGTAATACGGACACTCGCGCTCAGCGATAAAGTTTTATTTAGCTTGCGTGTGCGATTTATCTCATTAATAATAATTATGTACGCTATTAAAACGTCGGCAAGCAGTCAACATCAAAGGAGTGCAACTTTTGTACGTAGTACTATTATTTATTCTGTGACATAGCTCTTTTGGGATAGGGAACAAGCACTGAAATTGCGTGACAATCACACTCAGAAACATATTTATAGATATTTCTTAACAACCCAAAAATAATGTTTAAAAGTTTGTGAAGCTAAGAAGTTTTCACTTCTGACTGCAGTCCTGCGACTGACAGTTTTTTTTATATAAAAAGTATTAGCAATGCTATTAACTTTACTAATATTCCCTTTAACAAGTCCAGGTAAGCTTGAAAATGCTTGTGTAAGGAGTGGTTTAGCTATATGTTTTTTTACGCGGGTTTGCAGATTCAAAGAACATATAACTGACGCGAAGCACCGAAGCTCCGGGAAGTCTGCAGTCTGTGAACTTGTTCAAGATCATCCCCGCCATTACATCAGATTTGATAGGCCACAAATCCTTGCAAAAGAACACCGATTCCTACCAAGGACGATTCGCGAGGCTATTGAAATTAAAAAACATTTTTACGTGGTGGAGCCATGCTGCAGCTATATTAATAGTATAGTTGTAGCACGAATAGGTCGGCTCGACTGGGGAAGGACCACGCTCTCACAGAATACCAGCGTAAAATAGCAGCTTAATGCTGCTGTGTTTCGTATGGTGAGTGTAGAGAACCGGAGACCCTTTTTACTGGAAAAGAGGCATTCTATCTTAGTCCTCACGGCTGACAACGCATCTGCATTTAAATTCGCAAATGATATAGATGTCTATGGGCCAGAGCAACCACTTACCATCAGGTGGACTGTGTGCTCGTTTGTCACCCTTATTCTATAAAAAAAAAATCTATAGAAAAGATGGATGGATGCTACCATCTGCTTGGGATCCTATAATTAATCAAATTAATCCATATCCAAGCATACCACTGCAAGACTTCAAGATACTTTAAGCTCGTTCTGCGAAGATCGACACAACTATTAATTGTTAAGAACTAAAGGTAGCCAGGCTAACTACGACATTGGGACGTCAAACACCCCAGTCCTCCGTGACCACGGGTGCTGTAAAATACCTGAATCGACGGGAATTAAAAAGTTAAAATTAAACGCGATAAAATCTGTAAAATTAGTTTCATTTAAAGCTTTTTAATTGCAAAGTCACCAGTTGTAGTCGGTTCAATGTTTATAAGATTCCTAGTCCCGTAATAGTGGTAGGGGCATAAATTCTCGCAAGCGCAGCTCTTCAGAATATCGTACACCCGCTGAATTGGATTGAGGTCGGTTGTAGTTTGTATGTACATCAATTTAGAACATAACGCTTCCGCATACAATACATTTTTGTTTCCGTTGTTGCCGCGTGATAAGTATAAAGATTCCGTCTGCGTGCAACAACTAACGTGTTTGTCATTAACCATAATTTTACAAGATATGTTTTGTATGATTTGTACTTTATTACTGTTTGCTAGTGATATTAACATAAATAATGATTCATGGCTATTAATGAAATGCATGTATGTGAATGGCCCATTATTGTTTGTTAGTTGAAAGATGTATAACTAATAAAAGTAAAAAAAATTAATGCTGCAGCGAAGTTGCTGCAAGTGTATAGTTTAAACAAAAAAAGATACAATATGTTTTCAAAAGCAATAAAATATAATAAAATATGTAACTAATAACTTCCAAATTCGAAATTCCTAACTCACAGAAACGATGTCTATTTCGACTCTCACAGTGCATACAGTTGGATGATGGAGTTATTTGCCTGCTGTAAAAAGAAATTGGTCAATTCGTTTTTGATGCATCGGGCAGAGTCGTTGAAAATGTCAATTTCCGGTACCTTGGTCATAATTTTATTGTAGTGTTACATATTCTGGCTAGGGGATAATGCGTGCCTAAATTTGTTTTGTGGCTAGGTATGCTAAATAGTTTGCGAATTGGATATCGAGGATATCTGTACGGGATAATTAATTTGATGTGATCGAGGAGGTACGTATTTTTGATTTTGTTATGCAGTAACTTGCGTAGAAACATTAAGTCTGCAATGAGACGTCGGTCACGTAAGGTCGTCATTTTGAAAAATGCTAGCCTCTGACTATAGTGGTCTATGCGATATACCTGGAGTCGAAAAAGCAAGGTAGAGCGTAAAAACTCTTTGAATTGTTTCGATTCGCTGAGACGACGCACTATAGACTGGGTTCCATGCGACACTCGCAAATTGGAGGTGGCTAGTATCGCATACTATATCTCCAAGTACAGACATGTATAAAATAATGATATCATATATACAAAGTATTAATACTAAGGTCCGTAATAGTTCCTCTACAGCTGTGGGATAAATACCGGGACGCATTATCAGAAATCAGATGTCGCAGATAGGACACAGAGCACGCATATTGATTTATTTATCAATGAAGCTTTGAAATTAATCGAAAATAGCCTATTATAGCCTATAGCCTAAATATAGCCATTCAGCGAGGAAACGCAGCCAGCGTTCTTGGCACTAAACCTCGGGGAGTAGGACTGTATGATAATTTAACTATTTGGTTTTATTTATTTTTAAATATGGTAATAATTATTGTATATTTAAATAGAATGATATCAACATCTGGCAAAAATTAGCCGATATATGTTTTCCAACATCGCAGCGAAGGAAAGAATTCTCAAGCGTACTTACCTTCAACGCCGAGGCCTTAGAAATCTACGTGAATAAAATGACACCACGTTTAATTCCCGAGTAGCGATAGTAGAGACGGGAAGCTCTCCTATCTCGACGCACAAAGGGGAAAGGCTAAACATTCGTGCTGGCTCAACTTCGCAAGAAATCCATATACATGGCATTTGCTATCGCTTTCGGGCACCGCTGTAACGTTGCTTAACGATGAATGGACTGCACATTCGGTGTGTTTTTTTTAATAATATAAGGGTGACTATCGAGCACACAACACACCTGATGGTATGTGGGAGCTATGGTCCATAGACACCTTCATTTATTCTCAATTAAGAATCAAAATACAGATGCGTTGTCACCCCTGAGGACTGAGATGGAATGCCTCATTTGCAGTAAAAAGGGTCTCCGGTTCTCTACACACCCACACCACACGAAACACAGCAGAATTAAGCTGCTATTTTACGCTTGTATTCTGTGAGAGCATACTTCTACCCCGGTCGAGCCGACACATTCGTGCTACAACCATATAACCATAGTTACAGCGTGGCTTTACCACGTAAATATGGAAATTGCCACTTAAATTCGCTAGCGAAAAAGACGCCAACGTGCACACTGCACAATCAGCAATAGTAGCGGCCGCACCGCTTTCATGCAGCAGTGCAAGTTGATTGTGAGGGGTGAATGCACGATGTTGCACAATCACGCAGTAGAGACCTTAAACCGCAACCCGCAGGTCCTCCACACCAACCAGGCTTTGATGTGCAGTGATGTCATTTTGCTCGCAAGGGACTTACTGACAGACACTGCGGGTTATTGAGAGAGGCACAACGGCGGTTTAAATAAATCACAGATTACCCGTAATCTGTGAAATTAATGCATGTTTCAAGTCGTCGCCACTGTGGAAAAACTATATGTGACGTACAACATTCGTGTGCGATTTTATATTGACTAATATACAGGGGTACAGGTGTACAGGTGGAATGTGTGCTCGTTTGTCACCCTTATTCTATAAAAAAAACTTTTCCCTAATTTAATTAATAATATCCATAGTGAACCCTCTCAGAAATGAGGGGAGGCCTGTGTCCAGTAGTGGGACGTGTATATAGGCTGTAACTTTTATAGTGAAGTTTGATTATGTGAGAGATCAGAGCTAACGCCAAAAAATGATTCTTCTTATAAAATTAATAATGGTGAGCTTGTCGGTCACTTAGCGGTCAGACCTCGCAGAGTCTGACGTGATGAGTATATATTTCTCCTGACAATACAGGCGAAACACATGAATTGTTATCGACTGTGGTGTGTCTCTCCTAGTTTAGTGGTGTTGAAATAATGATGACGGTGATAGTGCACGCAATCTTGGGAGTGAGGGAGGTGCTTTTCATTTATGCTGCTGTGTTTCATATGGCGAGTGTAGAAGACCGACCCTTTTTACTGGTAACGAGGCATTTCATTTAATACCTCAGGGGTGACAATACATCTGCGTTTTAATTCATAATAGAAATAAGGTGTCTATGGATCACAGCGTCCACTTATCTGAGTTTAGTAATCGGTATCATGGCTTCATATTTGTAATAATGTATTAGTGTACTTAAAATTAAATAAGTTTAATATAATAATCACCACTAAGTCTGCTGCTCTTTGAATTGCTTAGAGTCAGGCTTGCTGGGATAAATATTAATATTAAATAAGTAGTATCCTTGTACGAAAATCTCTTTTTTTAACTATTACCTATAAGTCAGAGACTAACTACATCACCAAGCTCAAAAGCCTATTCACTCTTTACTACCCCGTTGGTCTAGAAGTCATGAGGGTTCGAATCTCGGGTCATGTCAAAATCAGTTATTGGGTTTATCTGTCAAGAAATTCTCAGTAGCAACCAGAGTCAGAAAGTTGGCCGTGTTTCACCTCCGTGCCTCGGAAAAAACTTAAAGCCGTTGGTCCTGCGCCTGATCTCTCTCCGGCCGTGCCAGATTGCTGTCCCACCAGACTAGTGGGACCACGGAGAGTGAGGAAAGAGAGAGTTCTTGCGCTCACACTCGTACAATAAAATCCTGTCTTGGACAGATGGATAGTCTCCGTTGAGACTGCCCACCGTAAACGGAATTCGGTCTCGAGGACACCTTTATTATCATTCACTCTTGCTTTAAAAACACCCTATCCATAAAAACGCTATTATACCGGCGACGAGTGACTATCCTAAAATATGACCGTTATTATGCTGGTATTTAAGTTTACTTTGTAACTACTCGTATATCCATAAATATGTAACACGACACGTTCGTGTGCTTGTACGTATCACTTATATAGTTCTGCGGAGGCTTTGTGTCTCGCAAGTCGCAGAGTCGCAGGCGTACTGCGAGCCGCCCGGGCCGCAGCCTCGCCGCACTTACCACTTAGCCCTGCAACAGAACAACAACCGACTTTAATGTCATAATTATTCATTTTCATTTGGTTTAAATGTTCGAAGAATCATGTTACTTTTTACACAATTATAATAAAGTGGCTACTGCAAACCCGGAACAAAGCAGTGCTCGCAATTGTGCTTGGCGGTAAAGGTAGGTAAGAAGGTGGTGTATACCCAAACTGACTCCTAAATCAAAAACTACGCTATCCTTAATATTAGTTATGATTTTTTGACATTTAATATTCCACCTTATATATTTATTATATATTATGTTTCAGTTGTGCTGATAACTTGTCTTCTTTTGCGGTTTGAGTTTCTTGCCACAAATGTATTTGTTACATTAGCACAGTTCAAACGAATATCCTCAGCAAATTTCGTGGTGTTGTTTTAACTATTTTTTGATTGCTTTATATCTGTTCGTCAAGTTTCAATACAATTGGTACAGCCATTGCGAAGATTAGCTCGGACAGACAGACAAATTTTATAAATTATCATTCATGTCTTAATAGCGTGCAAATAACCCCCTCAGCTCAATATAAGGCAGTCACTCCGACACTTCAACTTTATTTATATGTATAGAATTGTTTAATGTGTATGGCTCGGTTTGCTCGGGTCGTTTAACAATATGGTATCTAGCCGAATACGTGCGGCATCTCAATCGAACAATAACTGTTCTAGTGAAATTAGGAACATGGCTAACATTCTACCAAGTGTAAAAACCTATCTTAGTCTATTTTGGCATTTTCTATAATAGGCAACAGTTCACGATTACAATTCTATTTCAACATAATTGCATAGTACTAGACTTGTTCGCTGTATGGTGGCGACGTAAGAATAATCATCACCGCATTTCGTCCCGTGAGTGTCGTAAGAGGCGACTATGTGAAATGAAAGAAAAACCTCATGGCTTCATTTAGATGATGGTATAACCATATCGTTTACACCGGGCGTGGACTTTCCACCGGCGACGGCGACGGGGAGCAGCGTCAAAGGTGGAAGACGTCTACGATCAACAATCCGCCTGCCAAGAGTTTCGATTAAACAAACTGTCCTTAACAGAAAAGGCTCATGTCCAGCTGTGGACATTTACAACCTGTTGTTGATGATGATAATAATGATGATGACGATGGTAATGAGTGCTAGAATAACTTGCCTGGAAAAACCAAACACAGTCCAGTAATAAGTGGAAACTATGGATCATAAACACCTACGTCTATTCTTAATTAAGAATCAAAATACAAACATGACGTCACCCTTTGAGGACTAACATGAAATGCCTCGTGACCAGAAAAAAAAGTTTCTGCGAATTATATCACTCGCCGTACGAAATACAGCATTATAGCAGCTTAATAAACTTTACACTAGTGTTATGTGCGACCGTGATCTTTTCCCGATCGAGCCGACCCAATTATACTGAAGCCATTATACAGCTGCAGTCTGCAGGGGTCTAAGTTAGTGTGGGAATGCATTGTAACTCATATTGACAAATTAAACGTAATAAAATGTTATATGGCCATTCTGTTATTTTAAAAGTTGCATTTATTGGTTTAACGGAAATGAGGATACCTGCAGTAGAACCAGAGTAACCGACATAGCCCAACGGATTAGTAAACCGAAGTGGCAATGAGTCGGCCATATAGCTCGAAGAACCGACAATCGATGGGGAAGAAAGGTTCTCGAGCAACCTCGAACCGGTAAGTGAAGTGTAGGACGACACTAGATAGAATGACGACCTGGTATAATATACAGAAAGTCAATGAATGCAGGTGGCTCAGGATAGGGCTTTGTAGCGTTCCTTGGGGGAGGCCTATGTTCAGCAGTGGACTTGTGAAGGGTTGTAATGATGATGATGAAGAAAATGAGTTTACGGAACGTAACAAATGCCATCATAGAAGGAATCATATAATATAATACACAAGCAAGAAGAAATGCAACGGTAGCGTACCAGGAGCAAGAACAGCAGCAGCACCAGCAAAGGCACCAGGGCTTGGCAGCTGGCCGGCAGCCACGCGCCAGCGCAGCCAGGCTGCACATCTGGAACGCACCACACGAGATACATCATTATATATACACTCTTATGCCCTTTTATTAATTTTTGATTAGTTTATCCGTGTGAAAGATAAAACAAATCACGAGATGAACAGCAGCGTCTTCCTAATAACGACTAAAAATAAAACACTACGGTTGCCAACCTGCTTGCCAAGCGTGGCAACTATGGCAAATATCCCCCTATGAGGAAATCTATGGGGAGGCCTTTGTTCAGCAGTGGGCTTTAATAAGCTGTAACGGTAACGGTAACGGTATCCGTGGTAAGGAATGTACTGGCAAAACTTGACATCTGAAGTACCAGATATTCTAGAATGTTTGTGTAAACAAATTTTATAAACTAGTCAACATCCCACCTGATGGTGAGTGGCCACTACAGCTCATGGACACGTACAACCGACTTCAAACAAAGAAGCCCACCAGATGCCCGCCTCCTAGACAGGAAGAGGAGCTCTGCCACCTATTTCTGCAACCAAGCAAACGTGCGACCGCTGCTGTATTTTCCGATCTGTAGAGATGAGAAGAGTATAGCGAGTATAACTGTAAATATAGAATAATTACAGACCAGAGGCATTCCACCTTATTTTATCAGGGTTGACAACGAATCGATGGCTATCTTCGTTTAAAGTTGGTTGAAGGTGTTCATGGGCTGCAGAAAGAAGGCTCTTTTAACTCGTTGTTGAATGTTTTTTTTCGTACAAAAACGCATTCCTAAGCAGAAACTGAAAGGATACCACCCAGCAGTGTTATTTTTCCTATCTAAATAAACAACAATCATTTATCAATCAATTAAGGATTCATGGTCAGTGTGGACAAAGAACACAAATTCCATTTAATCTATTGTGAAAAACGTGGATTAAAAAACATGTAATGCGACCACTCCTCGGATACTGTGACAAAGCATGACCTTGAACGATATTTCGTACCACAATTATGTTAGTCTGATTTTCTTCTTAAATTACAACCTGATGTAAACATGTCTGATAAGATTAACAATGACAAGTACGACGGACGCGAGCTAAATACACCGGTAGTATATTTTTATAATATTAGGGTGATAAACGAGCTATAGTGCACTTTAAAGTAAGCCATTGATTGCAGCCCATGGATACTTGTGATCAACATCAAACAAAGAAGGCCAAAGATGCATTTTCACAATACCGCTACTGTGGCATCTTTGCAAAGTACTCCAATTGGTTTTCTACTTTGTCTAGTTCTCGTAATGACTCTTCTATGGTGTTTTCTATGGTGTTAGCAATATCTGTCTGTTTGGATCAATGTCTTTCTTTGATTTAAATTTAAATCTATATATTATACACAACAAGTGTATAGTGTAGTTGCGTAGCGTTAAGCACTTTAAAGTATTTAGTAGTGTAAGTAGGTAGTGTAATCTGGGTTACCTCTTCCATAAACAGGTTATTTGCCACCTTTAACATGTCTCCTACATATTGAATATTAGCAAAGTTATATGACTCTATCGCGGTTTCATCAATTTGTGATATTTTTAACTAAATTTTAATGTAATAGACGAGTTTTCAAAAGTCAACACTGTGTGTAACTTTAGGGATTCACAAGTTCACTTTTATCATGGCATAAGGCGTCGTCGGGGACGGGACGTCGGACACTCGGAGCCATTCCGTGAAGTGCCAATATAGATCCGACAAAAAGAAATCTTTAACCGAAATCTAAAGGAGATTCTCAACTGTACACACACTGGCTGTTGAGCCTCAAATTATCTAAAACTGTTTAATATTTCATAGCGGATCGGATCAAAGCACAACGTTTTCAAGGCGAATCGAATTCATCGAGGCGCTGGAGCGACCGTCGCATCGCCGACGTGCAAACCGCGCAGGAGCGACGTAGAGGGCGCCTCGGAAGCGCGGCGCGAAAACGCACAGCGAAAGAAGCACGGAAGCGACGCAATCGCGGACGATGCGAAAATAAACAGCGTTTAGAGGGTAGTGGGTGAGGGTCGCGCGCGCGTATTAATAGCGCGCCCATTGAGGCGCCCGCAGCTCGCTGCTCGCTGGTAACCGCACGACGGTGCGACTGAGTAGCGTACTGAGCATACGCGCCGGCGTCTGAGCTCACCTGACCGCAGCTAGGCGGCGGCGGGCGGCCGGCGCGCCGGCCCGGCTTGGCGGCGGCGCGGCCGCGGCATGGCGGCGACCAGCGGCGATGGGCGGCGGCGGTGGGCGGGCGGGACGAGCGGCGGGCGGTAGGGCGGGCGGGCGGCTGCAGGAAGCGCCGCGGCCGGGGCGCGACTGACGCATCGACCGGCGAGCGGCTGCGCGCGCCGCCCGGACGACGAACCGGCGCGGAGCCGCCTCGTGGCCGCCGCGGGGCCGCCTATCGACCCGCCGCTTATTGATTTTCGGGCGGGCGCGTCATCGCTGCGCTCCGCTCGATACGAGAGTGGGCTACTTTCGTCATCGTTCCAGCTATTTAATCTCACCGCAGGTGCGGTCGCTGAAAGTACGTTTACACGTACGGTCAATGCATGTTTATAATGCAATTTTAAAAAAAATCCGTATTATTTACAGGACGGTCGGCCGTTATTAACCACGCAAACGCACAAAAAGCGACTCTTATCAATCATTAGTTTAGATGACCTACATTACGCACGACGTATCGACTTCAGATAATTTAGGTTAATGGTTATTTTTACAAGAGATATTTAAAACTAAAATTACGAAGTATGTTCGTTTATGAGACATTATACTGCATAAAAATAGGCACAACCAGAGCACAATGAAATTAATGAAGCTGCGGATGTGAGGCTATAACATCACGGCAGAATAACATGATGTGTGTGTGTGTGTGTTTTACTTAGACTCTTGTTACCCATGCTTAGTTCGATCGAAAACAAAATAATACCGAAACTGATATGGAGCTTAATCTGAGAGGTGTCTCTATATTGCTAAACATTATTTTGAACGACATTTTATTTAGAAAAATTCAAAGCGAGTTGTTTAAAACCAAGCTTAAAAAATTACAAGTGTAATGTAATTTACAGATTGAAAGAAAGAAATATAACCAAAAACAAATTTTGTACAACTAATTAGACACAAATAAGTAACACAAATCTAAGGCGACACTAGCCTAATGGTCAGGGGTGCGGACTTCAAAAGTCGTAGGTTCAAATCTGCCATTCACCTACTGTCTTGAACCACTCCCAATTTACTTAGAGAAGTTAACGAGCATAAGTAATGTTCATACTAATATTCCTTTTTAAATAAATAAAATACCTCCTGGAGGAATTCAATACCTAGCGATCCACAAGGTGTGGCGCGCGCGGCTTGGTCTTGGGAAAGGCCGCGGGCCGACGAGGTCGACGCTGAATGCCGTTCATACACATTCTTGAATGTAATAAGTAAACATTACAGTATACAACAATTTAATTCTACTCGGCGCCCCCTCACAACACACCCAATTGATCCCTATCGGCTTTAGCAACAAAATTGGTAATGTTGTTAGTTAAAAATAGAGTACGCTACTGAGACGCCAGCAGTAGTCAAACATATGGATGATACATAGGTATCATAGGGCAATAGGTATAACGGCTCAGCAATGAGGCTTAGCAATGAGTTGCAGCGCTAAGGGCCGCGGGTTCGAATCCCGCACGGAACAAGTATTTGTATGGCCTACAAATAATTGTTCTGGGTCTGGATGTTTGTCCTTGTGAAATCTATGTATGTAAACTGCCCCCGCGATACAGGAGAAAATCCTAGTGTGGAGATATCGTTTTAAAAAAAAAGATAAAGATAATTGCACTAAGACATGGAGTTCAGTTTGCTTGTTGCACTTAAAAGTACTACCAAACACACTCTTCCTGATCTGAAAGATAGCCGACGTATCATAACGTGCGGTGTCCACGGGCAAGTCGTATTGCTACAACAAACCCGCTTACCACCGGCACTAAGATGATATGTCTAGGACACATCGGTTAGCGAGTCCAAGTTTACCTCGGTCTCGGACGCTGTGAAGCAGTCTACACGCCACTATAATAATCCTTTTTAAGTCCCATTTCTATCAATATAATGCTTTTACATATTTGGGAACTTCCACATATTTGCTTTATTTCATAGACCTTATATATGGGACTTCAAGCCACAACTCTGCTATTATAAGGTTTATGCATCTTAAAGACCTTCTATACTATTGCTTTTGTATAATAGACCTTACTATCATAAGTCCTTAATATGGGACTATTACATTGTGCAATAGTACTTCGGTAGTCAGCCACCTGATCACCACATATATATAATATATATAATATATATAATATACAGCGCCTCCGGCAGCTCCATATAAAATCAATCATTACATGAACACGCTCCAGCATTGCACGAACACACTTGGTAACTTAGAATTTTTTTGGCCCATTTCCCAATTATGATATAAAATGTATAAATGATGATAGAATATTGTAAGAAGTTTTAGTAAATTTAATGAAATTTTCCTAAAACTTGAATTATTATTTTGTATACATACTTACATAAAATTTTCGTCAATATAATAATAATAATAAAAATAATGCCTCCGACCGTATTTCGGTCACGGCGGCCTGCCTCAACGGAGACTAGCCATCGGCGCAGGAAAGGATTATAGTACCCAAGTGTATGCGCAAGCACAGGTGCACTCTCTATTCCTCACCCTCATAATCCGATGAAACAGAACAGAAACTTTTTTATGCAATATAGATTATAAATAATACTTATTGAAAGTCACTCTTTTGTTTAATTACCACTAGTTCGAAAAAAAAAATGGGACGGTAAATAGATACAACCGGAGAGAGATCAGGCGCAGGACCAACAGCTTTACGTGCTTTCTGAGGCACGGGTGTGAAGCACCGCCAAATTCCTGACTCCGGGCAGCTACTGAGAATTTCTTGACGGAAAAACTCAATAATTGATTTTTTGGCCCGACCCGGGATTCGAACCCAGGACCTCATGATCAGCAGTCGCACTACTATAACCACTAGACCAATGAGGCAGTTTCTTCAATACACCGAGAGGTCAAAGTTATTATATTTATTTCTTTAAATTTTTTCCGAGAGACTTTCACTTTTAGGTTATAAATAGCTCATAAGGCTCTCTCCTGCGAAACAAAAATAGTTTCTAAATCAGCCGTGTTTCTCCATAGCAAAATCCCATAAGACATTATGCAATGTAAATAACTGAAACAAACGAATTTAGCTCCGCCGATCTTATGGCCAAATACACAAACTCTACGATGTAAGTTTCGTGGTTTCACAGTCACTTAGACTTAAAGTGATAGAGACAACACGAGACTTAACGGCGTCTTAAAATTGAGTAGCGTTTTTTTATAGAATAAGGGTGACAAACGAGCACACAGTCCACCTGATGGTAAGTGGATGCTGTGGCCCATAGACATCTACATTTATCCTCGATTAAGAATCAAAATGCAGATGTGTTGTCACACTTGAGGACTACTATGGAATGCTTCGTTTCCAGTAAAAGGGTCTCCGGTTCTATACACTAACCATACGAAACACAGCAGCATTTAGCTGCTATTTTGCGCTGGCATTATGTGAAAGCGTGGTCCTACCCCGGTCGTGCCGACCCATTCGTGCTATAACCATAATATAGTTGCAGCGTGGCTCTGCCACTTAAACGTGGCTCTACTTAAGCGTTTGCGTATTTGGGCATTGTTCTGCTTGCTAGGGTCCCAACTGAAACATTGCGTCGAGAGTAATGTAAAAAAAACAGTAAAATCGACAGGGCTCAGTTCGTCCCTATTTAAAAACACATTATTATTCAGATTTTTTACATTTGGTGTTGTAAATTTTATACATATCGTTTTAATGCCCTTTAGTGTAGATTATTAACGTTAAACCAATGCACTTATTTTGACAGGATTATTCACTTCGTCATATTTAAATGAATGCTGTTTAATCAATGAAGCAACGTCGGCAAATAAACTTTATCATAATTATCCCTTACAATGGGAAGGTAAGTTATAAATACAGACTAGAAGTAGGAATGGGTCAAGACTTGAGCCCTGAAGAACATCCATTAGAACATGTGACCTGAAAAAACTTTTACCATTGATAATAAATCCTGAGTTCTATTAATCAAGTATGAAGTAATAAGTTGACACCATAGTGCTGTAGTTTCCGTAATCACCAGTTTAATCGCCACAATAATAAATATCTCATGACGAACACAGTCGAAGGTCTTGGAAAGGTCCCAAGAACAAAAACTATGTTTAATAAGTCTAATGGCCGACACACATGGTCAGTTAAACTGACATCAGTTCGACAGATCAGTTGAAACGGATTTAAGCCAAAAAAAAATTCGACACACACGGTCAGTTCAACTGATCAATCCAACTGATCGGTTCAAACTAGGACTGTTGATATTTTTAAAATATCGGATTTTCAATATATCGATAATTATAAATATATCTATATCGGAGTTATATGTATATATATTTATAGGATAAGGGTGTCAAGCGAGCACACAGTCCACCTGATGGTAAGTGGTTGCTGTGGCCCATCTACATCTATCCTCGTTTGCGAATAAAATGCAGATGCGTTGTCAGCCGTAAGGACTAAGATGGAATGCCTCTTTTCCAGTAAAAAGGGTCTCCGGTTCTCTACACTCACCAAATGAAACAGAGCAGCGTTAAGCTGCTATTTTACGCTGGTATTCTGTGAGAAAGTGGTCCTTCCCCGGTCGAGCCGACCCATTCGTGCTACAACTGTACTATTGATATAGCTGCAGCATGGCTCTACCACGTAAATGTATATATCGAAAAAGTAGCGATATATTGGTATATCGGCTTTATTTAAAAGAAAACAATCGTAGGTCAGCTCAAAAATTATTTACACAGTTTACAAATTAGTATATTTATAAAACAAATTAAATTATAAATACATGAAAATGTTAGGTTATAGTTTTAAATCATTATTGTTTAATTTAAATAGGACAATTATTTGTACCAATATTTTTCAGCAAGTTTTCAAAGATACTCGTTGTTTTATATGTTCAGCTGTTTGACTACTACGATTATTGGGCACTAAAAGATTGATTGTAAAAGCAATTCGTTCAGATGATACAGATATAGCTGAAGAAATCTAATATTTAACAGCTATTTCTGATAGCACGGAAGTAAAATGTCTACCCAGCGGACAGTCGATGACTACAGTCACTCAAGTTCATAAAGCGCCTAAGCAATCAAAATAACTTGAGGTTTATATCAACATCGAAGCACTGGTTTCGTCGTTTTCTCTAATAGTTCACATGCGCAGACAACATACATTATTTTTCGATATATCGATATTTTATCAACAGTCCTAGTTCAAACGGAACGGAACGGATTTCATTTCTCGATCGACGGAGCCGCAGCCGTGCGCACACGTGCGCTACGTATCTCGCTAGCCAACCTCTCACCGCGTCAGTTGAAAAAAATGGATACTTACTGCGACTGCTGTTTGTTGCCATTTAATCACTTCAAAACCCAAAAAAATGGACGAAAGAATGGTTAATTATATTTATAAGTTACTTAACACATAATATTATCACAGTCTATATATGTTTTTATTATACTGTGATATTATACACTATATTTAGTTTAGTTTTCTTTATTTTTCTTGTGTTTTCTCCCTCTTATGGGGGGAACTTAAATTTTAATTTTTAGTATAGAACTGTCACAGATTAAATTGGCGTGACTCCTATAAATTAAAAATATCATTTCCTATATATTAATACTTCAAAATATATTTTTATTCATGATAAGATAAGTATTAAGACAATTTTAAGAAATGGATCAGATATTATGACAATTTTATTAATTATGGTAAATTTTATTTATGTAATAAATGTGTTATTTATTTTTAACTGTTTATTTAAATGATTAAAAATTAAATTACCCATCTGTAGAGCGTGCGACACCCCACCGATACTTGCACTCACGGAGTACGCTAGCCGGTAGGTATATAACGCGAGACCTTGAACGAGTGACGGAGCCGTGCTATACGCACGCTCACTCAGTCAGCTCGATCAGTTTGGCGTGATGCAAATGAACTGAAGCCAGTGGATTACGGTGCGCTCAGAAAAATCTGTGAGCATGGGCACATTCTGAAGGTCTTATGATGACCAGATAATGCTTATCGGTTTTCAGTAACGGAATTGTTAGGATGGCCTAGCTTTCTATGTTTATCTAATTGAACACGCTACATGTTACATTCTAAAATAAAGTTGAAGCACCCAAACGTCAGGAATTAAAATAAGTAAAAATAAGTTAATTAAACAAAATAAAATCCGATTTTTTTTTTATTAAATGTCAAGTATTCGTGTAACATTGTTTAATTTACTATAACGAAAAATCTTACTTCCAGTCAAAAATCATTGAATTTTAAATACCGAGTTCAGGTAAGTTGGTCATTTATAGGATTTGGTGTTAATGGTGCTTGTAGGTTATTTGAAGTACGCAGATATTTTCGTCTTCTGGTTGTAGTTGGTTATGCTTTTTCCGTTCTGATTTGTTTTTTATTTCATGTAAAATATATGGCCGATTTCTAATTTTGTACCTACTTGGGAGTTTTGGTGGTTTTCTTACTGCCTGAAAACATAATAAATTAAGTGAGTAATAATACTGTTTTTACTATTACACAGTCTGGTAATAAGCCACAAACAACAATAAATCTGAAAGAGTATTTCAACTAGTTACTTCTTCTTAAAATGATGGCATATTTACTCATTCATCTTAGTCTACTTGAGCCCTTTCAAATGAGCCCAAACACGATGGTGTTGCGTGGTGGCATAACTGAGATCTTTTACCTCACCTTCTAAGTCCACCATCATGAAGGTAATATCATCACAGTGACCTAGATCCTTATGAGCCCTTTCAAATGAGTTCAAACACGATCGTTCTATCTAGTGCCACCACTGAGATTCTATACCCACCTTCAGATTGCACCATCGGAAAGGTGAGGTCATAACAGTCACCTAGGTCTTTATGAGCCCTTTCAAATGAGTTCAAACACGATCGTTCTATCTAGTGCCGTCACTGAGATCCTATACCCACCTTCGGATTGCACCATCAGAAAGGTGATATCATCACAGTAATCTAGGTCTCCATTAATCTTTTTGAAAATGAGTCCAAACACGATGGTTCTACGTAGTAGCATCACTGAGGTCCTTTACCCACCTTCTGAGTCCGCTATAAGGAAGGTGGCATCATCACAGTCGCCTTAGTCTCCATCTCAAGCAAGCTTCTCTAAATTTATAAAATAATATAAAATCTAAACAGCAAGGAAATAATGTAAGTAGCTACTAAGAAAGCAAGTACTTACCAATAATTGAAACGAACTAAAGCCAGCGGATTACGATGCGCCCGGAAAAATCCGTGGGTTGCCGTCAGTTAAAAATGTCAACTTGAGATTTCACACTCACGGTCAGTTTTTGGATATACTACAGTTAAACTGATTAGTTTAACTGACCGTGTGTGACGACCATAGCTCCGACGTCAGTTGTCGAGAGACCCCTTGTAAAACCAAATTGATTTTTATGAAGCAATTTATTTGTATTAGAAAACTTAAAATCTGAACTGAAATTATTTTTATATATATATTTACGGCAATACGAAAATAGGTATAAAATTGGCGGGGTCTAACGTACTATTAAATTGAAATAAAGGTATCACATTACTACGTTTAATCAAATCAGAAAACACACCAGATACGACGCTTGTATTAAAAATAGCGGCTAATTATTGTAATGTAATTTTAGATGTATTGTAATTTATATAAATTAAATTGTATCTATTATGGACGCAAAACTTTAACGGAAATCCCCCATAAGTCTGCCCGTTTTCTTAACATCAATATAATAGTTTAGAAAATTATATAATTAACGATGCTATTTCAAAAGTAGTTAACGTTAATGATTTGTTTTTAAACTATAATAAAACGAAATGTATTAAATTCACCACACCTAAGCAGGTGAATACCAGTGTGCTTTTTAATGGGTAGGAGCTGAGCCTTGTTGAATCCACTGTTTCTCGGAATTACAGAATTACATTCAGTGGGGCCCTCATATATCTAAACTAGCTAGCATACTTAGTTCTGCAGCATATGCTGTAAAAAAGATTAGAGGCCTTATTTACATGTGTTGCAACAGCTAGATTAGTTTATTTTAATTATTTCCATAGCATAATGTAATATTATGGAATCTTACTATGGGGTAATGCGACCGATATTGAGACTATTTTTGTTTTGGAAAAGAGAGCCATAAGAGCAATTTATAACCTAGGTCCGAAAGAATCCCTTAGAGAAAAATTTAAAGAAATAAATATATTAACTTTGGCCTCTCAATATATTTACGAAAATCTTACATAGATTTTCGTAAATATATTGATACACAAAACAAAAATAGTTTTATTAAAAATAGTGATGTTCATTCCGTAAATACTAGGAACAAGCACAAGTTAGTTATACCAGTAGTTATACCAACCAGTATATACAGTTCCACAAGTAGTTATACCTCCAAAGAGTCAGTAATTTCTACATGGGGCAATGTATACGATTTTACAACAAAGTCCCAGAAAATGTGCAGACCTTATCTATCTATCAAAAGCTTTAAAATATTTATTAAAGAAAAATTGTTTAGTAAGGGTTATTATACTACCAAAGAGTACATGATTGATAATAACCCCTGGGTATGAGGTGATCGCTACCATGCTGTTTCCAAATGTTTTCATAACAATTTTATAAATATTATATTGTGTTATGCTTTTAAAAGAAAGTCCTGCTGATTCTTGCTGGTTCTTCCCAGAACAGAGATTTTTAACGAAACAGAGGTAAAGTTAAAATGACTCAGTAAGAATTACATGGAATCAATATTGAATAAAAATGATTCTATTCTATTCTATTCTATCCACAGTGATACGAACACAAATTTTGAATGTTTAATCAATGCAAGGACTTAATATCTGCAAAAATGTTATCTATTGGTACAGGTCGCAATAGGCCAAGCAATACGTGTCGTTTTAATAATAACTTAACAAGGTTGTATGATTTAAACAATGAGATAAACTTAGTACTAACAAATGCAAGAAGCTTCTAGGAGATTGATAATAAAGTATCTTCATATTACAACAGACTTGTTCTGTTTATTGCTTAAACAAAATTTCCTCCACAATCTTTTCAAAATAGTCGTAAGTAGCACATGAGGTCTGTAAACACTTACAACAATGAGGTGCTCGAGCTCGACACAAGCCGCAGGCGACATGTTCTCTACATAATAATGATTTATTTGCTAATATTTTCTAGTCAATAGTTTTGAGAGTCATTACGAATCGTCTCGCACACAGAATCAACGACTTCCAGCCTCCCGAACAAACCGGTTTCCGAAAAGGCTCTAGCACCATAGACCACACACATACCCTTCAAATTGTACACAAGACTGAAGAGTACAATTTGCCACTTTGTCTTGTATATGTGAACTATAAAGCCTTTGATTCCGTCGAAATTTGAGTGGTGCTGCAGTCCCTTCAGCGGTGTCAAGTTGACTGTCGGTATATCCAAGTGCCGAAGTGTTTGTACAGTAGGGCTACTATGGTTATCCGAGTACAGAATAAGAGTACGAAATCATATCCAACTGCAGAGACGTGTAAGACAGGGTGACGTTATATCCCAAAACTCTTCACCGCTGCATTGGAGGACTTTTCAAGCTACTGGAAAGGATACGATATTAAAATCTATGGCGAGTACATTACTCACCTTCGATTTGCCGACGATATACCTAGTCCTTATGGCAGTATCGCTGGAGGACCTAAGCACTATGCTTAAGGATGCTCGCAACGGATATGTCTTAAGATAAACTTGGACAAAACAAAGATCTATGCCGGTAGTTGTTGGGAGCACTAAGCTCGAAGTTGTTGACTGGGACAAAAAGTGCGACTAGGTAAGTCCAACTTCGACCGAGAGGTTAATCGACGGATTCAACTCGGCTGGGCAGCGTTCAGAGATTACGACACATTTTCTCATCAGGTATGCCTCAAAACTTGAAAACAAGATTGTACAACGTGTGTACAAGTGTTGCCAGTATGACATAATGTAGAATAACAAAAGTACGTCCTTTATACATATAAAGGACACATGTATCTAAACACATATTAAAATATGACCGATAACTTATGGATCTGAGACGTGGTTCTATACTGCTGGCCGTATGAGGAAGCTCAAGGTCGCTCAGTGAGCTATGCTCGGGGTTTCTCTGCGTGATAAACTTAGAAATGAGGATATCCGCTTTAAAACCTGAGTAACTGACATAGCCTAACGAATTAGTAAGCTGGAGTGGTAATGGGCCGACCATATAACTAAAAGAACCGACAACCGATGGGGAAGAAAGGTTCTGGAATAACAGCCACGTACCGGTAGGCGAAGTATCGACGGCTCCGTGGCGCAGTGGCTTAGCAATGAGTTGTTGCGCTGGGGGCCGCGGGTTCGAATCCCGCACGGAACAAGTATTTGTATGGCCTACAAATAATTGTTCCGGGTCTGGATATTTGTCGCATTTTATGTTTGTAAACTGACTCCACGATACATGAGAAAATTCTAGTGTGGGGGTAGCGTTTAAAAAAAATAAAATAAAAAATAAGATTATCTAATCTAATCTAATCTAGTATGCGGCGGCCCCCCACTAGATTTAATGATTACCTGGTAAGACATACAGGAGTAAGCATGGTTGTGGGAAAGCCTATGTTCAGCAGTGGACTTCTGAAGGCCTGTAATGATGAATGATGACGATGACTATATATAGTGGAGAAGTAGTTTCTAACCCAAAGATGAACTGCCATATCAATAACGTGTTAGCACTGACCTGCCTGTGGACTAGCGCTCGTTGCTGACCAACTGAACTGAAATCGGACTTTATATTAAGCAAAGAAATAAGGAATGCTTAAGAATACACTTGGAATACTATATTTTTACCACTGAACTCGTCTGAATCAATTTTACAATATAAAACTATATAATCGTCATCACAGCCCTTAACATAGGCCTTCCCCAAGGAATGCCACAAAGCACGGCCCTGAGCCGCTAGCATCCATTGACATCCTACATGTCTTACCAGGTATTCATTACATCTATGGACACATATACTGTATGTTTCTTATTATTTCGTCATCTAGTATGTTTTACTGGTACAGCCTCGAAAATACTATCTGTACATATAAATAAAATGGGAGTTAGGGTTACTTGCATGCCATTAAAATATGATAAAACCATTTTTTAAATGTTTGCATGTCTGTTTTCTGTATGTATGTCTGTCTGGGCCACAGATTACCCCCCGCACCCCCGTCCGCCCGGGGGTGCACGATACGAAGGAGCAATGAGCGATCTCCTCTCCTCTGATCTTTGCAGCGAGACGAATTATTATTCCAACATACAATTAATAAGCACAAACCCAAATAGGAATTTCGATAAAACGTAAACAACACATAAGTAAGCTTGAGAAAACTCCAGGCAAAATAATACTTTTTTGAAATCCACGGAGGCTTATATTTATAATATTTATATCGAAAGATAACAGCTTAACAATATGGGTATAAAAATAACCATTTTAAGTTTTTACTCATAAAATATACTGAATACAAATATAATATTGTATTGCATTAAACGCTTAATCAATTTGCTGAATATCTAACATATCTTCGAAACACGATTCGAACTAAGCATCATCTAGGTGGTAGGACTCCTTTTCTACCTGGAGCTATATTATTTATTCTGTGCTAGGAGTTCGTCTGGGCAGGTACCATTCCCTTTCCTATTTCCGCCGCTGTGTTCCTGTTTGAAGCGTATAGAGAGCCTGTATAATTACATGTCGTGGCATTTATATTAGTCCTCAGTGAAGATAACGCAAGTGTAGCCTTCTTTGTTTAAAGTTGGTCGCAGGCGTCCGTGGGCTGCTGTAGCCACGTAACATCTGGCAGACTGTTAGTAAGCTTGTCACTTCTGGTCAATTTAATCTAAGACAACTAAAAGCTTTCTAAGTACGCCGAGATTGACTCTCATTAGAAGCCATAATCTTCGGAATGGTTCAACCAATGGTGACGAAACTTCACGAGGAGTGATCTAGGCTGGTGATATTATATCCGCAAAAATTGGTAATTTTTTTTTAAATTAAAAATGAATGGTCTTTGATGATTATCTTAAATCTAATTAATGACACATTCATAGACCCAACCTAGGCGAAGCCGTGGCGTGTCGCTAGTTTTAAATAAAAAAATTGACAACCCTAATTAAAATGACGTTTTGTCAAATTATCTAACTGAAATTCGATATTTCTTGTTAATGAATGTGTATAGGGTTTATGCAACAACTATGATTTTGTGAATCACAGGGGGTGCTTTGGAGGTCGCGGGAGGTCGTCGAGGTCGCGCCGGCCGCCTTCCGGGAGCTGCGCGTCTCCACCCGACGCGAGTAACAGCCGTGAAAGTACTATAGAAAGTTCCACATATACTAAATTCAGTAATAATTAGATTCATTTCAAAAGATTATTTCATTTTATATCACATTTACCAAAGGTTTGAGTTTTAAGGTGAGGACAAAGTCCAAGCGGTCGGTGTAAAGAACGCAGAAGAAAAGTACGAAGTAGCCGCGGATCGATGGGCGGGCTGTACGGGGTGGTGCGGGGCGGTGCGGGGCGGTGCGGGGTGGTGCGGGGTGGTGCGGGGTGGTGCGGGGTGGCGGGGTGGCGCCGCCCCCTCCGTATCGACCGCCGCCGCCTCGCGCCCAGTAGTAGGCGGCCGCCGGCGGCGCCGAGCAGGTGCGCCTGCAGCCTGCAGCGGGCGGTGCACGGGGTGGGAAGGGGCCCGCGCCGGCCCGCTCTCGAACGTCGTATCTCGTTGGATCGCACCCTCGCCCGAGCGGCTCCCGTGCGCCCGCAGCGCACCACCAAACGCAACCCCACCGCATGCGACACCATCACCCCATATGCTACTCACTTTATCTATAAGCTCCGATTATCTCATCATAATGGGATCACGCTTGACCGTACTGTCCCTTAAATAATTTGTTGTTTTTTTCGTAAAATATGATTTTGTCAATTTTCACGCCCCATTATTCATGTTTGTCGTTCCTACCCATCACAACATTAGGTAATTTTTCGCTTGAATTAAAATCCAACGAGGTATTTTCGACGTCCTTCATAATATATGTTGTATAAACCGGTGCTTTCATTTCATTGTATATTTTCCTTTACAGGGTGTGATAGGAGCCTCGATAGTAAAGAAATACAATGGAAGGCGGCGGCGGAGTCGCCAGCGTTGCCTCTCTCACCATGGACTGCGAGGACATGTTCAAAGAGATAACTAAGAAACTGTACGGTGAGGAAGCCACTGTGGGTGTGAGCGTCGGGGTGAATGTCGGTGGTGTGGTGGGCGTGGAGTTCCCGGCTGCAGACCGCGACTTGCAAGACGACGACCTGCGCCCTGAGGAGCACATCACTGCGTGGGGACTTGCTGCCCTTATGCAGAATGGTTTTCCGCCGCCCGGCATACTTCAGGTACGTAGCGCCGACAGCTTTTAATAACTTCCATTCATGCCAGTGTTATTTTATGCACAACACGCTACTGTCTAAAACAACTTTTTTTTATTCAAAGCGTTATCTCCACACTAGGAATGCCTCCTGTATCGTGGGGGCAGCTTATGTAAACTGACATTAATAACATAAGGACAATCATCCAAACACGGAACACTTATTTGTAAGTTTGTGCGGGATTCGAACCCACGTTCCTTAACGCTGCAGATCACCGCTGAGCCACGGCGCCATGGAGCTGTCAGAACAACATAGAACATGCAACTAGAATATCATAGCTCAAATCTTAGGTATTCGTTCAGAATGAGTTTTCGATCTTTGTTGTGAGCTACAACGAACGAGGTACTAATGATTACCAACCTTCAATACGAGACGGCTATTAAGACTGTGCCAGGGCAATCAAAATATTAAGAACGAATTTTGATTGCGCAGGCGAATTTTACGCCGCGCACAGATCCTTCTGCGGAGGATCGCTGGACGGCAGCGGAGGAGCCTCTTGCGTGGGCGCACTCCCGCGTGGCCGCTTACAACCCGGCGCAGAGACTGTTCAAGTGCACTGACTGCGAATGTGTGGGCTTCCTCGCCCGGCTCGCTGAGCACTGGCTCGGCACGCACTCGCAAGCGCGCGCCTTCCAGTGCCCGCTGGCCGGCTGCGGCTTCGCGAGCGGCTGGGCTCGCGCCGTGCGCCAACATCTCGCTCGAGATCACCACTCAGATCCCGCCGCCGCCGACCACTTGTTGCGAGACAATCCCGCACTCGATGATCTCACTCGGTATCTCCAAAGGCTCAAGAGCAAGGTATTATCTTCTTATACGTTTACTTTACAGTAGCGGCTTACTAGGCTGCTATCATTCTATTGACATTTTATATATACCACAGGTGGAGGCGGCTCGAACGGAGCGGCGGACGGGAACATCCACCAACGCAAGTAGCGGGACGTCGAATCAGGCGGTCGACGCTGTGGCGGCAGAATCCAACGTAGTGGGGGGTGAGGCCGGCAAACGCTACGCTTGCACCGCATGCCCATATGCGACCGATCGACGCGACCTCTTCACCCGTCACGAGAATATCCACCGAGATGAAAAGCCGTTCCATTGCTACCTGTGCCAGAAACAATTCAACCGTGCCGACCACGTAAAGAAACATTTCTTGCGGATGCACCGCGACCAACCGTACGATCTGAACCGTATCAGACGGTCGAATGGAGGCAAGCCGGCGGCGAGCGCGGGCGGGGCGGTGGGGGCGGCGGGAGTGGTGGGGCCGAGCGGGGCGGGCGGAGCGGGCGGAGCGGGCGGGGTGAGCGGGGCGGCGGGCGGGGCGGGCGCGCTGTACTGCGCGAAGGCGGGCGAGGCGGCGGGCGCGCTGCTGGCGGCGCCGGCGGCCGCGCTGGAATGCCGCGCGCCGCCCATCAAGCTCGAGCGCTCGCCGCTCACCAAGACCGAGTCCGCAGCCTCGCCAACCACGCAGCACAAGCCTTCCACTTCCTCCCCGGTACGTCGCAAGGTGAGGGAGTTGTCACCTTGGTGTGCACTTATGACACTCGCGGTGTATATGAGCCTCGTTGATCTAGTGATCGTAAACGTGATTACTGATCACGAGATCCTAGGTTCGAATCCCGGACCAGGCCAAAACCAGGTTATTGGGTTTATCTGTCAAGGAATTCTTAGTAGCAGCCCGGAGTCAGGAAGTTCGCGGTGTTTTCACCCTTGTGACTCGGAAAGTACGTAAAGCCGTAGGTCCTGCGCCTGATCTCTCTCCGGTGTTGTCGGATTACCGTCCCATCGGACTATGAAAGTGAGGAAATAGAGGGTATTATGGCTTACGCATACATATGAGCACTATAATCCTGTCCTGCGCAGATGGCTAGTCTCCGTTGAGACTGGCCGCCGTCACCGAAATTCGGCCTGGAGGAAAAATTTAGGTATGATCACCTCACCTTGCTTTCATAGTGTTTAAAATTTACCACTGCTGTCTCGATTGGCCGACAGAAGTTAATAAATAAACACCGCAGGGCGAGCGACGTTACGCCTGCTGCTATTGCGCGTGGTCTGGCGTGGACAACTGGTGCTTGAAGCGGCACCTCAACACGCACCTGAAGCCGTTCGCGTGCGCGCTGTGCGAGTACAAGGCGGCGCGCGCCGAGCGGCTCGCCACGCACGTGCACAAGGTGCACAACAAGAAGGCCTGTGCCAAGTGCCCCTTCCTCGCCGATGACCAACACCAACTCGCGCTACACCTGCGCGACGCACAGTTAGTACGCCATCAATAAATAAATTCTAATAATACGAATGGTAATTGTTCATACGTGGTAGAGCCATGCTGCAGGTGTATTATGGTTGTAGCACGAATGGGTCGGCTGGACCGGGGTAGGGCCACGCTCTCACAGAATACCAGCGTGAAATAGCAATTTAATGCTGCTGTGTTTCGTATGGTGAGTATAGAGAACCGGAGACCCTTTTTACTGGAAGCGATTCATTTCATCTTAGCCCTCAGGGGTGGCAACGGATCTGCATTTTGATTCTTAATTGAGGATAAATGTACATGTCTATGGGCCACAGCATCCACTTACCATCAAGTGGACTTTTTCCTCGTTTGTCACCCTAATCTATAAAAATAATGTTTAATTACATTTTGTTTACTTTGCTCATTCTCCTTTTTTATATGACACTGATTTCTACTCTCATACGCATGCTGCATTTTCCTGTGTAATTTTCTCCTTTAATTTGTTTCATTATATAACATAGATATTAGTGATTTCTAGTTGTCTTATATCTATTTATCTATTTAATCTACATCTGAGAAGTCTTAGTTGAGATAGATCTTTGATCTTTCTTATTGTGTTTGAATAGATTTTAGCATTTTTAATATATTTTACAAGTTATAAAAGTGATAAAATCTACCAATAATAAAATGGAATACCTCGCTACCAGTAAAAATGTCTTCAGATCTCGCTGTTGGTTGTGATGTAATCAGTAAAACAATGATAGTCAATATACTGGAGTATTTACTACCTGCACTTACTCAGTTTATTAACTCTTCGCTAAACTCAGGTCAGTACCCAACACTCTGGAAAAAGCTTTCCTACGTCCTATTACGTTACCCACGTCACGTACATAATCGTCATCGTCCTATACCTATCTTGTCCTTTCTATCCAAAGTTCTGAAAGGCTGCGTACATAAGCAAGTCTCCAATCTACACTACATTACCTAATTAAAGTAAAGGAAGACATCATTGACAATGGACGGAAAATTGAAAGTCGCTGTAATGGTGCTTGTTGACTTTTCTAATGCTTTAAACGTAGTCGACTACGACATCCTATTATCTATCCTATCTCATCTATGATTTGCACCCTCAGTCCTGTATTAGTTCTCTTCATATATTCGCGGGTGTCTGAAATCCGTCCATGTGGGACAAAAGAGTTCACATTGGGCTAGTTTCTATGCTGGCGTCTCGCAAGGCGGTATACTTTCTCCGTAATTTTATCAGCTTTTATAAACTTGATTACGTCTACTTACTTTTAATTATGCATACTGTATGACCTCCAAATTTAATACAATCAACTATTGAAGAGCTCCATGACGCTATTAGAATATTAAATAAGAACTTAGTAGCATAGGCAAAGATTGGTCTAAGTGTTTTGGAGTATTTGTTAATATAACGAAGTGTCAAGCTATTCTCTTTAGTGGTCGAGAATGTTGTATAAAATGTGTATGTACCTGCCACAATATTTAATCACACCATGGGTTGACTGCCAGAGAATTACCTAACGGTAACAAGGGCTAACCCTTTGTTAACTTATTTATAAAGGTAATAACGATAAAGTTTAAATAAATATCTAAATAATACATTGCATCGAAGCTGTTCCGCATATTATAGTGTATCTAGGCAAATGTAAAAACCATGCAGTTAGTTTTTCGGCTTTAATTGAAAAACAAAACGGAAGAAAGAAACTTTATTTGCTCCTCATGCAATAACACAGGAAAGAAACATAAATGTATACAAAGCACAAAAATTTATGTATATAGAGAAACATATAAATGTCTATGATCTACCTATTTAATTTAAAATAATATGTAAGATGTAATTCCAAATTACAAACATTACAGCCACATCGAGAGTCGAAACTTGAAAGTACCTTCGGGTGTGGGTCGCACGGGAGGAGGGGGAGGTTTCTCATCCGGAGCGGCGGCGGCACCGGCTGGCGTGGCTGCGGGCGGCGGACAAGTAGCGGCGGCGGCGGGCAGCGGCGTGACGTCACAGCCCCCCGGCGTGCGGCGTCGCGAGCAGCGTGCTGCCGGTGCGGCGCGGCTCTTCGGCTACCTGGAGGCGTCGGACGGGTCGGGCGACGAGTACGAGCCGCCGCCACTGCCGCCGGAGTACGCGCCGCAGCAGCAGCAGCAGCTCGCCGCGCCCGCCGTCACGCACGCTGCGCACGCCACGCACGCGACGCACGCCGCGCACGCGACGCACGTGCCGCACTCGACGCACTCGACGCACGCCACGCACACTGCGCACGCCGCGCCGCACTACGCGCGCGACAAGGAGAACGCCGCACCGCTGCACCACGCCATGCATCACGACCATTGCCTACGTTACTAGCCTCAGCCTCCACTTTACCAATGTGTAAAAATACACTCTGCATTAGCATATGTTATTTTATTGTATTAAACTCACTTTTAGTTTTACTTGAATATAAAATTTATACAATGTATACTGGTAAAGATCGCGAGAACATGGGGACAGTTTAATATTGCAGACTGTCAGATGGTGTAGGCAGAATATATTTTGTGTGATTCTTACCATAGCCGTGGTTGCTCAGGAACTAAGTGCTCGCTGTAAATTTCACAGTACGCGAGCAACCCGGGTTCGATCCCCACCAGCACCAATGAAATTGTTAAATGCAATTTTAAGTGCTGATTTTCCCCGTGCTCGGCGGTAAAGGAAAACTGATTTTTTGACTCATGAGGAAACCTACATGTGAGAGAAATAAGAAAAAAATATTTCGAAAGCATATGAAGTTCGCCAACACGTATTAGGGCAGTGCGGCGGACATTTCATTGCCCTAAAAGATGAGAGGAGAGGAAGCCTGTGCCCAGAAGTGGGACATACATAGGCTGTAACTTTTACCATAGCTCAGACCCCAGCAAGGTTGACTTCCTACAATTGTTAAAACTATATTATTAGAAAACTATTGTAACGAATGACAGGAATGACATATCTCGAACGATTCTTATTGTACGGAGCTTGTTTAATATACATATAAGTACGTATACGGGGTCACTCGACAACTGACACCGGTATTGAGCTGATAAACATATTTCCTGTGCGTGGGGAACTCTGAGATGCTTTGGGAACATTTTGTGATCTTTCCAAGGCTTTCGACTGTGTTCACCGTGAGTCATTAATCAGGAAGATACATCATTGTGGTGTTAAAAACATAGCCGTTACAGCCCATCAAAGGTCCCTAGTGAACATAGGTCTCCTCCATAGATTGCCTCATAGGGGGGAATATTTGAAATAGTTGCCACGCTGGGCAAGCGAGTTGGCAACCGCAGTTTTTTATTTTTTATTGTTATTAGGAAAACGCTGCTGCCCATCTCCTGATTTGTTTCCTTTTGTCGCCTCTTACGACACCCACAGGATATGACAAAGTAAATGCTATATCAAAAGTAATACACTGGTTTAACGTCCACATAGAGCAACCCGGGCTATCTGCGGACCGGAAGGGAGTAGCCATACGCAGGCGTCCCCTCTGTCAAAGTATAAGTCCACGCGGTCTTAAGCGTACAATAAAACTAATTGCAGCCGCACTGCTCACTAGACTAAATCTAGTTGCGCGGCTTTATTGACGTCCTACAAAAATGCCGAATTGTTCACTTTTTTGCTGCAAAAAGAGATCTGTCACGTCCAATTTACAAAAAGATGGCCTTGCATATACAGGGTTATTTTGCAATAACCATGGAAATTTGCAGAAAAGGTTCAGAATTAGTAATATAGGCAAATGGTGAAGAAAAATTAATTTAAAAAATCTCAAACATTCTGTACTTTTTATCTTTTAAATTCAAAATGCGTGGTAATGCATTATTTTAACTGATTTTACTGCGCACGCACACATTCGTAGGGGTCGATCGGTAGACAAAAACGTTGTTGCCATAATTCACATTTTTTTTTATAGAATAAGGTGACAAACGAGCACAGTCCACCTGATGGTAAGTGGTTGCTGTGGCCCATAGACATCTACATCTATCTTCGTTTGCGAATTTAAATGCAGATGCGTTGTCAGCCGTGAGGACTAAGATAGAATGCCTCTTTTCCAGTAAAAAGGGTCTCCGGTTCTCTACACTCACCATACGAAACACAGCAGCATTAAGTTACTATTTTACACTGGTATTCTGTGAGAGCGTGGTCATTCTCCGGTCGGGCCGACCCATTCGTGCTACAACTATACTATTAATATAGTTGCAGCATGGCTCTACCATGTAAAAAATTGGGATAATTGAAAATAAAAGTAGAAGCCTTATTTACTCGTATTTTCAAAAACTGCAATAACGGTAGATATATCAGTATGTATTGTTGGGAATGAGGGTAAAAAATAAAAGGAAAGACGAACAAATGAAGGTAGAATGGTAATCTCCCACTTGTTTTAGCAGTATAAAGTATCGCACAGGCGATTAAGAGGATCAGTCTGTAATTCTAAGAGTCCCACTGTCGTTACTATGCCCGTTGGGGTATTCTGCTAGTGTAGGCAAGGAAGGTCGTGTTGCTCAGAGGCTGCCCTGTGTTACATTGACACGGCTAGTGATGCTGTTGGTTTGCATACTTTGGTGTTATCATGTAAGTAATTGGGGTCCTGATAGTAAGCAGGGTTTGTTACCGAGTAGTATTCTTTTATTTAAATACTTTTGAGAATAATTTCCAACATCAGAAGTGGAATAGTTTCTTACAGTATATATTTGAACGTAATTTTAAAATTTGTCTACTCTTTGAAAAATAACCCGTATATGTTATTTTTAATCATATTATTGCTATTTACTTCTTTTTAAACATAAAAATTACAATAATAGCGGTCGTGTTGTTTCGGATTTGTTTACCAACACACCCTGCTCGCCCTCATACAATATGCAGATCGGTCGGGCGACTGATCCAAGTATGTGTGTAGTTGTAGCTGTCACCGAGCGATACTGTTATAATGTAGATGTGTGTGTTAAATTGTTAGTGTTGACAGATAGATTGTTTTGTTTTAAGTGCAGATCCCCCAAATGACTGACAGTTCTGTATCAAGGAAAATAGTATAGATGTTACTCGACTCCAAAGAGTCAGTAATAAAATTCTTAATAGAGCAATTTTACAACAAAGTCCTAGAAAATATGCAGGACTTATCTATCAAAAAAAAAATATTTATGAAGCAAAAATTATTTAATAAGGGAGTAAATGATTGATAATAATTCCTGGGAATGAGGTGGTCGCTACCATGCTGTTTCTAAGGGTTTTAGTCGCTTTCTTGCAGATATGTGTATTTAACTCTTCTCTATTAAAAGTTGGGCAGAACATTCTACCTGTCGTACAGCTGATCTGCATTAGGTAGGTACATACAGTCTCTACCTAAAAACGTCTCTACCTGTGACGATAGTTTGGAGAAGCCTCTTAATTTTACGTAGTAGAGCCATGCTGAAGCTTTATGGTACGAATGGGTTGCCTGGACCGGGGAAGAACCACGTTCTGACACAATGCCTGTGTAAAATAGCAGCTTAATACTCCATTGTTTCGTATGGTGAGTGTAGAGAACCGAACTTTTACTTGAAATGAGGCATCCCTTCTTAGGTCTTAGCCTTAGGCCTTAGGTGTAACAACTTATTCTGCATTTTGATTCTTAATCAAGAATATAATGTGTATCTAGATGTTTATGGGTCACAGATGTTTAGGGACACTCTTATATAAAAAATTGTCACCCAATAAGTTTTTGAACATGGCAGTGAGGAGTAACACAAGGTAATTTGGCATATTTTCACTCGAATGTGAATGAATGTGGGACGATGCTGTGTGGCTTATAATGGAGAGTAATTCGAGTTTTCTCGCGTAAAGCAATCCCTCTTATTTTTTGCTCTACTTTTCAGCGGTCGTTCGTGAGATACACATACCTATTCGGTTTCGCACTGCTGGTGGCATTTTAAACCAGACGAGACTAAAGGCGCGTACTAAAGTCTCTTGCTACTTGATAACTGAATTTATGTAGGTATGGCGATGATTTTTGTTTCGTATCGGAAACTTCCGAGATTTCATTGCAAGATCGAAGAAGTGAAGACGGCCAAGACCTAGAGCCGAAATTAACCGATTCGCAAGTTACGAGTACCTTCATACTTACGGAAATACATCACACGCAATTCCCATTGAGAATTCGATTTGACATACACATTAGACAAACAGCCCATTTAGCGTGTCTTGTACATAACCCTCCAATTTTTATATTAGACACGCTCCAATTTTTATAGCGTATCTATATAATGGCACAAACCAACGTTATTGTAGTGACTGATGTGCTGTTTCAACTTTCTTATTCATTGTTGTTATGCAACATTTGTTGACGTTTATTTTTATTTGACGACGGTATATAGGTTTTAATTTTACCAGCAGGCAGCGGGTAGACTATTAATCATTTTAGAGATTGTTAAGTTTGACGTACTAGTACTAGTACCTACCTATTATTTATGTGAATTGTCGAACATAATCGCCACTCTAATATCGTAGATTTGTGTTCGATTATCTTGTTGGCATCTTTGCATACGTGCTCATAAAAATTCAGGTAAGAGTATGATTGCAATCCTAAGTGTTTAGATATCATATCCCTTCCAATGCAGAACCTTTCAGTTTATATTGCGTCAATATCACGGCCGCACGATGTCGTGAAAATATTATAATATTTCATATCACAACATTCAACACAAGTTTTGAAGTCGACTCTACATTGTTCTCTTGCGACTAAATCCTGCTGTAGCCTGTTAATTTTCGACTTCCTTAGTTCTGCAAAAGACCTGCTATTTTAAGGATATTGACTACAAGGTAGAGCTACGCTGCAGCTGTACTATGACTATATAGCTGTACAGCAGCACAAAGGTCCGCGGTTTGAGAGAGTAACATCGTAATAGCAGCATAATACTGCTGTGTTTCGTGTACACAGGAGTTACCACTGAGTGATAAAATTAATTCCTATACACATCTAATTTTATCTTCAAAAGAGAAACTTATATTATGACATGAATTATTGGTTCACTAATAACGGGACTGAACAAAGTTTGGACTGCTGATTGCTACAAAAGTTGTGGCATCCATAGATTTATTCTTTAACTAGCTGTTACCCGCGGCTTCGCCCGCATGGTCACTGGGAAATGAACTATCCATTGCTTTTTGAATTGAAAGAAAACTGAGTTTTATAGATTTGTCAGAGATGCAGCCATTAAAAGGAAACTGAGCAAAATTGATTCGTCAGCCTATTTAAATGTTTTGAAACGCAGCGTATAGGAAAGCATGAAAATAGCCTGTTTATTCCAAATGGAAATGGGATATTTTTTTAATTAAAAGAGCATAATTATCCGTCAGGGATGCAGACTTTTGAAAAGAAACTGAGCTAAATTGATTCGTCAGAGATGCAGTTTTCTGAATTGAAAGGAAACTGAGCCAAATAAAAGATCCGTCAGAGATGCAGCTTTTGAGTTGAAAGGAAACTGAGCTTAATAGGTCCGTCAGAGGTGCAGCATTTGGAATTGAAAAGAAACTGAGCTAAATAGGAAATTTTGAATTGAAAGGGAAGATCTGTGGAATTCTGATTAATTGATTGTGGGAATTTTGGAAAAAACTAACTGAACACTATTTTAAGACGCTACTGTACACAATGTTATATGTTTTTCCATTCGGGAAAGAATGTTCAGATTCTGGGCATTTGACACACGCAAACATGCTACATACAGCTGACCATGAGAGAAGCACGGTTTTTCTAAGTTGACCCCGCTACCTGTAACGTTTGCCCTTGCGCTTTATTAATTGTCATTGCAAAACTGAGCTTAATAGGAACTGCAACCTTTGAATTGAAAAGGAAGATCTGTGGGAATTATAGGATCCGTGGTATAATAACATTTTCACCTTTTCCTACGCCTGTCAAAATTGTAGCACTGATTATGTTCCGTCCAAGTTGTGTCACACGCAGCCTTGTCCCGTTACATAACCGAGGAGCATCTAAATTTCGCATTAGCATGACTGGGACGCCTAATTTTAATTGAAGCTTATGTGAGGCACACCTGACAACTCTAGAGAATTTAGAAACTCTACGGGATATGAAGTGCTCTGTTCTGTGTCCATAACTGTGTCTACTGACAAATACTTTGTTATTTCTCCTGCTACTTCGTTTAATATATCTGAATTTATTTTGTTAATGCTCTCATTTTTGGTGCAAGAATCGCTCTTTCACATAACCATTTGTCTTCATGCATGTTGTTCGTTAAATCTGAATAAACGCTCGCAATTAATTCGGAATGACTCTGTACTAAATTACAAAAATCTCTCGTCAATTTAACGCAGCCCTCAGCATCCGTTTCCAACCGCCCATCGCCAATTTTTAATAGTGTGTCAGCATAGTTTCCAGCATTGATATCATTATACAAATGCACTCTCATATTCGTAGTTAAACTGAATTTTGTCACCTTGTTCCATAAAATAGACGACTTGAGGCATGCTTTAATTTCATCTGCAGGTGTGCCCTTTTGAATGACAGGTAAAGTTTGGCGAAAGTCACCAGCCAGTAAAACCACCATTCCTCCCATTACATCGGTATTGCTGCGCAAATCCTAGAGCGTTCGATTTAGTGCTTCTACAGCTTTTTTATGCGACATTGTACTTTCGTCCCACACTAAAAGTTTGCATTGTCGAAGCATTATACCTCGTGCACTATTTTTACTACAGTTGCAGATCGGCGATTCTTCCTGGGCTAGATTTAGAGGGAGTTTTAAAACAGAATGTGCAGTGCGGCCCCCGCTTAGCAGCGTGGCGGCTATACTGGAGGAAGCTACGGCCACAACAATGTTTTTATCTTTCCGTACTTGCGCTAATAATAAATTTAACAAAAATGTCTTCCCAGTTCCTCCAGGGGCATCTAAAAAGAAAAGTGCACCATTTTCAGATTCAATTTGTCCTAATACTTTGTCAAAAACTCGTTTTTGTTCGGGAAGCAAGCGGGGTACAAATTCGGCTACTTGCTGCTGCAAAGCTGGTATATCGTAGTTTGTTTCACGTATAATTTCATCACTTAGTTCATTTTCGGTTGTTCGCTTAAGGCTTATCATTCCAAAGTCGCTTAATTTTTTGCCTACCATTGCCATAACTTTATCTTCAATTTTTCCAAGTGCTTCATTATAAATGTGTTCATTGTATGTCATGTTCGCGTGTGTCTGCTGTAACCTTCGCAAAATATCTTCCGCCATGTGCTCTTTATATTTGTCCCACAATTTATGTGCATTAGATAGCCCGCAAGATGATATGAGAGTTGCATAAAGATCCCTAATTTTGGCTGGTGACTGGCACTGCACAGCTTCCTCCATGGTTTCATCCCAGTGATTATCGTTTTCTAAAAGATGCAGAGCTTCACATGCTTCTCTATAAGTTGCGCATTCCTGACCGTTGACAGTTTTAAGGTCTTTATATCCTGTAGGACCCCGAACATGGTGCAGCAGCAATCGTAAACAGAAACATTCAAAATTAGTTACATGGACGGTATACACACGACCAAGGGCATCTGATAACTTTACACCGGGCCAATTTGCAACAGGCGCGCCTTGAATACGGCGTTTCCACTCCTTCCTAGATGTGTTCCAAGTATAATAGCGGGGGACTTCAGAATATAACAACGTTTTTGCAAAGGGGTCGGTTTGACAAAGTTGAAAGAAGGCTGTTAGTGTAGTTTTGGCGGTGATGCAAATCTTTCTTGGAAATTTCTTTCGGTGAAATATACACGCTCCATTTTCTAAGTGCACAGCAAGGTGAGTAACTGTTGGGTGCCTTTCGTGTAAAGGAAGCCAAGGAGACTCCACGCTGTCTCGTTACTGCTGACATAACGCCCTGCTTGAAAGGTCTGTACTTCATTAACGGATTTGCCTCACCTTCACTCCTGAGATTAAATATTGCTTGGTCGCCTTTATTTATGTACTTACAGATATACTTGATTGCGCGGACAGAGCTACATGCTTCTACATTAATGTGGGCATTAAACATTTTACATAGAATGGGCGAATACGCGACAATCCAGCTGTTATCTAAGGTTTCGAACGCTCCAGAGCGAGATTTGATTGTAACTTTCCTGCCACCATCTTCGGGAGCTCTGCGTCTGTATAAAGGGTAGCCATTGTCATTGTGCACTGTTTCTTTTAATAGCTGTTTAGGAATTTCTTTGTACATTTTCCTTCTTTTATACATGGCGATATTGAATTTCGTGCCCACATGGACCGTGAATCATATTTCGGACGATGGTATCATACAATTCTTTATCTTGCTCAGGATCCGGAATCTCGGCGCTTATTATGTCGTCTATTTGGCTGGGCCGCAACTTCTCTTTAAGCCATATTAGAATGTGGGCATGCGGTAATCCTCTTTTGCCATTCAATTGAATACATGAAGCACTGCACCTCTCCGAAAATTTTCCTTTGTTAATTACATACATTAATTTTGTATTTTTAATCTAAATACTCTAGCAACTAAATCGTGTCTGTCAGTACTTTTTGGCGCGGCATTAGCTCCTCGGTTATTTCTTTCCATGTGGGATTGCAAGTAAAAGTAACAAAAGATCAGGTCTTCCGTAAGTTCGTACATAGGCGAATGCGTCTTGTGTGTACTCATGTAGGTAGCGGGACTGTTAACGAATGATGAGGGCAGAATTACCATTTTACCTAAATCTCTGGGGTTTACATTGGCGTCGCTAGAAACTGCATCTTGTAAATGTATATAATTCTCAACGCGCAGCTTTTTGATTTAAAGATATATAACGGAGACGTTCACTTTCTACTTTCACATACATGTCTACCAAAATTGATGAAATAATTGTCTACACCGGGCTAAGAGGTTAAAATCATTTTCGCAACATCATATGATACGCATAAAATCCATACACGATACTTTTTGTTCGGAGTAGGCTCCTTTGTGACCGGGTTAATGAGTGGAATTTGAAAATGATAACCTCTTGTCCTTTGCAATAAATCAATGGGTATTGCAGAGCGTCATAAAACTTGTGTGTATCGGCTACCCGTTGCAACGTATCATCACGTGCTCGCAAGACAATGTCTCGTGAAGAAAATTGATCACCACTAATTACGGCTGCAATTTCGTTTATCAAAGGTGCATTGTAGCGCCTTTCATGCTCTCCTCGAGGGGTCCGATCTGCGTGAATGACGACTTTATAATCCTCTTCAGGTAGGTTTTCTAAAGCAGTTTTAAATGTTTTGACTAAAATGTTACGTTCATGCAAGAATCTTTGAATTTTGAACACTGTGTCTCTCTCAACTTCCTGGATAAATTGGCAGCGACGGTCTACCTCAATTTCTTCGTCACCCATAAAATATACTTGTAAAATTTATGCTGTTCGTTTTCAGCTGGAAAAGTGAACCTATTCTATGATAAATTTGCCCTTGCACCGTAAATGTAGGCGAAAATCCCGGCATTATTATTTCCGGTCAACTCCGAAGGACGTCATTTGAAAGCATGAGTTATATTTCCGGATCCTGTTTAAAAAGCGCCGTGACTCATTAGCATCATATAAAAAGAGAGTTTTCAAAGGTTCTTCTGGTTCCCCAAGTAACGGAAGAGACACTTTGCCATTGGAACAGCACATGCCTGCGGTCTCATCTTTCCATTTTAAAGCGCTGCAAAATCGACACGCCTTGTCCATCAGTCCGATAACAACTAACCTGTGATTTTTATAATCAATCAACGGATCATAATTGAATGCTGCGTCATTAAAACCGACCAATTGTTTCTTTGAAAATTTTGTCGACGTTCAGCTTGAGCTGTGCATTTGCATCTCTTCGCGCCTGTGTCTGTTCTGGTGTTTCAGGTGCCCTTATAGTAGATTGACGTTCAGCTTGCTCAATGAGTCTGTGTTGAGTTTCATCAGGTGTTTCCGCGGCTCTTAAGGCGGCCTGACGTTCCGCTTGTTCGAATAGCCTTTGCTGACTTTGAGCAGGTGTTTCAGTAGCTCTTAAAGTAGCTTGACGCTCTGCCTGTTCAAGACGCCTTTGCTGACGTTGAGAAGGTGTCTCAGATGCTCTAAAAGCAGCCTGACGCTCTGTCTGTTCAAGACGCCTTGCTGACGTTGAGAAGGTGTCTCAGATGCTCTAAAAGCAGCCTGACGCTCTGCTTGTTCTTGCCTTCTCAGTTCAGCATCTTCTAAAGATTCTAGCGATCGAGCTAATCTTTTCGCTTGTCTTTGAGAAGATACTCTTGAAAGGCTGGACTTACGTTTGCGAGGCATTAAAAGGAATAAATATTCCTTTTAAATATTTTAAAATCAAAACAACAAAACCAATTCAAGACACAACACAAATCCGAAAACGATAGCTAAAAAAAATCGAATCAACTTAAACCAAATCACGAAACAAATCCCAGAAAACCGATTTCGAAAGCAGTAGTCAATATAAATATAACCAACGAAAAAAGAAGTAAGTGTATAGGTACCGTATACACTATCTATACTATTAATATTCCTTTGAAATATTGTCAAACAACCTAAAACAACGAAAACCAATTCACGATTCTAAATAAACAAAATCCAAAATCAAAGCCAGAGTCTAAATATGTATAAAGGAATACAAACCAAATCAACAAAACCGATCCAAGAAAATACAAATATCCGAAATGAAAGCCAATATAAATCCATTCAACCTTAACCAAATCACAAAGCAAATAACAAACAACCGAAATCGAAAGCAGGTAGTCGAATAAGCTACGAAATAGAAACAATTTAAGCGTATAGGTACCGTATGCACTATAAGTTGACGCGCGGCTCAACGGCTGGAGTTAAGTACATGTCAGGAAACATTTCGTTACCGCGTTTTAAAAACCTAGTAACGACATCTAGCGGAATCAATTTAAACTATGTATACGTTAGTTAATAAGAACTCTCAAAAATATTTTTCTTATAATTTTGCACAATTTTTCTTATTGTAATACCGATTCATTCATAACCACATATAAGAACTGTATTCATTTCCGTTCAATAAATATTACTAAGGCTTATTAATAAGGCTTACTAAGAACTGTTTCTACCATTGTTAAGTAATAGTTAAGGGTGAAAGCATGACAGGTGGTGATAGTATTTCTGATCCATACTTATAATCACGCCTGTAACCCTTGCGGGTAGGCAGAGCATCAACGGATTACTTAATATCGTCTACGAGGTTATCGCCTATTCTGTGAATTACGATGCATCAAAACGTTTGAAGAAAATCAGCTGGTGAATTTTATGTTTTTATCGCTCTTCCCGGTCCTGCGTGGAAAAATACAGATCCATACATTTTTTATCTTAATTTTGGTAAAAAGACATAATAATCCAGATATTCTGACCTTCTGTGTTCGTCCATCGTACCGTCGTCCGTCTTGTAGAATTACCTAGCTGAATTTAATTTTGCAACATATTCGATTTTCCCACGGGAATGATATGTTTTTCCGCTGAAAAAAGTAGCCTATGTCACTCTACAGCCACCGAACTATCCCCATACAAAAAATCATGCCATGCCGACGCTCTGTTGCGACGTTAAAGAAAGACAAACAAACAAACAAACACACTTTCGCATTTATAATATTAGTATGGGCCTAATAGCGCAATACGGAAAGATTTTTATGCACAAACAAATACTTCCTCACCAAAAATCTTATTGCAGGTCTTAGGGCGATGAATATCATGGCAGAAATCTGCTACTATAATATAATCCACAGATGTTTAATCCTATATACCTCCTGTCACACTTATCTAGGGGTAAAAATGGTACCTTGCTACATCACGTAGCACTCATCACTTGCTACATCTGTTAGATGTCACGAGGTTGAATAAAACTACTTTTACGGATTATATCGCGTTTAATAACTTATTATATCGCGTTTAATAAATTATTAAACGCGATATAATCCGTAAAAGTAGTTTTATTCAATGTGTAGTGTTCGCGTAAATATAAGAAATCATTATGTCACGAGGTTTTAGAAGCCTTTACGAATTCACTTAGTCTTTTACTATTGCGATGAAAAATGAATAGAGAACCTTCTACACTAAGAACTACACGAGACTTATATATCTATATCTATTATATCCTATTGGCTAGCTAACACATACTGGAGGTAGTATTTCAGTAGTATTTATTTGTTTTGACTATTTTTAACCAAGTTTGTCGTTGAATATCAACCAATGCCTGATTTGAAAAACCTTCATCGTCATGATTATACTCCAATACAAGTCCATATAAAAATTACAGTCTTTATATTTGGTCGAAAGTTTTTATGTAGAAATAATGCGGGTTCGGAGATTGGCTAGAGTTTGACTTCGATTGATTATTGATATTTATGAAGAATGTGTTTACACAAAACGACATAATGTCGTTTCTCCAACTAGTTAGCAGTCATATAAGAGTACAATAGTTGCAGCCTAAGGATATTTTAAATTAACTTCTGACAAGGCGACCAGAATGTTTTGCTAAATCTAAAGACTAAGATGGAATGCCTTAAAGCCTTTGTACTGGCTCTCTTACCCTTCAATCCGTAACATAGCAGTGGGTGTGCTACTGTTTGACAACAAAAAAAACCCTACACAGATATTTTTTCTATAGAATAAGGGCGGCAAACTAGCACACAGTCCGCATGATGGTGGGTGGATGCTGTGGCTTACACACATCTACATCTACCCTCTATCAAGAATCAAAATGCAGACGCGTTGTGAGCTCTGCGAACTAATATAGAATGCCTCGCCCTCCGTAAAATGGGTGTCCGGTTCTCTCGACTCACCATACGAAATACAACAGCACTAAGACGCCATTTCACGCCGATATTTCGTGAGAGCGCGGTTCCACACCGGTCGAGCCGACACATTCGTGCTACAACCGCAATACGGCTGCAGCGTGGCTGCCACCTATATAAGTAGGCATAAAAGACGTAGATGTTTTGTCTGTTCTGGCTGCATCTTGAGAGAAAGAATCTTTCCTCCAGATGCCGGTTTTAAAAGCCATATAGCTAATCATTGCCGTTTTAACTAACTTTTGGCGGTGTGGGTTAGGGACAATGGGTAATGTGCTGTACTAATACTAATAATGATGAATCCTGATTAAGGCAGAGTGTTCCAAGCGCAATAAGTAGTTACGCCCGCAAAGATCGAGTCGGTTCGGCGCACGCGCGTGAAGCCGCAGTTACGTGAGCCCCGAGTGTTCGCGTGCCACAGTCTAAACTAAACAGTATTCCAACGGTATTGGCAAATTAATAAAGTTGATTAAAATTAGCATAATTAATTATATACTGTAAGTTAAATGACATAACATAACATAAACACTCACGCCTGTCACCCAGGGTAGGCAGAGACTACCGACTTCCATTTGGCACGATCCTGACACACTTCTCTCGCCTCCTTTACATCCATATATCTACGCATACACGCTCGTCGGTTAAAGGTACTCCTAATCTGGCCCATTTTCAATATATCGCCAATTTGGTCGATAAACCTTCGTCTAGGGCGTCCCTTCCCGACTCTTCCGTTCACTTCTGCAACATAAATTTGCTTTGTCACTCTTTCCTCGTTCATTTTTTCCTACTGAACCAACCACCGAAGCATTCCTTTCTTAATCCTGGTCACAACGTCATCTTGCAAACCACACTTTTCTCTTATCACATTATTTCTCACCCTGTCATTCAGATTCAGCCCTAGCATACTCCTTAATGACCGCATTTCTACAGCATTTATTCTACTCTCATGCTTCTTCTGCCAGACCCAACTTTCACTACCATACATTAAAGTAGGGACTAACACAGCATTATAAATTGCCTAACGTGCCTTTTTTGACACATTCTGACTTTTCACAATAGCGTGTAGAGCCCCATTCACTCTATTTCCTGCGTTCACTCGTCGTTCTATATCCTTATCATATCTACCATCCCTGCTAAATAAACATCCCAAATATACAAACTCATCCACTTGCTCAATCATCTCCCCTTCTATTCTTATTTCACATAATGTTTTACTTACTTCTCTTTCAAAAACCATCACTTTCGTCTTACTTGCGTTCACTTTCATACCCCTTTCTTTTAATGACCAGTTCATTAAAGTAACCATCATTTGTAACTCGGCCGCCGACGATGCAAATATGACTTGATCATCGGCGTACAAAAGGCATTTGACGGTTAACTCACCCATTCTCAACCCACATTCTTCAACTTTCAAAGTTTGCAAACAACTGTCCATAAATAGGTTAAACAGCCACGGGAAGCTACACAGCCCTGTCTGACACCTTTTTGAATGCCAAACCAGTCCGAGTAGACCATTGATCCCACACAAGCCTGTGCCATGAGGACCAAAATAAGTCCATATAAAGAGACCTTAATGCCTGTATCAAACCAGCGCTCACACCAAACGAGTTAAGTGTTTGCCATAACACATTCCTGTCCACTCTATCATAAGCCTTTTCCAAGTCCATGAACGCACAAAAAACTTTCTGGTTTTTGGCCAAAAACTTCTCTTCAATCATGCGCATGTAAAAGACTTGATCCGCACACCCCATCCCCTTTCTAAATCCAGCTTGCACATCCCAAATTTTTCCATCAGTTTCTTCCATAACTCTTTCAATTAACACCTTAGTATACAGTTTACCCACAATGCTAAGCAAGCTAATGCCACGGTAGTTTTACAGTCCTGCTGTGACCGTTTTCCCTTATATATTGGGACTATAACGGCTTTGCGCCAGTCTTCCGGTACCCGCTTCAGTTCCCAACATAAATTAAACAAGGTGTACAGCAGGCCTGCCACCACTCCCTCTCCAGCCCTTAGCATTTCGATACCTGCTTTCATGCTTTTCATTGCTTTCATTATTTCATCTACACTTATCTCCCCACCTCTCTCCACTTCTTTCTGAATTTCTATTTCACTTAATTCAGATGACTCTTCACTCATAAACACGCTTTCAAAGTATTCCTTCCATCTCTTTAAATTATAAACTTCATCATTCAGCATACAGCCATTCTCGTCTCGTATAGCATTCATTCTAGGCTGTTTTGAGTTTCCCCTGTCAGTTCTTACGAGTTTCCAGAACATTTTAATATTTGCTTGGAAGTTATCAGATATCCTTCTATCATTCTTATCCGTTCTCTCTTGCTTTTTTTCTTTCAACAACGTCTTTTACTCTCTTATTTATACGTCTAAAGGCTGTTTCTTCTTCTCTATTTAGGTTTTCTTTCAATCTCATCAATCATACCGCTAGAATTACTAGCTTTGGTTGCTAGTAAATCTAGCCATGCTCTCTTCTTTGCTTCAACTTCCACCCGTACCTCTTCATCCCACCACAACGATTTATTTTTCCTTTCATTCGTTCTCTTACTTACACCACATACTTCGGTGGCTGCATCCACCAAACCTTTCTTGACATTATACCACACAGTATCCAAGTCTAAATCATTCATACACAATTCATCCATACCACTTATATTTTCTCTCAGTCTACATTTGAACTTCTCTTTCACACCTTCATCTTGTAACCTCTCTATTCTTATACGCTGTAACGCAGTGGTAGACACAGATTTCCGATGCCGCCAACGCTTAAATAGACCATTAATTCGGCATAAGACCAAGTAATGATCCGTCCCTACGTTGGACCCCCGGTAAACCCTTGTATCTACCACTGCGCTCCTCATTATTTCATCCACAATTACGAAATCTATCATGCTTCTATCATCACCTCTTTCCCATGTATACATGTGAATCCTCTTATGGCGAAAAATGTTCGTCACAAAAATATTCTTTTCGTAACGTGACGGGTGGCGTACCTCGCCACCCGTCACGTTCTGTAAGTTAAATGATTATGACATAATAAAGTTACAAAAAATAGGGATAGTTAAAAATAAAACAAATTGCGAAAAAAAAGATTTATATATCATAATTTTTTCACAAAAATTAGAAGTTTAATGTTGATTACATTTTTCTTATTTCTAGGAAACAATTCAGTGTCTAACGTCCTAACATTATTACTTACTTTATGTGTACAAAACTAGATTCAATAATAACATTACCATTAATTCTTTAAGTCCTTTAAATTTAATTGGCGTGTGCTTTGTCCCGGTTGTGAATCATTAGGGGTGAACATTTTCGTTATCATGTTGATCATCAGGTAGAACATTTTCGTTATCATCTTGGGTGGATAATTTTATAATGGACATACCACGTGCTTTTCTGCTGTCTATAATTTCGGGCAGCACAGCAAGCATTTCATGTATTTTTATTAATTTCGGTTTCATTTTAGTTTCCCAGAATATATTGTCTTTTTCTATGAATTTTGTGTACATATTTTCATTCTCGCCTGCCCATATAGCCAAAAGACATTTTTGTTGTTCTGACACATGTAGCTAACCTTGTATCTGATAGTAACAGTTTGAGTTTTTATTTATGACAGTAGTTTTAGTACTTTTATTATATTTTGAAATTTATATGTTTTGTTTTCTTGTACAGAATTAAAAAGTCTTGTGTGCTGTAATTGGACACTTAACTTCGACTATTATATCTTCTCCAACTAAGCCGTCAGGCGTTGCGCCTATAAAAGGGTAGTTTTTATCTATAAATAAACCGCAGGGTGCAATGATAACATTTTCCTGTTGCTGCAACTGCTGCAAAGCTTGATGCTCATGCTCAACTCCATGTGCGATGGATGCGACTTGGGACATTTTTTTAATAATAGGTTTCTAACGAGTGGAGCCGTATTTAATGTGACTTTTCTTTTACATATTGGCCCAAATTTGGAAGCAGTTATTAAGTTTTTTCTTATTTTGAGCCACTCGCTGCTGTCCCTTTGTAATATTGTAGACCTTTTACCTTGTGTCTATCAGATGTAAGTGTTTTTTAAGAAATTCTTCTTTTTATGTATCAAATTCTTTTTGCGACATATCGGGCGATAAACAGGCTGGATTATAGTCGTATTTTTTCTATCGAGAAAATTGTATTGTATCGTGTGTTGACCGGGTACATCGTAAGGAGAAAGAATGTATCTAAAATATTATTTTTTTCAGATTCTTAATGTAATAATTTCTCTATCAAAAACAAATTTTGAAATGGACAAATATAGGAACACCCATCCTTAATCCTTTGGGTTATCCGATTGCCTTAAGTGCTTCTGCGAAAAGTTACGTCAATTATTATTCTATAACAGGGGAAAATTCCAAGCATACGTCAGTTCATGTCTTGCGAGCATAACAATAATTTATAAAAGAAGTAGTAAGTACTTATAGCAACGTTTTTTTATTTAAAAATATTTTTTTTAATTCCTTATAGCTGTGAGTATTTGATGGATATTTGCAAAATGTAGGGAGAAGGAATAGGATATAATGAAAACAAGAAACAGTTGCGAGTAATACTGGTTTATTATATTCTTCTAAAGGAAGTTCAGCGGTGGACAAAATTGTATAGTGCGGCGAGCCGCGTACAAAAATAATAGCACTTAGTATACATATTATACATACAACACTCGCTACTACAATACAGAGTATAAAAATTTCGCACCACATTACGACAAGGATGCATTTCCTTCGTCATCTACCTAGATAATAGGACCCTAGGGTCTTAATATAAAAAATAATAATAATAATACGTGTGCGTCTCACAGTCAAATGCGGAGTTTGTTGAGTCAATGACGCTGTGACGTCACGGTCGCGCCATGCGCACGCGAGTTAACGACCGAACACCAGGACTAAATAACAAGTTAAATCGCTAAATATGATTAACTTTAAGATTAAGAGAGTATATTGTTAAGGAGTGTCGATGGAATTCAGTCATTTATTTTTAGTCACATCCGAAAATGGCACCGTAATAAACTTTATTATCTAACCCATTATTGTGTATTTGAATTCAATTTAAGTAAGTCTTAGTTTTACAGCGGTTCGTCAGTGCGGTGGCAATCGAGTCGTGTAGTGCGGCAGGATGGTCAGTCGGCGGCGGGGCGGCGGGGTCGGCGGCGGGCGGGCGGGAGCGGGCGTGCGGCGGGGCGTGCGGTGGGGCGGGCGCGGCGCGCGCGTGCGGGTGCGGCGTGGGGCGGCGCAGCAGCGCGGGCTTGGCGGCCAGCGCCGGCTTGAGCGAGCCGCCCGTCAGCGTGAGCTCCGCGAACTTGGCCGCCACGCGCAGCGTGTTGCGCGCCGGCACCGGGCTGCCGTGCGGCGGCGAGCGAGCGTGTGCGTGCTCGGGCGCGGGGCAGGGGGAGGGCGAGGGGCAGGGGGAGGGGGAGGGGCAGGGCGGGGGGGAGGCGGGCGCGGCGCCGGCCTCCGGCGGCGAGCCCTCGCGCGCCTCCGCGCCGCCCTCCGAACACGTTTGCCTGCAATTTCACACAACAATAATTATCTTAAAGATCACACAACATCACGATCATTAAACCGTCTCAGAATTTATATTCCACAGCACAAATCTAAGTTTTTTCAGGTCCTCTTTTACAGTACAAGCTGTACATCTTTGGAATACCCTTCCTGTACGGTGCAACCGCACAAATAGCCCGATCAGCATTTTTGCCTCATATACTTATTTTTATTGTTCATCGAATCAGTTCACATAGCATCGCCACACAGCGCGTTCGTGTACTCATCATTAGCTATTAGCAGTTTTTAAATATATTTTCTATTTTACATCAAGCAGCATATTTTATTTATATTATCAGCAGCAGCATCTTTGGTGTAACGTACATCTTTATGGTCCTTCGAGCTTACCGTGAGCGGGACCTCTGTCGCGAGTGACCTATTTTTAATTGCGAAAGCGGTGACGCGCCACGTAAGTCAACCAGCAGGCAGCATTGGTAAGTCTACAGCTCTCTATTATAATCAGCAGCCACAGTAATTGGTCAAAATGGAAGATCTTCTAGCTAGTCAGAGCCAAATAATGAGAGCTATGGATCAGCTCCTAATCAACTTTAAAAAAGACGGTGCCGACCGCAAGACACCGGCTCATATTAAAAAGCGGCTTAGTACTTTAGAAAGTTATTGGCAGGAGTTTCAAGGTAATCATCTTAAACTTTTAAGTCTGACGATAAATCTCATGAATATTTTACTAGCAATTACTATAAAAGAACGTCCGATTTTTATAATGAAACACGCAATTATCTTCTTAGTTATTTACCGAGTGACTCTAAAGAAAAAAGCCTTCTCAAGCCAGCTACCCCATTGCAAAAGACAGGCTTTTCAGCTATACCGTCTGGCAGCGCGCTCCATTCAGAAGCAGAAGCATCCCGAGCCCAAGGTACTAGCAGCAAGTTAGAGGATATGTTGAGAAAGCAGAGAAGCAACTTCAAAGCTTTTCAGCGGACTATTAGCAGCATCGATCTCGACAAAGTCGCTGAAAAATGGGAGTATGAAGATATTCTGAAGTCGGTTCAAGCACGCTGGACGATAATAGATGCCTTGCACTGGGAAATAGACAGCGAACTATACGAAGATAATGAAGAGTATGAAGAAATATTCAGCAGCTATGAGCAAAAGTTCAACAACATGAAGAAAGTTATCAACAGCAAGATGTGGTCTGATCTTTACCGGGAGAAGACAACCCCAAAAATGGACATATCCACGTTCAGTGGGAGCTACCACCAGTGGTTGTCGTTTAAGGACTTGTTCGTCGAAACTATACATAGCAACAGAGCCTTATAGAACAGTCAGAAAATGCAATTTCTGAAAAGTAAATTAAAAGGAGAAGCAGAGAAAATAGTGCAACATTTACAGATAAGCACAGATAACTATCAAGTATGTTGGGATCTTTTAAACCACCGGTATAATAACACGAAGCTTATTTTTAATTCTCACATGAGTGTCTTAGTGAACCAACCTACTATACAACTGCAGTCAGCATCAGCGATTAAGAAGATCATGATACCACCAACGAATGCCTAAATGCCATCAAAAATCTGGGAGTCAACATAGAGAACTGGGACCCCATGATTGTTTACTTAATTACTCAGAAACTAGACGCAGACACACATAACGACTACATCGATTCATTGAAATACCCAAGAGATTTGCCGACTGTAAAAGATTTATTACAATTTCTGGAGGTGAAATTCACAGCCCTAGAGTCGTCAAAACGCAAACAAGACCACCAGAAGTCAAATCAGCAACCGCAACAATCATCTCAGACATCTAATTTCAAAAAATTATTCGTTTTTAAAGCATTCACGAGCAATCAAAATCCGTCATTTAAATCAAATAATTTTAATAATAAAAGTAGGTTAGCGTCCGCACCGAAGCAAAAATGCCCTGTCTTCAATAAAGATCACGCCATTCCGTATTGCGAAACATTTTCAACATATCGACCTGATTTCAAGCGACAAATAATATCCAAGCTATCTTTATGCCAAAACTGCCTTTATAATCATAACGGTAATGAATGTTTTTCAAAGAAAAGATGCCATAAGTGTCGAAGCAATCATCATACAATAGTTCACATAGCATCGCCACACAACGCGTTCGTGTACTCATCATTAGCTAATAGCAGTTTTTAAATATATTTTCTATTTTACCTCAAGCAGCATATTTTATTTATATTATCAGCAGCAGCATCTTAGGTGTAACGTACACTTCCCAATGATATTTAGAATGCAAGCAATAAAAATTATTTTAAAATATTTCTACGACAACATTACCTAAAAGCAATTACTTACTGATTTATCTATAAATATATTTATAATTACTCACTCATTGATATATATATTCCTAATATATCTATATATTCACTCAAATAATTATATACTAAATTTATAAACATAAATAATATATACATATTGTATAATATGTGAATATATGTATACAAAGTTATTTTACATTATACAACCAAATTTGCAAGTAAAGTTCAAAACAAGTAACATAGGCGAATAATAAAGAAGACTTAATAAAAAAAATGTCAAACATTCTGTATTTTTACCTTTTAAATTCAGAATGCACGGTAATGCATTATTTTAAATGATTGTCATTCATAAATATCTTACGCCTACTATTTTACTACGCACACACACATTCGTAAAGGTCACTTCGTCGGCAAAAAACGTGAATTGAATCGCACAAAGAGAAGCGCGTGTACGTGTAATTGTTGCCCATAAATCACATTCAATTTGGAATAATTTCAAATAAGAGTAAAAGCCTTATTTACTCATATTTTCAAAACTTGCAATAACGATATATCATTATTTATATATTTGAATTTTATGTATGAAATTTGGCTAATCTTTGAAAAATAACCCTGTATATTTGTATGTTATGTGTATACATATTTAAACACATGTTGTATATGTATATACTACGTATATATTTTAATAAATGAACACTTAATATAAGTAATATATTTCGCACCTACCAGCAAATATCTTTGGCACCCAGGCCCAGGGTTGAATAGCAAAGAATGCCACAAGGCATTAAATCCGCCTTATGTATCCTTAGCTTTCAAGTATTACATTTAAGCTAATAAAAAAATAATTAATAATAATATTCGCCTACAAGCTGTATATAAAATATATAGGTTCTTTAACGCAGGATATTTATTGAATTTGTCGAGATAGAGATTGGGTAGAAAGTAGGCATTACTCCGAGCTAGATAATATAGGATGTGTATGATATAGTTTGGTGTAGTCTAACGAGACGTGGCGCACCTGTGCGTAGGACGTTTCTTCAGGGTGTCGCGGTTTTGCAGGAAGGTGTCGGCTGTGAGCGCGGCGCGAGCGGGAAGATCCAACACTAGATCAGGAGTACTCTCCGCCAGTCGCCTGCACACACAACTCTCATTAAATCTTAACTACAATTTTTCTATTTAAGGAATTACTATGGCAACCGAAAACTGGCAATATATTATGTATTCCAAGATGCATAACTCAAACTCTATTAGACAATGGAAATGAAATGAAATTTTTTGAAAATTTTATTTTCGGTTGTTGCTCGCTCTGGCTCATATAGGGGTGGTCAGATAGGCCAAGGTAGTTAAGAAGGTTATTTTTTATTGCGAATTTAAAGATTTTTAAAGGACAAAGGGTCGTCAGAAAGGGCAGAATAAAGTCTGTCTGGCCAGCTAGTATCTTATAATATAGAGACCGAAGTGATCCAACAGTGTTTATTTTTGTTGCTAAAGGAGACGGGGATTTCTGGGCCCAATTGTAATTAGTTGAAATATGGTTTAAAAAAAGCGTTATATTTTTCTATTTCAAAATATAAAAAATTTGCCCAATTTACAATCTGAAAGACGAGAAATCTTAAAAATAAGTTTATGTCACGAACGAAATAGGAACTCGATTACTTTAATCGATTAATGTGAATGAGTTTTAACAATTAAACATAATAAAAACTTACACCAGATGATTGATTCAATCAAAGTAAATATCAACGTAATAAAAATAAATCTTTAAATCGATTCACGTTTACAGTTCGATTTATTACTTGTGTTTGTCAACTGTATTTTTAATCTGTGCTGATAGTCACAGCTCCTGCCTGACACAATCTATAATCGCTCGTCTCGTATCGTTTACGTTTACGTTTTGTACGTGTGCGTTTTGAGTGTGTTTCCCGTTGTTTTATTGATTTATATTCCTCGACCACTGCTTTCTTTCTATGGACTTCTGATCTTACTTAACTTGTACGACCCTTGCTATCATACCGAACACCGATAATCTCGTTTACTCGTTTGACTTTGGCTCGTTATTGTGGATTTTACGGCCTGGATTTTATCTATTAGATATTGACTCAATGGATCGCTGTGTGAATTGTGACATAGCGACTAGTCGCTGTAATATACTAGGCCCACGATTCTTCCAAAATAGCAATCGCACTTCAAAAATTAGCTGTTTAGTATAGGTTGTTACCAACTTGTTGCATAACCTCACTTTTACTAAATCTATTATGTCTCTGCTCTCAGATTGCCAAAGTCAGCAGAATTTTCAGTGGTGTTTTGATAATATATAAGGTATTTATTGACACCACTTTCATCTTTTTACAATCTGGGCCCAAGAATGTATGAAAGTGTATCGGTCTCCTTTGCGATTGAACACTAGTGAAAGATACTCTAATAAGATACTCTGAGCGGAGCATTAGCTTAAGACACCTTAATTGAAGTGGAAGAGACCAGTGTTTCTTAAATGGTGATAACGTACCTGCAGGGTTCAACCGACGTCGCCTCCGCTCCTCCCGCGCTGGCCGGCGCGCCCGTGGCGCCCTCCGCCTGCACACAAGCGCACGCTGGACACATGGACGCACACGCACACGTACACGCACAAACATACATACACGCAAACAAACACACGTACCTTGATTCCCTTTTTACATCTTTTGAAACTCAAATATTACCTCATATTCTCCTACATTGAGCGTCTTACAAGTCAAATAAGAGATATATCAGGTGCAAATTTCAAATTCCCCCTGTGTTACAGTTGTTCATTGTTCAGGCGGCGGTGGTCACTAACCATCAGGTGAGCCGCATGCTCGTTTGCCCCCTCTTCCATAAAAAAAATCATCAGAGTAAACATTTAAAAAAATATATTGAATCAGCGATGCTAAGTAGAATGTCCGTTACAAGACCTGTGATATTGAGATCGTTAAATTCCTTGCCGATTGCTTGTGATTACGGTCTCGACGTGAGAGGCCTATGTCCAAACGTGTACTACGTGTGGTAAGCAATGTAAGGCATGTTTAGGTGAGGGGTTTACCCGAAGATATTTATATATTCCAGTAGAGATAGGGCACTCAGAGATGGTAGTGAAAGTTGGGTGTGTCAGAAGAGCACGAGAGTAGAATAAATGCTGAAGAAATGCGGTCATTAAGGAGTATGTTAGGGCTGAATCTGAATGACAGGGTAAGAAATTGTGTGATAAGAGAAGAGTGTATACTTGAAATTGAGTGTATAATTGAAGAAATGAATACTTCGGTGGTTTGGTCATGTAGAATGAATGAATGAGGAAAGGGTGACAAAGTAAATTTATGTTGCAGAAGTGAAAGGCAGAGTCGGGAAGGGACGCCCTAGGCGAAAGTTTATCGACCAAATCGGCGATATATTGAAAATGGGCCAAATTAAGAGTACCCTTAACCGACGAACATGTATGCGTAGGTATATGGATGTGGAGGAGGCGAGAGGTGTGCGACGATCGTGCCAAATGGAAGTCCATAGTCTCTGCTACCCCTCTGGGTGACAGGCGTGAATGTTTATGATGATATGATATGATATGATTTAGATAGAACAACAGTCATACAACTTCATTATGTAAAATATTACAAAAGAACAGATTAGCATTAAAGCTTACAACAGTAAAAAAATAAGTGAAAACATGCACAAGTACATAATTACTATATTATTACCTTCACTCTACAGCGACAGTCATGCAAAAATTAAATATTAATCCATATAAAATTATTCATAGAATACCTCACATACTCGTATTTAAACTATCTATCGCGCGCTAACCTCACTGAAAATAATACAAAATGTACAGTTTGATCTTTTTATTAAATCAATTGAATAATATTTGTAATGTTACATCAAAGTACATTTGCTCCGTGATGTTGCAGCTGGTTGCCAAGGTCGTAATAGGTCTCTCAACTGTTTTCAACCACCACAATAACTTATTACTGCTGTGTTTCTTATAGTGAGTGTAAAGAACCGAAGGCCGTTTTTACTTAAAACAATGCATTCCATCTTAGTTTTCAGGGGTGACAACGTATCCGCATTTTGATGCTTAATCGAGGATAAATGTAGATGTCGATGGTCTATGGGCCACAGCATCCACTTACCATCAGGTGCCCTGTGTGCTTGTTTGTCACCTTTATTCTATAAAAAATCACGAGTATATTTCGCTCACCCAGTAATATATTGGCACATCTACTTTTTTCATATTTTACAGAAATTAGGATCAAAGATTTTACAAATGTTTGAAATGAAATTATGATTTCATTTTACACTTTGGCACGGATTTCGTGGTTTTGGCTATTAGTATGAACCTTAATGGATATTCAGGGATAATAATTTCCACTACAGTTTTTCAGGATTTACTTCATAAAGATCAAAGAAGACTAACAGTCATGCATTTGTGTCGTTGTTACTTCGAAGAACTTCCAAAAATGTCATATATGCGCTTGGGAACTTATAGTACACTGTGTGAAAACCAAGTAATTAAGAAAACTGGTTGATGGAAAACAAAAAGCTTAGTTTGTAATAAACACTTAAATGAATTATGTTCTTGAACTAAATTAAAAACCTTTAATTGACTCATAATCATTTCGAAGTAATCATTATCAGACTATAACAAATGAAATTTAAAAGTCACTTATTATCTTCTCTTAAGAAGGTGCATCCAGAAAATTGGCGTCACTGGTAGCTTTCAAATATTTCACAGTTTCGATTAATTTGTCAGTATTTAGTAATTCTTAATTAATTAGAAAATTAAATGTCGCTCTATTAATCATAATTATTACTGGTCAGTGGTTACTCTTCGTTTAGAAAACAAAAGCACATAAGAGCTTCTAATGTTGGTTTAAGTTTAGATAAAGTTACGATAGTGTGTAGTGGGGATGTAAGAATATCCACTACCCCATACCTATCATCCCGTGGGTGTCGTAATAGGTGACAGAGGGAAACAAATCAGGAGATGGGCAGCAGCGTCTTCCTAATAACGACTAAAAATAAAAAACTGCGGTTGTCAACCAGCTTGCCAGCTATGGAAAATATCAACCCTATGAGGCAATCTATGGGGGAGGGCTATGTTCGGCATTGGACTTTAATAGACAGTAACGGTAACCGTAAAGTTATGATGCTAAAATTCCGAATTAAATTAGGTTTTACCTAATCACTCCGAAATTTCAAGAAGTTTAACTTTGATAAAAGTATCTTAGTTAAATGAAGAAGCAGTAAACAAGACTAGAAGCATATTGCATAATATTAGAAACTTAAAGCTGAACCATCCAGTATGCTAGGTTGGTAGGTATGATAAGGGTATTTATACATAGTCACGAAGATTGTCCCCAAGACTAATAATAATATCTGTGTTTATTAAAATAAGAATAAGAAGTTAGTAATTTTAGTGTAAAACAAATAATTATTAATATAACGTTAAAAAATTGCTGTAATTTTTTTTATTACCATGAAAGAATAATATTATATAGCAATTATTTTATGATTATGTAAATAATCTTTTTTTATTAATTGATGATTTAAAATAATTTTAAAGTATCGTAGGTACTTATTATATTAAAGACTGTTATAAAAGCCTTCATAATAGCTGGGCAATATGTTGGAACGAACTAATTGTATTAAATATTTTTTCTTTGAATCAGAAATATTATTTTTTTAATTATATGCTGGTTTGAAATTAATTTTAATGGTTGAGTTCTTCGTCCGCGTGACAATTTAAGCTTAGCTTGGACCCATTCTCCTTCAAAAGATGTTTTAAATTTAAGTCGTATTTTTAGTGAACATAATCATTGTTAGCTCAGTAATTTTTATTGTATCCCCAAGGGGTTCCCACTTTTCTAACGACTTCAAAAAGGAGGAGGTACTCAATTCGACTGTATGTTTTTTTATGTCTCATAACTTAGTTCTACGTGAATCGACTTCGATGATTCTTTTTTTTTTTAGCTGGTGCTTTTCATATGGTCCCATATAAATTTGATCAAGAACTGACCAATAGTTTTTGAGTTATTCTTAATAGTATTATATTGAAGTCGTTTGTACAACATTTTTAATTTTTAATTATTTTGTATCTTGTATCAAATTAATGTATTCTATATCTGGCACGTAGATGGGTCCAGATTTTTTGGCTCTTTTTATTGATTTTTCAATCAGAGAATGCGCCTTATCACCTTCATTTTGACTGGATTAAAATCTTTTGTCATATAGAATTTATAGCTAATTTTTCGACAGCGTTAAGCGCTGAACAGATATCTAAAAATAAAAACAGATTTATTGGAAATTATAATAATTAGGTAGGTAGGCATATTAAAATATTCGCGATCAACAATTTTACACGTACCGGTTTTTTTGTTGACTGCAATAATTTTTACTGGAGAAAATAACATTAGAATTTGAATGCTTTTCAGCAACGTGCTCTAGGAACTTGTACACGCAAGTTCCTATTTCTGTAGAACCTTTAGAACCTAAGCCTTCATACTAAAAGTAACAACTAGTTGTTTTACTATGTGTATTAAGTAAAATAGAAATGACACATTTGTCAAATATGCCATGTTTATACTAACTCGCTAAATGAACAAAATGTCATAACTGCCATTTACGCCAACATAGTTCTCAAAGCGGCTGCAGTTTGCAGAGAAACCCGCACAACTGACCAATAAGACTAAGTCGTTGTTATACGCGGAAGCGTGGGGAAACACACCAAGAGCTACAATGACACTGAACGCCCTCTCTTGATAAATACAAAAGCTAACAATCTGTCGTTTTACCATTGTATAAATTATACATTTTTAAGCACTTAGGCCGTAAAAACTTAATTTCGCATTTTTTGTAAATGTGCCAATATATTACTAGGTGTGCGATTTATAGTCTTAACTAGGTTTTAATTTTTAAGAACATTTGTTTAAGTTTTCTTGGAATTAAATCTCATAATGGCAGCCTTAAAGCTTTTCATTGATAACAACTGCACTTACTGAAACGACCTATTGAATATGCAAGGAAATATTATCCGCATTAAATGTAGGTGTATAGAGCGCTGACTGTGTAGCAATTTATTACCAGGAGTCGAATATGAAGTGATAGTGAATATTAGTCAATGTAATTTCCATTTAAAATAAAAGAGAAAGTTTCGATTTCATATTAATCTATATTCGATGAAAGATAGTTCAGACTAACAAAATTATTTATAATATACCAAAATAATACGTACGCACAATATTCGCTGTATAAATTAATAATAACTTTAAAATTGTTTTATAATGATTATAAGATTAAATTTTATGTAAAATTGTAAAATAAAAATTAAATATACATAATATATAATTTAATAAAATAAAATTTATTTGCTTAAATTAGAGTGTACAACTACATGTATAATAAGTGGTCTGTGGAACACAACACAACTCCCTCCCTCCCACAATTGCGCGCACCATCCCTGCTACCACTAAACCCAACACCACTCACTGGTTACAATTCACTAGTAAATACAGACTACCGACAATTCGTCTCTTTACCACATCAGGACGAACAACATTAATATAAAATGTCCGCAAAACAATTAACTATCTGAATAACAGTTTTTTTAGTTTTTTAATAACTGTGTGTAGTTAGTGCTGCTGAGCAGAGGGGTTGGATTTAGAATGGTTCGGCAGGAATTTGGAGGAGCAAGTTGTTGTATTTGGTAGAGGTTTAATCCCCGATTATAACAATACCACTCTCATTAAAAGGTAATGCACTGTTTTCGAGAAAGAAAAAAAAATCTATTATCCATTAAAATGGTTTACACATGGAAAAACGAATACAATATTACTGTGAAAGCTGGATAGCATACATAATTTTGTGTAAGTGCGACAAGGACGTAAGACCATGTCAAAGACTAGTGTCATATTATTATACTTATATGGTATTTTTATTCTTCTGTGGTCTATACTCTCTTAATAAATTATGTTTACAAAAAATAAAGAAATGATTATTACATACTTTACACCCAGAAATCCTTCCAGTCGAGTTAGGTTAGAAGGCCGTGGCGGGAAAGAACTGCAGCGCAGTTCCCACCACAGCCTTCGTGGTTATTTTTTTTACCGCCCAAATATATTTGAGCACATAAAATCCTTTCAGTTGAGTTAAGGGATACCCCCGCTCCCCCCTCCTGCCGGAGAGATAAATGTTATCATTTTGAGGTTAGGTCTATGGTGGTTACCTTTTCATGGGAGTGTTGTCGGGGTGTAGGGGACACGCCCCTCTCCCCTCTCCCGATTCTAAATTTTTACCTAGTGATTTCGTATTTAATATTTGAAAAAAGTGTTGTTTAATTTTCCGATTGCACATTTTAATTATTTTATGACAATCATACAAGTTTGTAACATCATTTTGCCTTTAACTGTACATCATTGTAACTAGAAAAGCGAACTACAAATATAATACATATAAAATTATAATTAATGCCAAACCACTACAAATGCAAAACTTATATAAATCTGTACAATATATACAAAATCTGAACAAATATTAATAGGTTTATTTAGAGGAACACAACAAGAAACATACAAATATAAATAGCTATAAAAATAAATGTATTTCTATTTATTGAGATTTTTAGAATGATTGATCAACCAAATTAATGTTGTTAAACAAAACTGAACTTAGGACATTTATTTAAAAAAAATAGCAATTAGAAAATGCAATCTCAATATCGTGTTTGTAAGAAAATAACTCTTATGGAAATTAAATGGTTCTAAAACTTTTTGAAATACATTACCGGTCGAGCATTATAGCTCACGCCACGAGTCATGAAACTGCGCAGAAGCGATAAACAGGTGTCAGTACGGTGCGGTATGAGGTACGGGGAAGCGGGTAAGTGGGGAAGCGGGAAGCGGGAAGCGGGAAGCGAAACCACAAACCATAGCAACGGGCGACGCGCTACCCCCGGCACTGTCTCCCCGCGGCCCCGCGCCCCGCGCCCCGCGCCCCGCGCCCGTCCCCGCGCACGTGCTTGTGTCGTCTTGCGAACTATCGATATCGAAAGTGTTAAGCCCGCCATACACGATCAAGTTTACCGTCAAGTTTGAAGCGGCGTGACGAGCGCCATGTCGCAAAATACTGCGCGCTATAGAGAAGTCCTCAGCGACTTCATTAATGTTTTGAGCCATGTTTGTGGCAAATAAAAAATAAATTTTACCACAGCAGGTGTCTTCATATATATTTACAACACAACAAATTAAATACTTTATTTTTATTTAGTTCACTAAAAGATAGGAAAATTAATGCAAACGCGACCTACTCATAATTAGATTTTATTTATCTATGTCTTGAGATGTGATAACGAAATATAAGTTGGTTTTCTTTTACCTTCTACTGATTTTTTGGTGTTGCATAGTGTTATTAGTAATACCCGCGCGTAATTAAAAATTTTATAAATACCTACCTACTTTTACTGTAATTTCCACACCTGAGTTTGAGTAGAGAACCTGTTTCCCTAGAAGTATAATACATTTTGAGAACTTTTGATTGAATACCTACTTGTACGTGTAGTTAAAAAATACTTTTATTTCAGAGACAAGAGAAATGCAGCTCTAGATAAACTAGTTGCGAAGTATAGGGAAGTAGAAGAAAACGCAGACCGTGAAACTGTTTTAAAAAAATTAATTCGTTGAGGACGAATTACAAAAAGGAAAAAAAAGAAAGTAGAAAATTCAAAACGGTCTGGCGCCGGAGCCTACGTTGTATTTGAACCTAAGCTTTGGTACTTCAAGGAATTAATATTTTTAGATGACCAAATTGAACCAAGAGCTTCAAATATTAATAAAGAAAGTAGAGGATCTGCGTGATGAACGAGACGAGAAACAAGAGTCAACTGTAAGTATAGGCAGGCCTCTGTCACTCGTGCTACCTGCGTGAAATAAATGCCTACAATCGCGCGGAACCTCAGGATCCATTACGCAGTAAGAGCTAGCGTGGTTTAGGCGAGCGAAGCACTAATGATTTTTTTTAACAGTGTTTATGTAAATAGATTTCTTTGTAAATACTTGTATAAATAGTGTTGTTTATTGTTTAGTTTATTTGGTTATAGGATAAAATAGTTGTTTATGTTATAGTGTAATTTATATGTATACTATAGAAAATATATTCTTTAACTATTTTGAAAACATAATAATGATAAAACCAGCAAATAATTTACTAAAATTATTAACGAATATTAATTTTATCACTTCGTGTCAATGTGTGGAAGGAAACCTCCCAGTATTTACTTCAAATTATACCTTACATTTAGAATTTTTTCTACTCTTAAATTGAAAAAAAAAACCGTTAGTTTAGAGACGGTAAAAAAATATAAGACATTATATTAAACTAAAACAGTTGTAAATTAAATAAATAATCAAAAGGTACGTACTATATTTTTTATACTTTGTTGAAAGCCTTGGTAACCACGAAATACCGTAGGAAGGGGAAAAGATGCAAAGCGATACGGACATTCGTGCACAGCGATAAGGTTTAATTTAGCTTGCGTGCGCGATTTATCTAATTAATAATAATTATGTAGGCTATTAAAACGTCGGCAAGTAGTCAACATCAAAGGAGTGCAACTTCTGTACGTAGTACTATTGTTTATTCTGTGGTATACCTTTTATTATAGTATTACTAGCTTTTGCCTGCGGCTGCGCCCGCGTTAAATTTCATTTTGTTGGTCAACACTTTTCAATGTCTGTTGTAAACATAGCTAGCATTTTCAATCGTTGAGGTGTAAAAGCGGAACAAACAAATAAACCAACAAACAAACTCACTTTCGGATTTATAATATTAGTAGCGATTTACTTAAACCTACTTTGTCTGGGATTAAAACCTACTTTATCTACTTTTTTGTTTTAGGATGCTGAGATTAATCAAGATAATAGCCCACAAACGCAACTAAATGAACAAAATATTACTGATGATAACACATCAAGCAACAAAACTAGCAGGCCAACACCAAGAAAAAAAATCTTCTCAACAGCGTCATACAATCCGTTAATGATCACTTTAAGCGCCCTAGGGACGAAATTAGACAAGAAGATCGTCACGATATTTATTGTAAGTCCATTGCAAGTAAACTTCCTGACTTACCAAGAAAACAAAGAATGCTGGCTGAAAAATTAATTAACGAAGTTTTGTTTGAAGCTGAGTGGGGAAATCTAACACTAGATTTCAAACTCATTAATACTGGTCTCATTGATAATCGATATTCTCCTTCCTCATCGCCAGCAATACCAATACTCGCCTCCCGGTCATTCATTGCATCAAACAATCCTTCGATTCCTTCATCTAACTCCATCCCAACTCCATCTCCGTCACCTAACATGCAACGACCTACCACGCCATCATATCAAGTGTCATATTCCAGTAATTCCTCATATCAAACAAACTCAAATCCCATTACTTCACAAAACATGCAGAATCAAATGAACCCAAGTCCGATTCTTTCACAATCTCTTCCTTTACAAAATGATGATCCTCCCGCAGTATTACTATCCATTACAGAAAATTCAGCAGCGTCCTTTATCACCAATTTTCAAATTTAGTGTCTGGTTTATTAATTTAATTTGTCGAATCAGATTGGTTGCTAGGAAATAAATAAATAGTACCTATAAATATCTTTGATTGTACTTCATTATTTAATCTAGGAGAAGAAATAGATGAATAACTTTTAGTGATATTGTTTTATTTGCATTCTACCATTTTGTACATTTAAACAGGTGTTACCAAAATAGGGGTGATCCATTGAGGCTATTATCATCTTATATACAATACATGCCAAAGATAGATGTTTTATGTCAAACAAAATTGTCCTGCCACTGCACTTTGCCTTTTTTTACAAAGTAATTTTGGAACTCTTGCCTGCTCATTTTAGCATCATTAGTTACGTTACCATGATTTCTTCGTTGTAAAATTTCCATGTTCGACCTTGCAGTAGTGTACTTATTGGTAACAATTGTCCCGTTAAAGATGTTTTCTTGATAAAAATATTGTCGAGGCGCGACGAGGCGAGACATAAGAGTTGGGTACATGCTCCATTAAAAAATTGTGTAAAGCGATAGTAGCCATCACTACATTCTGTATATTTTTTGGCTCTAAGTTTATTTGAGTACGGTAAATCCGAAATCGTGAAGATAATATGCCAAATGCGTTTTCAACGCCATTTCTTCCGCGAGATAATCTGTAGTTAAAATTTTTTTTTTCATGGGTGTTTAAATTTCCTTGGCGATATGGCTTTATCATATCAGTTCTCAAAGGAAACGCATCATCGCCAATAAAGACGTACGGTAAATATCTTGAGCTGCCTTGCTTGCTTATTTTGCAACTTTTGAAAAAACTTGGTATTTTGTAACACTTCTCCATCGGAAACTCTTCCATTTGTTCCAAAATCAGCTAGTAGAAACCGATATCTTGCGTCAACTATCGCCACGAGAACCATGCTGTGGCGTCCTTTGTAGTTGTAGTAATAAGATCCGCTGTCAGCAGGAGGAATTATAATATCAACATGCTTCCCATCTATTGCCCCAAGACAATGAGGGAAATTCCAAATTTCTTCAAACTGGTGAGCAATTTCTCTCCATTTATTAGCAGTATCGGGAAACTGAAAAAAAAACATCATAACTATTATTGACAAAAGTAACACATGTCTCTGTCTCTACTAAAAAGATTCAGAAAACCATAGATGTACATGAAATTAAAACTGAAAATTATATTAAGTATATATCAAACTATCTTTTAGTTATTTACATTTTAGAAATCTTATATTCGATCTTCACATGCAACACTCACTTCATGTCTAGGTATATTATCATCGAATTGTAATAAATCCAAGAGCGGGAGCCAGGATACCCCTAGCACAGGGTAACCTAGTTTGGGCTCCTGTATACCACAACAATTAAAAATGCTTAAACTATTTGTGTAAGAAATGTAACTGTAAAATGTGGGAGAAATAAATGTTTATTATTATTATTATTATTATCTCACCTGCATATAGTCATTTTGCAGAACTTTATAAATAGCAGCGTATGTTTCTGGAATTAATCGTCCTAAAGCTTGAGGCGATATTATGGCTGAATATTTTAGACACTCATATGATTTCCCTGATGCAAGAAATCTTAAAGTTACCAATAGTCTTTCATGTGCCGAAATAGCATTTCTCATGACGGTATCTTCTTTCTGAATTAGGGGAGTCACCATAGATAGGAGTTTTAAATAAGTTTCTTCGTTCATTCGTACATAGTTACGATAATCTTTTGGAGCAATCCTCAATTCTTTCACTAAATTTATATGAGATAATTTTTTTCGTTTCATTAACCAGTTTTTGCACCACACCGAACGATCTTTCCTTTTTGTTTTCTTAATTGCGAGCAATAAGCCTAGGATGGCTAACGAGTCGTCGTCCGTCACTAGTGAAGCCATGGTTTCAACCGATGCGGCATCATGCAAGCTTGACGGCGAACTTTAACGTAAGTGGTCTATATGGATGCACTGGAAACTGGACGCAGCTTCAAGCGCGCTGCAAACTTGACGGTAAACTTGATCGTGTATGATATCCATTAGCGACTACGTGTTATAATTTTTAGTAAATTTTCGATTATTTTTGGACTTTTAAAAATATTGTTGTATAATATTTGTAAATAGTGTGTAAATATTTATTATTTTTGGACTATTTAAAATAGCGTAGTTCGTAGTATATTGTATAAAGTTGTAAATAGTTTGTTATTTTCTACAAGAATGGCCCCTATGAAACGTACACTGCGAAGGCAAGCACGGAAAATGGTGTTTGACGTGTATTGTTTTATGAAGGACGAAAATAGTGGACTAAAAAATCAGAATTAATAAAACGGGTAGCTAGAGCTACCAAAACTTCTGTGTCTACTGTTTGGAGAATCGTAAAGGAAGCAAGTCAGTCTGATTTGTTAACCGTTTTTAGAACGCCTGGGAAAAAAGAAGCCGGACTTTTCCCGTAACAGGTATAGATGATTTTGACCAAGGCGTAATTAAAAGAACAATTCATAATTTTCATATCACCAATAAAGAAATTCCTACTGTCAAAAAGCTTCTAGAGAAATTAAAAACTGATTTAAGCTTCAGCGGTTCTGAGACGAGTCTCCGACGCATAATGAAGAATTTAGGTTTCAGATGGAGAACAACAGAAAACAACCGAAAGGTATTAATCGAAAAATCTACAATAACATTATTGCGAATGAATTACTTGCAGAAAATAAAAAAGTACAGAGAAGAAAATAGACCTATAATTTATACGGATGAATCGTACGTCCGTTCCTCGCATGGTACCAAAATCATGGTCTGATGGATCGATCGCACGTTTAAAAAAGCCTATCTCAAAAGGTCAGCACGTAGTGATTGTGCATGCTGGATCCGAGTCTGGATTTATACCAAACGCATTGTTATTGTTTAAGTCAGGTACAAAGAGCGGAGACTACCACGACGATATGAATTATGTAAATTATGAAAAATAGTTGAAAACTCAATTGATACCAAATCTTCCACCAAGATCAGTCGTGATAGTAGACAATGCTTCATATCACAACAAAGAATATGACTCTGCCCCTAACTCGAATGCCAAAAAAGCCGAAATGCATGCTTGGCTGAGAGATAACGGGATAACATTTAGTCCTGAACACTACAAACCTCAATTATACAACTTAATTAAACAGAATAAAGAAAGATTTAGAAAATTCAGTATAGACAAAATATTGGGAGAACATGGTCACGACGTCCTCCGTTTGCCACCATATCACCCCGACCTGAATGCTATAGAAATGGCGTGGGCTGCAATAAAAGGCTATGTTAGTAGCAAGAACGTTGAATGGAACATTAAACGTGTCATAGAACTTATAAAAGAAAAAGTTGATGCCATGTGTGTCAACGAGTGGCGAAATCTCTTGCTCTTGGTGTTGGCAAAGTTAAACAAATAGAAGACGATTATCGCAAAAATGATCATATAGTAGACCAAATAACAGAAGAATTATTTATTCGAGTGGGACAAGATTTGGACAGTGATGCGAGTGATTCCACTGACACTGAGCAGGATGATGAGTCAGTCCTGGGACCAAGTTATGAAGAGCCGATCCTGGGATCATCTGATCCTGGGGTATATCGAATGACGAACTACATTCGATATACCTGGTATAATGCCTTTAAGTGACAGAGATTAAATATTGTAATTTTTCATAACCAAAATAAAACTTTTAATTTTTAATTTTTTTTTTTGCAAAGTATTGCATGTAAGATATCCCTATAATCGAAGATATCGCATAATATAGTTAAAACAGCAATTACAAATACAAAATTACAAATACAAAATATTTCATTTCTTTAACTAAGTGTACATGAAATTTAGAATATTATTTAGCAGCAATTAAAACCTAACGATGATATATAAAAATATCGTTTCGTTTTCGTGGAGACTTTGAATGTGTAGTTATAATGTCGACCTTTGACTTTTTACATATTAAAATGCCATAATACAATTTTCATTTTTCTGTTTGATTGTACATGCGCAGTGGACGCCAATTAATTTCATGATTCGTGGCGCGACCTATACCATGTACTAAAAGAATGTTATTTCAAATTTATGGGATACACGGCGTTCCATTCTGTTCTAAATTATCCGTTATTACGTAACGTGCCGCAGTTCGCAGGCCGCAGTACGTACATGTTTCCACTCAAATATCGCTACGTACAATGGTAGGGTCAGTAACGACAGACCCTCCACTGTAAGTACGTATCAATCTTCGGGTTATTTCTATATGTTGACTTTTTCATTATCCGTATCTTTTATACGTGGTTTAACCAAGCTGTAGTTAAATTATGGTTGTACCACGAATGGGTCGGCTCGACCGGGAAGGACGACGCTCCCATAGAATATTAGCGTAAAAAAGCAGCTTAAGTATGCTATGTTTCGTATGGTTAATAGAAAACCGGAGACCATTTTTACTGGAAACGACGCATTCCGTCTTAGTCCTCAGAGGCGGCTACGCATTGGCATTTTGATTATTAATCGAAGATAGATTTAGAAATGTATGGGCCACAGCATCCACTTACCATCAGGTGGACTGTGTGCTTGATTGCCATTCTTATTCTATAAAAAAAAACTGGCTTAACTATTGTAGCAATTTGTGGACTACTTGATTGTAAGAGTAAATATTGTTAAGAAAAAAATGCAGCGGTTTATTTTAGTTCCTCTAAATAAATCCATTAGTACAGTTGTTCATCAAGTAGTAAGATATTTAAACTGAACACATTAGAACATTAACAAAATAAGGCATAATGTATTCAACAGCGGGGTCATGCAGCAGTTAGCGCTAAGTATTCAAGGGTGGTTGTGCGTAGTGTGCGTAGCGCTGGTTGCGTCCCGCACACGCACGCACACACGCACGCGTACGCACACACACGCACACACACGCACACACACGCACACACACGCACACACGCACACACACGCACACGCACACCACACTAGAGCGCACGTACCTGAGCGCTGGGTCGCCGCGTGTCGCTGCACCTGCAACAAAGCGCCATTCAACCACCGCTGCACTACACATATCCCGTCTAGTGGCGGTGTAAGAATATCCATTGCCCCATATCACCCCTTGAGTGTCGTAAGAGGCGACAGAGGGAAACAGATCAGGAGATGGGCAGCGTCTTCCTAATAACTACTAAAAGTAAAAAAACTGCGGTTGCCAACCCGCTTGTCAAACGTTACAACTATGGCAAATATCCCCACCTAAGAGGGAGGGATTCTATAGGGGAAGCCTATGATATAGAGGGTTTGCCTAAGAGTCCCCAGTCCCAGTACCGAGACGAACTCTTAGACAGAAACGAAGTCCTACCACCTCGTAGGTTTAGTCTTTAATAGGCTGTAACGGTAACACTCCACATGATGTTTTTCATGTGGAGTACAAACCCTCCTTCCTATTTCTACCGCCAAGCAGCAGTGCGTGCACTGCTGTTCCAATCTGACTGGTATAGGAAGTCAGTATAATTATAAGCTAAAAGGCATTCCATCTTAGTCCACAGATGTGACGACGCTGCCTCCTTTGTTTGAAGTTACTTGCAGCTTACCATCAGATCAACTGCAACATTATATAAGTCCGACAGCTGAACACAAAACCTATAAATATTTCTATAGTTATCAAACAGGGTATAACTGCCGCACTACCCCCAAGCATGTTGGCAGACTTCACGTGGAAATAACTTAGAATGATAACTTAGAAATGCAGGTTTTCTTATAATGTTATTATACATTGTCTCGGCACAGTTTGACACGACGGTGTTGCTTAAACTCGGATGGCCTCGGCAATTACGAAATTTAAGTTGGCCAGGGCCATCGTGCTTATTGAAACATCATTTTAGGAAAATTCGTCACTTAACACATTGTTTTGGGTGCGGTTTGCTTTAGTAATAAATAAGATACAGACATGCGGACAAACCTCGGCGATTCTGTGGCCGATTCCACGTCGCGCCAGTCTCCGTTCTCGGCCTCGTCACTGATTTCCTCGTCTGTAATAGGTGCGACATAATTTTAAATTAAAGTTGTAGAAGTGTTCTCTTTTGGGATAAGTTTTATTTTATTTGATTTTAATATATTCAAAAACAATTTTATACGTAGTTATACAGTCTGGAAGAAGCCGTAACATCATAACAACCTGTTAACCAAGCTATTGATACTAGATTACTCGTTAACATGATATTTGCAATTAGCCATAATTTTACATATTGATCCGAATTGTGACACACCTTTTAATTATTTATTACTAGCCTGAAATGTCCCACTGCAGGGCAAAGGCCTCCCCACTCTCTTTCCACTTCGTTTTGTTCAGAGCCATAGACCAGTCCTTCATGAAGGAGTCCAGTTCATCCCGCCATCTACGCCTGGGCCTGCCTCGCTGGCGTTTGTCTTTTATAGGGACCCATTGGGTTGCCACTTTGGCCCATTGGTCATTTGGCATTCGGCAGATGTGCCCAGCTCAGTCCCATTTTAGCGTAGCAGTTTTTCGTGTCACATCAGCAATTTTCGATCTGGAACGGATTTCGATATTCCTAATCCGGTCTACAAGTTTAATGCCCAGAATACACTGTTCCATTGCTCTTTGACAAACCTCAAGTGTTGACAAGAGGACAATATGCGGAACGGAAATTGGATAATCTTGTCCAACTTGAATGCCTCTATCCGCCCAGCTAGCTGTCAGCGTTCTAAAGATCTCTTCTAATACGGCCGTAAATAGTTTTGGAGATAGCGGCTAAGCAAGGAGGCATCACACCTTTACTTATGCAAAAAGATGGGCCTGTTATAGAACTGATCTTAATAGATGCAGAGCTATTTATTTTATTCTTGTAGATGTTTTGTAAGAGTGGATGTATGTGATGTCTATATCTTGATTCTGTAAAACTTTGAAAATTGAGTTGGCTTTGATACTATCAAAAGCTTTTCGTCGATCGATCGATCGTAATCGATGTGATGGTGGGCTCATCATCAGTATCTTTCAAAATGTATTCAGAAGAGGACGCGTTATTGTAGGCCAGTACGCTCTTGCTCGTATTATTATTACGGAGACGCAAACGCAGAAGACTTTGGATTCGACCGTTTTTTAAGGCCAGATATAGCTTAAATTCATCTAGACGGTCGGTGGAGCGGGACGGGTTCTCGAATAATCAAGCAGCTCGATCGACGTCGACTAATCCACTCCACCATCGATCAATTGGTGTGGTAACACCTTAAAGTGGGAACTGAAATTCTAGATGTTTTTCGATGACTTGATTGATGGAGAGTAGGTGGTCAGTAGGAGAGGCCATGGCGAAAACCGGCCTGTTAGGGAGGCTGTTGTTTATCGAGTGACCCAGAAATTCTATTTACGATTACTTTAATAAAAGTTTTGTACAAGTGTGACACCAGACTAATGGGGTGGTAATTGTCAATATATGTTTTGTCACCCTTTTTATGAATAAGGTTAATTTGTGAATGACAAAATTTGCGAGGTAATATTCCAGTTCTTAAAATATTGTTAAAAAGGTTATGATATGTGGTAGAAGGACTGGTTCTCCCATTTTTAGGGCTTCGGGAGTAACCCCATCATTGCCAGGACTCTTGCTGTATTTCACACTCCTTAGTGCCTTATACACTTCCCAACCGGCGATATGAAATTAGAGAACGAATATTTACTAGCATTTGATGGGGGAGTTGAATCCTTGCTGTACATTTGGTAAAATTCCGTGCAAATATTTAATATTTTTGCCCCGATCAGTGTGTGAAACACACTAATCGACTCTTAAACAAGCAATTGCAAAAATAAACTCTTAAACAAGCAATTGTAGATTAGATTAAATCAGGTGATGTCGCGTGCTCAAAATGGATGTCGGGGCGGTGGTCGTGGAACCAAGGAAACACTCCTCATTGACGCGGTCATTGGCAAGGTGGTTAAATGCAACCGTCGGAACCTCACCGCCGCCTGGATAGACTACAAAAAGGCATTCAACTCGGTGCCTCATACATGGCTGAAGAGGGTCCTCGAGCTGTACAAGGTTGACTGTACAGTTAGAGATTTCCTCGGGCAGTGTATGGGGCAGTGGAGTACGATCCTTTGTCATCTAGGCGAGCGGATGACGGCTGCGGAGAACCACATAAGGATTTTATTTTATTGATATTTATATCCTCTTCCCCCCGGACCGCGTCGAGTGCGAACGTGTCCACTAAACCTGTGCTTGTTAAATACATTTTTACCAAAAGTTTTCACTTCAAAATTCATTTTGAAATAATAGGACAACAGAAGTCTCGAAGAGATCATCTAACGGCCGCTTCGTCAACACCGACTCAACACATCTACGCCGTGTACGCGTGTGATTGCGCGTGATACTGGTTAGTTATAACCTTTATTATTTTGAATTGAGAGACCATCCAACGCGCGGTGCGCCTACGTCATCCTACAATACAGTCTACACACATTGCCGGTCTGCTCCTGTCCTGCATGCACCCGCCCGCTGCGCTTACTATCTCACTCGCGCGCTTGTACTGGAATTGCTCTAATAGCACACATACATCAATTGTATAGCGCGTCACAGTCGCTGAGCTGGCAAATCCCCGTTCATCTCTTTTTAACAACAGCCCGCCTGCCTGCGCTTTATTCTCAACCAGCTAGTGCGGTGAGCGAATAACAATATCTTAATTGAAGCTATCTCGTTCGGACGCGTGTACGTGGTACATACCTCCTCCAGCCTTCTATTAACCTGGTAATGAGCCACGACGAAACTAAAAAAAAGCAAAATAAGACTTAAAACACTCCGATTGTAATTGAAACTGCATCAACTCTGGTGAAAAATGATATTTTGAAATTGTGTAAGATCTTCAATATAAAAACTAAAAGTAAAGTATGTGCTAAGCACTTGGGCTTCCGAACTTCCGAGGATACGCCAATCTTCATATCGGAACAACTCACTTCAAAAGGCGCCCGGTTGCATTTTCTCGCCAGATACCTGGTCAAGCCCAAGCAGTACAAGTACTGCTGGACTGCTTATGGTAGGGTTTATGTTCGGGAGACTGACGGAGCTCCTGTCATTACGTTTAAATCGGAAGACCAAGTGCATAAACTTATGAATAAGTGACTGATATTAGTGATGTATTGTTATCTTTATTATAGTCGTTATGTTCTAGATGTTTTTGTTGGTGACGCGCCAGTAACGTGTATTACCCTTAGCCAGTAGTAATCTACAAAGATATCCTATCCCCCACCGATACCAAAACGACTGGACTAATCCATCGGTGATTATGTTTACTACACGATCACTGCGTGGAGGTACAATTAAGTATTTTTTAATGTAATCTAATGCGATTTTCGAGAGGCTTACGCGGATCAATCCGTTTTCAACGATAGGCCTTAAACGAATGAAAGCGGGTGATCAAGGTTTGTTACCTTTAATATTTATATATTCCGCTGCAAAGTTTAGCTTTAGCAGGGCGCGGAGCATTATAACCTCAGATAAACTGAGATCATCAACAGTCACTACATTAGTGCTGCGGCGGGGTAATAATTTAACAATATAAATTAAGTTGCCAAAGTTGTTTTGTTAACAACTTGGCGTACGCGACTGTGGGAGCAACGAAACCTATTATGTCCCACAGGCGGGCAGTAGTGGATAAGATGTAGTGCTTAGCGCACGTCACATCAGCGGAAATATTGTCAGTGATCTGAACAACGCGGTTTGCAACAAATGTCTGCCACATCTTAACAATAGGCGGCGGCGGTATCTCGTTCCAATCTAAGTTAAATTGCCAAAGCTGTTTTATTAACAACTTGGCGTACGCGACTGTGGGAGCAACGAAACCCATTATGTCCCACAGGCGGGCGACAGTACATAAGTTGGAGCGTTTTGTGCACGTCACATCACCGGGAACAGATATCTTAAAATAAAAGGGATCACTATCGGTAGACCAATGCAAGCCCAATATTTTATGTTGCATTGATTTATCGAACTCTACTTCTCCTGTAATTTATGGGGAGCAGGGAGGTTATTTAAAACAGGTCGACGGTTGCTATTCCATTTTATTAGGTCCCATTGTGCATCCTTGAATAAACCTATCAGCTGCTGAGAGGCATCACTGCCTTCAGATTCACTGGGCAAGGAGAATGCTATATCGTCCATATATAGCGAAGTAGATACGATACGACTCGCAAGGGGATACTTTGCGCCGTCGTCATCGGTAAGCTGTATTACCGTACGCAATGCATGGTATGGGCTCGAAGTTAAACCGAAGTATACGCGATTGAAGTGGTACAACACAAGTGGGTCTTGTGGACGAAAGCGGTATAGGAAGCATTGCTAACGAAGATCAGAATCGCGAACAATTATCTGCAGGAATTGCTGGCGACAGTCGGCTGTCATAGCGACTGGATGTAGGCGGAAATTTAGAATTATATTGAACAAATCGCCTTGCAAATTTGCTCCTGAATGCAGGATATCATTTAATGCTCGCCCAGTGCTAGTCTTACTGCTAGCATCCAGAACTATGCGCAAACGTATCGACTTCTTGTCTTCGCGTAAGACTCCATGTTGCGAGATTACACAGATTGGAGCGGGGTCATGAGAGTCGAACGGTGGTGCGGGAGAGATATAATTTTTGGCTAAATATTCCTTTGTGACGTCATTGTATGCCAACCTTAGTTTAGATGAGGCTTGAAGTTTTCTTTCTAAGCACATGAATTGTCGTCGAGCGGTCTCGTAAGAATATCCGAGAGAATAAACGTCATCTTTAAATGGTAGGCCAACAATGTATCTACCACTATCAGGACCGTGGGATGTCGTCGACTTATAAAACTCTTCACATTCAATGTCTGAAGGACACTGAATGGGCGGTGCGGAGGGAGGCTGTTCAAGCTCCCAAAAATGTTGCACTAATTTATCAACGGCGGGAGACTAGAATTGTTGTTGGACGCCTAAACGATGACAGCATTCTTTAGTTATAAAATGGCTTTGAGACGCAGAGTCTAATAATATGCGAATTAATTGTTTCTCTCCCTTAGCGTCGTATGCAAAGACTTGAGCGGTTGATAATAAAATGGTCTTCTGCGAACGACATGCGCTCGGGGGGCGGTGAATGTTGAGAAACATTCGTGAACGAGGTACACGGCGCGACGTCCGACGCGCACCCGAGGTGAGGTGGCGAGAATGCGGGAGCTGTACACTTCAGCACAGCTTGTTGAGGCTGAGGTAGCGCAAAGGAAGAATTATCACTTCCACGCTGGAAGTGCAACAATGTATGATGCTTAAATTTACAAACTCGACAACTAAAATTTGAAGAGCAATTAGATACTCGATGGCTTAAGCTGAGACAATTCACACATGCATTGTTACTCTTCACTACTAAAGTCTGCACACTTAAATAAGTGTTGGTGCACAATATTATCACACAGGCACTTCTTTGAACGACTAGTCGTCGTACTGACGTATGTCTGATACTTGCGCGACGAAGTATTATTACAGCGAAGATTATTATCATTACCTCGTCGACTGTTCGATGCACTACTAGAGTTTGTACTAGAATCGGTGCGTTGCAGAACTTTAGAGCGGGTTTTAATAAAATTTACTAAATCATCAAAGGTAGATATTATCGAGCTGTGACTGTATTCGAAAGAGCGAATGGTATCCGAGTCGAGCTTCTTAAACGCGATATAGAACAATTAAGTCCGCGAGATTATCCAGCTTTAAGTTTTGTAAAGCGCGCACTGCACTTATAAAGTTATCAGTAAATAAATAAAAATTATTTGCTGTGGCCGATTGCTATGGCTTAAACTCGAACATCTGATTTATATACGCGGAGGCTAGCATACGCTTGTCTTCGTATTTATCAATGAGTACTTGCAATAAAGTTTTATAATTTTCAGCGCATGGAGTTATACCTTAGACAGAGCCTTGCCCGTCAGTTTACCTAGCAGATAGTATAACTTTTCAGCGTCAGTGAGCGATGGGTTGTCATGGACGGTTAATTTAAAGCTGGCATTAAATAAAGGCCATGAGCGAATGTCACCCGAAAACGTCATAAGTTCGATAGGCGGAAGTGTAAGCCTAGCCTTAGATGGGACACTAGTATTTTGTAAAGTACTAGACTGCGAATATTGTAAATAAAGCCGATTTATTCTACCGTAAAGACTCAAACGCAATGAGGTTGTTATAGTCAGGCTTAGCGATAGGGTTTATTTTTAATAAATGCTAATTATAGCTATCTACGGTCTGTTTAAATTCAATACGTAATGCATTAATATTAGAACTTCCGTCGAGAAAACGTTCCATCAAAGTAGTATTCGTATGGATGTTCGAAGACATATCATATATTTTTGCACTATTTCAAATATAGCATCGCGTTTAGCTAACAATAAAATCAACTCTGCGTCAGGTGTACCCTCATTATCCGAAGAATCACTATTATTCGATGCAATTTGTTTCTTAGGCGGCATTATGGCTAAAGTTATACGGCGAAATATAGTTGTAAGTGAGGAAAACGTAATCTATAATAAAATATGCGAATTCGCTACGAGGTCGAATTACGTATCGTTAATAATTAGTTTTATTAATGATAAACTTTAAAATGTTAATTTCAGTAGGAAACTATGTAGATATTAATTAAAAATATAAGGATTAAATATATATGTATATAAGGGAAGTAATTGAACAGTACACTCTATAATTGTAATTAGAAATTGCTGACGTAATGTCATACATCAAAAGGGATTAAAATATAGACAAATATTCTACAATTATAGTTTTATAATAAGTATATATTGATGTCACTTATTAGGGCCGAATTTACTATCCTAATAATAGTAGACCTAATAATAGGCGGTAGGTCAATCAGAGGTCAAGTGACGACGCACTGTCATTTAACACGGAAGATTGAAATATAGATATCAATCTACAATTATAGTTTTATAATGAATATTGTTGGCGCTTATTAGAGCCTATTTTATTTTTCTAATAAGGGCGGGATATCAATAAATGTGAACAGGCACAAAGTGGCCAAACAAAATGTGGTTTATAATTATGATTACTTATGTCACTTATGAGGGCCTATTTAGTGTCCTAACAAGGGCGGAAGTTCAAGGTCAATCCGACGAAAAGTGACCACACAAAAGTAAGGAAAGTGGATGAGAGTGGAATGCACGCACTAACCTTGTGAGGGACTTCCTCGCCTTCCTGTCAGAGTATCAGCTAACACAGCAAGTCCGCCACGTGGATCGGCACATGCACTCTTAGTTAATCAGTTCTAGGATGTCACACACTCCTTAACTCTCGACTTATAGTAATTGCGGAAGGCGCGTCACATTCGCGAAATTACTAGGACTCAATGTCCGGTGATAATTAATATTAAAGAGGAGATCGAAGGACGCAATGTCCCTCGCGCGGTTGGGGTTATTAATCGATTGCAACTAATTTCCACTGCGTGGCGCTTGCGTCGCCTTCAACGGCTGTACGTGCATATAGGAAGGATTAGGGAAGGGAGGAGTTAAAGATATGTACCAAGTATTTTATTAGATTTATAAATTAAATTGTTAACTGGCGTTACCAGTTGGTATGATGTCATGTACAAAATCGAAGCGTTATATATATTTAGTTATGTTTTGTTATACACTAGTAAATATTTATATTGCATACAACTTATTTGTCATCAAATTAACTGTTACTACACTGTTCACTCAATCAACCTCACACAAACACACAATCTCACATAATCACACATACACATTCACACTCACCCTCATATACACACCCTTACATAAACACACACCAAATCACATAGATATAAACGTAAATATCCTTAATAATGTTGCGAGAAAAACAAACTGTTTGCTACCACTTTATACATCAATATCTATAATTAATGATTAGCTCTATAGATACTATAACTAACATGGACAACTTAGAAATTGCACGATCAATAAAATGTAATGTTGAAGATGCTGAAAAGTTATTAAATATAAGTTATGAGGATTTTAAGATGATAACTCAGAACATTCGTAGTATCTATTCCAATTTTGATGATCTGCATGTTACACTAAATAGTTTTAAATTTTGTCCACCAATCATTATTTTGACCGAATGTTGGCTCTCAGAACACAAATCTATACCAGCTATCACAAATTATTTACAAATTATACTCTACTCGATATTTTAATAAAAGTGATGGTGTAGTGGTAAGGAAATTTTACTTCAAAATGCCTCGCGTCTTTAAATATAAATAGTTATAATTTTTATGTTAAACAATTATAATTTTGGCTATTTATAGATCACCTAATACAAATGCCGATATCTTTATAAATTCATTAAATGATCATTTAGAATCTCTAAGTATATGTAAAAATATCATATTATCAGGTGATATAAATATTAATATTATCTCCAGAGACTCAGAACAAAGTTTGGAACGGAATAATCGATTAAAATATCTAGATATGTTAGGTACTCATAGTGTAATGATGGGACATTGTTTCCCTACTAGGGAAGATAGTTCTTTGGATCATCTAATGCTCAAGCTTACGCACGATAAAGTGGCCCAGGTTGCAGTTTTGAACACGAGTTTATCTGATCATACTATGGTATGATCAGTTATAGTCGTGTTCAAAACTGTGGTGAGTCCTAGCGTTGCCTAAACCGATAATTTCTCTTCTTAAGATCGAAGAAGATGACGTACTGTGACACATATGTATTCAATTTTATGTAAGTAAATCAATGATATACACAATCTATGTTATCTATGCTATTCAAATTCATTGATGAATAATTGAAATGTTTCCCTGTAATACAATGCTGACTTTTGTATGTTGTTTTTAACACTCGTGTATTGATATTCTACACTGTCTTGATTTGTTTTTTTACCTAATAAACTAAAGTTATTTGTTCAATCGAGAAGGAATTGTTCCTGTTTAGCTATAAGAGTAATTTTACTTAATTTTCTGATAGAACTTTTAATAATTTGAGCACGTTGTATCATTTGATTAAATTTTATTGTAGCGCGTAAAGATCTGTGATCAGAACTAAACTTGAAATTATTAAGAATTTCTACATTGTTAATCAACTGTTTGTAAGAAGTAAGGCAAAAATCTATTTCATTTTTAGTGATATTATCGGGAGATAATCATGACCATCGGCGATGAGGTTTCTTGTAGAAGTAGCTGTTGCTTAGACTTAAACTTTAACCAAACGCGAATTGATAAAAGTGTTGTCCCGTGTTCATTCCTCAAGCCGAGTCCGTAAGGTCTAAGTATATTTTACTGTTGTCGTGTTCTTGTCTAGCACCAACTTTGGCATTGGAGTCGTCCTGTGCAACAACCCACGGGCTTCGGTTTTCGTCACACGCTTTGTTTAGAAGGTCGTAAAAGTCTTCGACTTCATCGTTGGAATTGGAGGATGAAGCTGCTCGCGTCCGTAGGAATTACTTGAATCCTGATTCCCTACACGTATACCCTGGGTAGTGCTAAACGAACAGCACTACATAGTGGTAGTAGGTTGGTCCTCTACTAGTGAGAGGCCCGGCCGAGGTTTAGTTACCACCCACCTGGCAAAGACATACCGCCAGATGATGCAAATCGTGTTCCGGTATGATGTTAGGTGAAACTTCTTAGGGAGAATGGGTCTGGACAGTTGCGACGCGGCCGTTTCTTAGTGTCAGGTGCCTGGTTATGGAGGTTAGCGGGATCCGAAGCACGGTTGCACCGCTGGCCGACCGTAGATAGTTGGGGGCCCAATTAATGAGCCAGCCACTCATGAAAGGCTGCCCCGCCATCTTACGAAAAATCCTGGGATGGCTCCACCATGCCGGTTGGCGACCGGAGAAGAGGGCCTGGTGGCGATTTCCAGGGGGGTACCATCGATGCTGTGACTCTATTTGCGTCCCTAGGTTATATGTGTGACGCCTCGTCCAACCGCCATTCTCTCAACCTATTCACTCTACCATTTATGAAAAAAAAGGAAAAAGAAGAGTAAGTTTGTACAGCGGTTGCACTCCCTCTCCATCAAAGTGCACCTCACAAACATCCGAGGCTAGCACTGTAATCTCAATGCAGTCCACTACCACCTTAAGACTGACAAGCCGCACATACTCTTCTTGACTGAGACGCTGATCAGATATCTTCAAGATGTGGCGTACCTTGCCTACCCTAGGTACAGATTGGAGCATAATTTCCATCAGCGCGCCGGAGTCTGTGTTTGTGTCTGTGTGTCCGCAACATCTGCTGTAAGCGTCTCCGTCACCTTGAAGATCCCACTTTCTCTACGATCTGGGTATTGATAGACACAGGAATAGATAAAATTATTTATTCTTGTGTCTACCGATCGCACAGCGATGACCAGGAGACAACTAGGCTGTTTGAACACCTCAGTGAAGCCTCTGATGTGGCTCTAAATCGGTACTCTAATGCACAGTTGGTTTTTCTGGGGGACTTTAATTCCTGTCATCAGGACTGACTGTTCCCATACCAGAAGACCGACCACGCTGGGAGAGAGGCGTGGAATTTTGCCTTGTCGCTGGGGCTCTCCCAGCTGGTACAACAATCGACTAGGGTACCTGATTTGGATGGGCACACAGCCAACTGCCTCGACCTTCTGCTGACGACCGATCCAGACAGGTACGATGTTCAGGTTACCTCACCCTTGGGAACTTCTGACCACTGTCTGGTGAAATCTGTCGTTATATTCCCCACCTAACTACGATTTCCACGGTGTGCGGGGAGTGTGGCGATACAAGTCAGCAGATTGGGATGAGATGCGGCATTTTGCATCTTATCCTTGGCGGCAGGTCTGCTTCTCGTCTGAAGACCCGTCGAGCTGCGCGGATGCCATAACCGATGTGATACGTCAAGCAATGAAGTATTTCATCCTCTTTGCTGACGTGCCCATTGGTGGTAAAGCTCGCCCATGGTTCAACGCCGACTGCGCTCGTGCTCGGTCGATGCTCGAGACCGCAAAGCTCCGTATGATAGCTTTAAGAAGAGAGCCTTTAACCAAGCCGCCAAATCCTGCAAAAAGGCATTACGCCAAGCCAGTTTCGACCGCATTAAACGCATCGGTACAAAACTCTCTGTCAAACCATCTAGCAGTAGAGCTTTTTGGTATCTCGCCAAAGCGGTCGAGACAAACTTCTGTCGGTCTACACTGCCACAGCTGGTAAAACCAGATGGCTCACTGGCGCATGCGCCTAAGGAGAAAGCGGACTTATTTGCTTCTCTTTTTGCTTGCAATTCGCGTCTATACAGTAGCAACAGCGTATCGTCTCAATTACCTCACTGTGGTACCTCTATGTCAGAGGTCCGTATCACCAACAAGGAGGTTCTTAAAACCTTGCGAAGTCTAGACGTGAACAAAGCTAGTGGACCTGACGGTATACCAACTATAGTTCTAAAGGTCTGTGCACCAGAGTTGTCTCCTGTATACTCCTGTACACGCTTGTTCCGCCTCTCATTCAGGACTGGAATAGTGCCCAAATCTTGGAAGCTGGCCAATGTGCAGCCTGTGTCTAAAAAAGGTAGCCGTACCGACCCTGCCAACTATCAGCCAATTTCAATTACCTCCATACTCTGCAAGATTATGGAGCGTATATTGAACGCCCACCTCATGGCATACCTAGAGCAGAATGATCTCGTCAGTGATCGCCAGTACGGGTTTCGACGAAATCAACTGGGGACCTTCTAGCGTACGCCACTCACATATGGGGCAAAGCCCTCGAGAACAGTGGTGAAACACTTGCTGTTTCCCTCGATGTTTCGAAGGCCTTTGACAGGGTTTGGCACACTAGTCTATTGGGCAAGCAGCGTACGGCTTATCCCTGGCCTGATTGTCTGGTTGAAGGACTTTCTGAGTAAACGGTCTCTCCGGGTCGTCGTCGATAGCTGCTCATCCGATGCTGTGGCGACTAACGCCGGTGTTCCTCAGGGGTCCGTTCTCTCCGCAACTCTCTTCCTGCTGCATATAAATGATCTGCTCATTCCCGGTATCTATGGGTATGCATACGACAGCACAGTTGTGGAGAGATACCAACCACGTGCCCGGATCGGGATCAAATCCAGTCAGAAAGAGAGGCTATGGTTGAGCGTGTGAGTCTCACATTACAGGCAGTCTCCAATGGGGCGATGCCAATCTCGTGAGATTTAACGCCTCCAAAACAAAAGCGTGTCTTTTCACCGCTAAAAGGAGCCCGCACACCTTGGCTCCTACTTTCCGGAATGTATCCTTGGAGTACACTGACCGCCTTCAGTTGTTAGGAGTTGAATTTTCTCCGAACCTCAACTAAGGGCGGTTCATTGAGTCCAGAGTCAAAGCAGCCGCAAGGAAACTTGGTGTCCTTGCAAGGGTGCGGCGGTACTTCACGCCGGGGCAGCTTCTTACCTTATATATAGCGCAAGTCCGGTCGTGCATGGAGTACTGCTGGCACATATGGGCTGGTGCTGCAAAATGCCACCTGGCAGCGTTGGACTCAGTGGAGGGATGTGCTAAGAGGCTCATTGGTGACCTTAATTTGGTTGAAACCAATCTTGTTGGCCTCGAGCACAGGCGCAGAGTAGCTAGTCTCACGGTATTCTATAGGATTCATTTCGGTGAGTGTGCGCAGGAATTACACGCTTTAATTTTTCGTACAATGATTTTTTATGACTTTCGATGTCATTTAAATCAACAAGAAAGTTATGGTAGACTTCGATTGACCTTTCATGATGAAGCCCGATCTCGTGCCACTGTTTACAACTGGTTTAATGAGTTTAAACGTGGTCGCACTAATCTCACCGATGATCTGTGTGAGGGACGGCCTTCTACGGCGACGACTGAAGATAACATCAGTGTTGTGCGACGTATGATAGAGACTGACAAAAGAGTGACTTATGAGTCAAGTGCACAAAATCCTCCATGAACATTTAGCGGTCAGGAAGCTTTGTGCCCGGTGGATACCTCATTATTTGACAGAGGCCCAAAAACTCCGTCGTGTTGATTGGTGTCGTGAAATGGTTTAAAGATTTAACGGAGGTGACTCAAATGCTGTGTTCGACATAGTTACGAGTGACAAAATTATTAGATTATTGTTAATTAATAATATTAAGATTTATTGTTAAGATCCTGAAACTAAGAGACAGTCTGCTGTCTGGGTGTTTCCTACCGAGCAGTTGTCAACTAAAGGGAAGAGAGGTCGAAGCGTGGGGAAAAGATGGTGACCTCGTTCTTCGGAAGGACAGGTCATTACGCAACAATTGTTTTAGAGGATCGAAAAACAGTTACTGCAGAGTGGTACACTAACAATTTTTTGCCACTTGTCTTGGAAAAAGTTCGGGAGAAACGACCTCGCAGTAGGATCCTCCTTCACCACGACAACGCCTCGTCGCACACCGCCAAGCAAACAATCGACTACTTGCCGACGTCAGACGTGGAATTACTGGGTCACCCACCCTATAACCACGACCGCGCACCTAGTGATTTTTATTTATTTCCGAAAATAAAAGAAAAACTTCGAGGAAAACGTTTTATGGACGCCGAGGAAGCAGTGGCTGCGTTTCAAAATGCCGTCGAAGAGACCCCTAAGGACGAGTGGGCAAAGTGCTTTTCTCAGTGATTCCATCGGATGCAGCATCGGATGTATTGATGTAAATGGACACTATTTTGAAAAGATATAATAAAACTAATAACTTGCTAGTTTGTTAAGTTTTTGATTTTCTAAGAAGTTTCAGTGTCACTCTCGTAGACACCTTTTAATGACTTTAATTAAATTTTGGATCGTCGTAAGTTTTTCAACAAGAATTTTATCATATTAAATGGTTTTATATACTTTCTGAATTGCAGGTTTTTCAAATATACAAAAAAAGGTCCACTCGGGACGCGGCAGGGATAGGAATGTGTTACCGAGTACCGTAAACAGAAATTTTGTTATAATTTTATTAAAACAAAGCAGTGTTATCAAAAAAAAATGTCTTTTTTTAATCACACGTGCATTAAATTTTTTTAGAAATGCGTCGTACGTACTTCCGACATGGCCTTAGCATTTGAATTCCGGGATCGTAAAGATTGCAAGGGTTCTCGGTGAATAATGTATCCTCGTACCGTCGTCGTCGTCGTCGTCGTCATCCTCGTCATCGTACAGCGACAGGTCGTCGTTGACGTCGCGCTCGTCGTGCGCCGCGTGCGCTGCGTGCCCTGCGTCCGCCTCGTCGCTGCCCTCCCCCTCCCCCTCCCTCTCCGCCTCCCCCTCCCCCTCAGCCTCCTCCTCACCCCCACCAGCACCGGCACCCGCAACCTCGTCCGTCGCACCCGTCTCCGCTTCCGCTTCTGTACTCGCCGCGTCCCCCGCTTCTTCACTGCGAAATTTTTATATTTTATAATGAGGTAATCGTTACCATGCTATTTCTAATTTGTATTGTGTAAATACTAACAAGAAGGTGATAAGGTGGAGAAGAGTACGGCCCGCTGCTCCAGTGCAAGAATAAATAATATTATACCCCAAGTAGGTGACAATCTTAAGTCCATATACATAAAAAGATCATAGATCAAATTAAGATGGTGTAAAAGACGCGGGAAATAACAACCAGTTATGAAACACAACGATTTGCGTTTCAGTACAAATGTTAGCTCCAGCTACAGTAGTGAGAGACAAAGAAAACAAGTGTGACGGCTACCCGGGGCGGCGGTAGAGCGTGTGCGGCGCGATGTCCTGCGGGAACAGCTCCAGGTGATGCACGATGATGCGCTTCACCAGCTCGTTCACCAGGTTCTGCGCGGTCACCTGCACACATCAACTCTTATTATACTTTTCTATTATAAATTCTGTCGAACGAAATAACAGTCCACTACTTGAGCGCGTGTTAAAGGACGTTCTCACAGAATGACATCGGAAAAAAGCAGCATAATGTTACTTAGTTTACAATGGTGAGTTACTGATTTCCATCTATTATGTCCATGGTATCCATAACTCATGGTACTTAGTCCTCAAGGGTATCAACGCATTTTCATTTTGATTATTAATCGAGGATAAATGTAAATGTCTATGGGCCACAGCATCCACTTTTTTTATAAATTAAGGGTGACAAATGAGCACACAGTCCACCTAATGGTAAGTGGATGCTATTACCCATAGATATCTAATTTTTATCCTTGACTTAAAAATCAAAATGCAGATACGTTGTCACCCCTGAGGACTAAGATGACATGCCTCGTATCCAGTAAAAAGGGTCTCCGGTTCTCTACACTCACCATACGAAACAGAGCATTAAGCTGCTATTTTACGTTGGTATTCTGTGAGAGCGTGGTCCCACCGCGGTCGAGCCGACCCATTCGTGCTACAACCATTATACAGCTGCAACGTGGCTCTACCACATAACGTACGTACCACTTACCATCACGTGGACTGTGTGCCCGTTTTTTTTTTTCAAGGCGCCAAAGCAGAACAATAACTTAAGTTTCACATAACCATCGGATCACTTGTTTCATCGTTCCCACTAATAGTTGACATTCAAAATTATGTACACAAAATCGAACCACTTTTGCGTAATAAAACCCACTTCAAACCATTATTCAAACGATAAAACAGTAGCAGCAATCCACCAGTGGTCAAATTCCCGCCAATAAAACAAAGTGTGTGCTCGTTTGTTACTCTCACTCTATAAAAAAAATAGAATTGAATAAAGCACCAGAGCAGTACCTGTGCACCGCCCTCGCCCCAGGCGGCGATCAGCGTGGGCCCGAGGCAGATGGCCAGGTTCCACGCGTCCATCATGTTGTACTCGCTGTACTCCGTCAGGCTGTAACACATAACACGACTCATTGAAGTACTTCAATATGCATAATTACTTATCATTTAGTAAATGCATGAGTCCCAAGGCTAATATACTGGCAATAGCGAGTACCTAACGTTATCAGTGTGAAGGTATAGTTTATGTGTTTACTGCGTCTGCACATCACAGATGAGTATGATTAATCTTTTGAAGTTATGTTCGCCAGTTAGTACCTAATACAGACATCCCTTTGTCGGCGAGCTGGCGGCGCAGGCGACGTCTCACCGAAATCGAATTCTTTTTTTTTTTTGCTTTTCTTTTCTAGTGCTAGCCGAACCTGTGTCCTTGACACACTTCTTCACAGTAGTGCGCATAATTACGTCGACTAATATTTTTATGAACGTTTCCGCGAAAAAGCGCTTACCTATTGTTTTATTTATTAATTTTTGTGTAATTGGGATAGTAATTATATTGTGATACTGCGATAAAGACGCTTTGTTTTGTTTTTGTTTTCTAATCTAGTAGGTACGTTTACATCTCTTGCGATACGGACGCTTTTATTTGTGTTATCAGTGCGTAAACTTGTGATTATGATGGTAAATACACATCCGAACTACACAGCAGCTGAATATGCGGACATGATCCTAATTTACGAAGAATGTCGTCAAAATGCCGCCCTTGCGATAAGGACATATCGCGAGAGATATGGCGATTCAAGACAATGCCCGACTAATCCTCGCACTATTGTAGGAGCTCTTCAGCGCATCCGCGAAAACCGGCCAGTGGATCCTAGGTCGCCCTGATCGACTGCCTACACGACAAAACCGAATCCAGTTAACTAAAAATGTGATACATTTCGAAGACCAACCCAAAACTAGCCTCCGCCAGAGCGCTAGGCATTTTCAAGTCCATCACAGAACTGTCCATAGGATATTAAAACGCGAAAAGTGGCACCCATTCAAGTTTAGAAAAGTACATACTCTGCTATCGCTTGATAAATTAATAAGAGTGAATTATTGTCAGTGGTTACTGAGAGAAAATATTCGTGATTTGGACATATTATGTGTAAAAGATTTAGACTCGGCGGCTGTGTGAGATAATGTTAAGAAATGTTTAGTGAATGCAGCAACCGAAGTATCTGGTATTAGTAAGAGAACGAATGAAAAGAAAAATAATACGTTCATCATCATCATCATTACATCCCTTCACAAGTCCACTGCTGAACATAGGCCTCCCCTAAGGAATGCCACAAAGAACGGTCCTGAGCCACCTGCATCCATCGACTTCCTGCATGTCTTACCAGGTCGTCACTCCATCTAGTGGGGGGACACCCTAAACTTCGCCTACCGGTACGAAGCTGCCACTCGAGAACCTTTTTTCCCCATGGTTTGTCGGTTCTTCGAGCTAAATGCCCAGCCCATTGCCACTTCAGCTTACCAATCCTTTGAGCTATGTCGGTCACTCTAGTTCTACTGCGGATATCCTCATTTCTAAGTTTATCACGCAGAGAAACCCCGAGCATAACCCTCTCCATAGCTCGCTGAGCGACCTTGAGCGTCCTCATACGGCCAGCAGTGAAGGATCACGTTTCAGATCCATAAGTCATCACTGGCAACACGCACTGGTTGTACAATCTCGTTTTCAGGTTTTGAGTTATACCTGACGAGAATATGTGTCGTAATTTCTCGAACGCTGCCCAGCCGAGTTGAATTCGTCGATTGACCTCTCGGTCGAAGTTGCACTTACCTAGTCGGACTATTTGTCCCAGGTAAACATACTCGTCAACAACTTCGAGCTTAGTGCTCCCAACAACTACCGACATAGGTGTGACATGGACATTAAACATTTTTCCATGTCCATCTTAAGACCTATCCGTTGGGAGAAACTATTGAGGTCACTGAACATAGTGCTTAGGTCCTCCAGCGATTCTGCCATAAGGACTATATCGTTGGCAAATCGAAGGTGAGTGATGTACTCGCCATTGATGTTGATACCGTATCCTTTCCAGTCCAGTAACTTGAAAACGTCTTCCAATGCAGCGGTGAAGAGTTTCGGGGACATAACGTCACCCTGTCTTACACCTCTCTGCAGTTGGATAGGTTTCGTACTCTGATTCTGTAGGCCAATGTAGCCCTACTGTACAAACATTTCACCACTTCGATATACCGACAGTCAACTTGACACCGCTGAAGGGACTGTAGCACCGCCCAAATTTCGACGAAATCAAAAGCTTTCTCATAGTCCACATACGCAAGGCAAAGTGGAAAATTGTACTCTTCGGTCTTCAGTACAATTTGCTGAAGGGTATGTATGTGGTCTAATGTAAAAAAGCCTTTTCGGAAACCGGCTTGTTCGGGAGGCTGGAAGTCGTCAAGTCTGCATGCGAGACGATTCGTAATGACTCTCGAAAACAGCACGTAGACGCGGCTCCGAAGAGAAATCGGTCTGTAGTTCTTCAAGAAAGCGTTGTGGCCTTTCTTGAAGAACAAGACCACCGCACTTCTGCTCCGCGGCTCCGGAGTAGTGGGACTATGGAGGACGGAATTAAAGAGCTTCTGAAGGACTTCAAGTACCGGTTTTCGACCCGCTTTCAGACGTTTTGCTGTAATTCAATCCTCGCCTGGGGCCTTGCCGTTTTTAAGGTGCTGGAGAGTTATTTTAATCTCGCTCAGACTAACGTCCGGGATGTCATCGGGATAGTATCAAATAAGACTTGCTCTTGGATCGTTACTCACACTTGCGTGTGGCTCCAACGATGATGTGTATGAGTGAGATTGAGAGGTTCTATGAGCAGCGGCTCATAGAACCTCTCAATCTCACTCAAGATCTCAGGTGTCCCGGAAACGATGCTGCCACACTCAGTCTTCAACTTTGACAGTTGGCTCTTTCTGGCAGACAACTTTGGAAAACTTTGGAGCCTTGGTTCCGCTCGATCGCTTCTTCAATACAAGCTGTATTGAAGTTGCGTAAGTCCTGCTGCATGCATTTGGAGATCTGTCTATTCAGTTGCCTGTATCCTGTCAAATCTGTTGAAGACTGCAGCCTCATTTCCCGTCTAACAGCCATGAGATTAAGAGTGTGATCGGAGAGTTTTTGTGTTCTTCTGCGGCAGGTCTTGCAGAACTTAGCTCCGACCGCATGGACAGTTTCCACGAGCTTGTCATTCATATCGTCCACTGCATTGCAGTCTTCTAGGCACTGAAAACGGTTTTGTAACTCGAGCTGAAAGGCTTCGGGACTTTGGATTAGAGCACGAGGGAGATGGAGCGTTGACTTCATAAAACGAGACCTCTCCAACTTAACGTTTAGGTTCAGTGTGCCTCTAACCATTCGGTGATCGCTACCAGTTTTCACCCTCCGCGATCACTGAGACATCACTGAACAGTTGTCGTCTGGTCGTCATAATGAAGTCAATGTCATTTTTTGTCGAACCGTCGGGGCTCGACCAGGTCCACTTCCTGTGAGGTCGCTTCTGGAAGAAATAGTTCATCATAAAGAGTCCCTCTTTCTCCATGAAGTCGGCCAGCTGTTGGCCCCTTGGGTTACGTTGCCCTATTCCAAATTTCCCTACTTTCAGCTCACCGTTCTCTCTTGTGCCTAGTTTTGCAATGAAGTCTCCCATTAACACCGTGTAATGGGTTTTGGAGGAATGCATGGCTTTAGAGATATCCCCATATATTTCCTCCACCTCCTCATCGGGATGTGCCGAGGTTGGTGCGTAAACCTGTATGAACTTCAACGAATACCGTTTGGTGATTCTGAGTATAAGGTACGCAACCCTCGTTGACACACTCCCAATCTTTACAACGTTGTTAACGAGAGACTTGTGGACGATAAATCCGACACCTCCTATGCACAGATGGTCACTCTCCTGGTGATAGAACAAGTTGCCGGATTCGAGGATTACCGTGTCCTCCCCCCCTCTTCGGACCTCGGATAATCCTATAATATGCCAGCGTAACTTGTCTATCTTCTTCCAGCTCCAGGATCTTCTCGTCAGTCCTCAAGGTGCGTGCGTTCTATGTTGCCAGGTCGAGCCGTCTTAGGTGGCAACCGAACCTCCACCAGATTCTTAGCACCCCCTGCCCCGCCGTTATCATGGTCGCCACCGTAGCCAGGAATAGCGGGACCGCCGGGGACTGGGGGCCGTCTCTTCGTAACTTTCATTTCATGGGGGCATATTTGCCATAGTTGCCACGCTTGGCGCGCGGGTTGGCAACCGCAGTTTTTTTAATTGTAATCTTGCTGTTATCAGGAAGATGCTGCTGCCCATCTCCGGCCTGTTTTCCACTGTCGCCTCTTACGACACCCACGGGAAGATATGTGGTAGTGGATATTCTTAACCGCCTTTACACGGCACAATAAATAGAGATAAAATAGAGCAGGGCCAGATTTACTAGCGACCAAAGCTGGTAATGAGATTAAAAAAATACGGTTGACCCTACAGGCCATCCCTGGAACATCCCGCTAATTTTAAATACAAAGCGCTCCAAATTCCAACTATTATGACGTTTTTGAGTTCGACGAGCTCAAAAACGTAATTTATTACATCAGAACCGATCCGAGAAGAAATTTAAAAGTTATTTGGAAAAAATACTTTTTTCGAAATTTTTCATTAACGATTTCTCTTCAACGCATCGACCGATTTTGATGCGGTTTGCAGCAAGTGACGGCGTTTTTCGGGTTTAAGAGCAGATTAGATTTTGGAATTGATCGTTACATCTGTTTAAAGGTTATTTCGAAAAAATATTTTAATGAACATTTTATTTTTGAGATTTTTCAAAATCTACCGGGTCGGAATCGGTTCAAATGGATAATCTAAGTTTGGTAAAGTCCTTTCGAACGCCGCGGAGTTCGTGCAAATCGATCAAACCATTCAAGAGTTTTGAGAGGGTTACATACATAATTAAAAAATTGCGATAATTTTTTTTTCCGGCGGATTATTGTTCATTTATCTATCCAGTAAGCCCCTGAATTTTTTAATTTCTTAAATTTTATATTTAATATGTTAAAATAATTTTTATTGATAAATTGTCCCAAGTGGGTGTGGCTTACGCAAGCCAGAGCACCCGTTTGCGGCCGTATTTTCATCCCTCTGTAAAAATTATAAATATTGGTCCTACAGTTCCGACTTTTTTTAGGAAATTTCCTTTTCTTTTTGAATCTTTTTTTAGATTTGAAAAATCTCAATTAGTTTTTGAGATATTCGCAAAAAAACAAAACAAAACCCCCATTTTTTAGTTAATTGTTTATAACTTTTGCAATTTTTGCAAGCGGAACTTTTTTTTTCAAAGATCATCTACATGCTATTCCTAATCGAATGACACCTGGTTCATATTTTACCGAGTCTGCTGAAAAAAGTTGACCAAAAAGGCACTTGTTAACTAGACTATATCTGGTAACAGATGTAAATGGGCATTAAATCGATTGTCATCTTGATCTCATAAACATAGACGCAATGAATGAAGTTCAATTGTCGCAGTATTTGTATGGTTTACAAATTACTGTAACGATTATGGCTGTACTGCTTACATGTTATATGTATAAGTTTTTACGATACAGTAGAATTTCTACATGTTTGAGACGATTTTATACTATCCGTGTGGATAAAGAATGGGATTAGAAATCGCGTCTTATCAAACTTGTACTGTCAGTATACATGGTATCAAAAACGAATACAATGTTAATAACGTTATATTCCAAATAATCATATTATATTAATTACAACATTATGTCGGTGTACGGAACACCTTTAAATGATATATTTTTTTACGTGGTAGAGCCACGCTGCAACTATATTATATTGTTGCGCGCCACTATTAATGGTTTATACATGGCAACACTAGTTACCACTAGCGCCCTCTAGTATCGAGTAGCAGAACTAGGAGAGTCAAGATCCTTCTAGAAATTTCCATGGAAGAACTTTCTAGAACTATCGACACCCAGTCAGTCGGGACCGGTATGTACTCGAACATTCTAGATGTTTCTACAGTAGAAGGTTCTGAAACTATCTGAGGCCCTATATAAGGCCGGTATAGACCGCGACCGAGTCAGTATTGAATTGGCGATACAAGCGAATACTTCGAAGCGATACAACTGCGAATTAAAGTGATATGTAGTACAATTGTATTTTGTTATTAGTGTGGTTTTTAGTTGTAATTAGTGTTCTGTAATTAAAGTGTCAATTTTGGTAATTCACTCGGCAGTTTTTAATTGTCTCGAACCCCAAGCTCGTAACAATTGGTGTCAGAAGTGGGATTTAATCATGCCGATTTTACCTAAAGATGACACGGAGGGTATCCGTACCCGAAGTCAACGCCAACAGGAGACGGACCAGAAACGATTTGGTGGTACAACATCGCAAGCGTCGGAGGGCCAGCTGCCGACCACGGAGGTCGGCCCGTCAGCAGCTCCTGCATTTGCAGCACCTGACTTAGGTGCTCTGATGATGATGCTGCAGGAGCAGGCCCGCCGACAGGAGGAACAGGCCCGCCGACAGGAAGAACAGGCCCGTCGGTTGGAAGAGCGGCTGCAGCGGGGACAGGAGGAGCAGATGCTTCTCATGAAGGACCTTCACGCTACCGGGAAAGAGATAAGGAGGTGAAGGATAGGTTGCTCAACATGACAACCGCCTGTCGGAAGCTGAAACCCGAATCAACCAAGTGAACAATCGGGTTGACAACGTGATGGCTGACGTGAAGAAAACGCTGGACGAACTAAAATTGGGGATGGAATTACAGCTCCCGTGGTAGCTACAACACCTTCGCTACGTGGATTCAAAGTGCCGCCGTTCGACGGGACTTCTTCCTGGTCGGCCTACAAAATCCAGTTCGAGGCTGTCGCGAAGGCGAACGGCTGGAATAAAAGTCAGGCCATGACTGCTCTCACCCTAGGCCTGCGCGACCAGGCCTTAACTGTTCTGGAAGCTCTCGGTAAGGAAGTGACTTACGAGCAGCTCCTTGAGGCATTGGAGGCGAGATATGGCGACGCTCACCTGGAACACGTCTTTCGTGCGCAGCTCAAAGATCGCGTGCAACGCAGCAACGAAAACCTGCAGCAGGGCCCTTGAGGTGAAAAGCTGGTTCGAAAAGCATACCAGTCTGTACCTGCGCTCATTGTAGGGAACCTGGTGCAGACATTCATCGACGGCATCCGCGACCTTGAAGTCAGAGCTGCTGTGAGGCTCGGGCACCACGAGACGCTTAAGGACGCGTTAGCCCATGCACTGGAGGTGAAGCCGTACGGCAGGATCATCGATCTCATCGCGTCAGGAGGTTGCAGCAGCTGCAGTTCGCGACTGCAACAGCGATACAGCCCTAGGTGCTACGGCTGTGGAAAGGCCATCTTCGATCCAGCTGCCCTAAGCCAACTGTAGAAAGGAGGTGATCGATCTCGAGAGGGTAGTGCGGCTAACAGCACCGCCCAGCAGCAGCAGGAAACGAGTAAAAGCCAGGACTGCGGGGCGGGTGCTGGCTGATGTTAAAAGAGCCCAGGATTTCGATCTCACAAACCCATGATGGGAACAGCCTAATCATCAAAGGCGAGGTCAACGGAACGCCGTGTAACTGACCATAGACACTGAGCCTCTCGCACGGTTGTCAGTTCCCAACTTATAAGTCAGTTTCTTGGGGACCCGCATACAATCGAGAGCGCATTAATTTGGTAACAGCCACCGGTCAGCGCATACCCGTCCGTGGAGAGAAGGAGATGGAGTTGAAGCTAGCAACATGATCTACCTGCATAATGTCATCGTGGCTGATATAATGGACGACTGCATCCTGGGCCTAGACTTCATGAGGAAGAATTGTTGTGAGATCGATGTTAAGCAAGGTGTTTTGAAATGTGGACATGAGGAACTTTTCGTGGAAGGGGCGATACCGGGGAATGTGTACAGCCTAAGAAGATTGTTCTGCCGCCGAGATCGGAAACGATTGTGCCGGTTAGTCTTCCTCGGAATCCTGGGCAAGCTCATCGTTGTGTACTCGTGGAAAGGGTGGACAATGACCTACCGTGGAAAGTGGCTCGAACTTTGGTCAGAACCACCGACATCTCAGGAGTACGTGTGCTGAACCTTTGTGATCAGGAACAGATTATGGAAAAAGGCACACTGGTTGGTACTTGTGAGGAAGTGGATTGGTTGCGTAGGTGCCAATACCTATCGACTGGGACCCCCAGCAAGGATGCACAAACGAGGGTGACCACACTTTTAGAAGACTGTCGCAGCGTTCTCTCCCGAATGAAGTGGTCAAGGCGAAGTTGTTACTCAAGTACGCCGATGTTTTCTCGTCAAACGATGCTGACATAGGAAAGACTGGCTTAGTTCAACACAAAATAAACACAGGAGAAGAATTGCCTATCCGTCAGCGCCCAAGAAGATTGCCGGTAGCACGTGAAAAGGAAGTGGAAACCATGATTGAGGAATGGTGAAGGATGGTGTTATTGAACCTTCATCTAGTCCATGGTGTTCACCTGTGGTGCTGGTAAAGAAGAAGGACGTAGCATGCGGTTTTGTGTTGACTACCGCCGTCTGAACGACGTTACGAAGAAGGACAGCTATCCTTGCCAAGAATTGATGACACGCTGGACATGCTTACAGGCGTAAAGTGGTTTAGTACGCTGGACCTGAAAAGTGGCTACTGGCAGGTTGAAATAGACCCTAAGGACAAGGAGAAAACTGCATTCTCCACAGGAAAGGGTCTGTGGCAATTTAAAGTCATGCCGTTTGGATTGTGCAATGCTCCAGCAACGTTTGAAAGGTTGATGGAGCTTGTACTTACCGCTATTGGCGACGCCTGTCTGGTCTACTTGGATGACATCATCATCGTAGGCCGTACGTTTGAGGAACACCTTCAAAACCTGGAACGCGTGCTCATGAAGATTCAGAGTGCCAACCTCAAGTTGAGTCCGAAGAAATGTTCACTATTAAAACGGCAAGTTATCTTTTTGGGGTATGTAGTTGCGGAAGAAGGTATCCGCACGGATCCGGAGAAAATTGCCGCTGTCAAGGATTGGCCGGTCCCAAAAGACAAGACGCAGGTTAGAGCATTTTTGGGATTGTGCTCCTATTATCGGCGATTTAGAAGAACTTTGCAGATATAGCCAAACCTCTGCACAAGTTAACCGAGGAGAAGCGACATTTCTGCTGGGATGAAAGTTGCGATATCGCATTCCAAGAGCTCAAGAATCGTCTGTGCGAAACACCTATTTTGGCGTACCCTGATGCGGGCAAGGAATTTATAGTTGACACAGACGCAAGTGATATAGGACTTGGCGGTGTGTTGTCTCAACGGAATGGTGATCAAGAGGTTGTGATAGCGTACTTCAGCAAGTCGTTGTCAAAGCCGGAAAGAAACTATTGTGTCACAAGGCGAGAATTGCTTGCTGTGGTAAAGTCGTTGCAGCATTTTAGCAAATATCTTCTGGGGCGGAAATTTCACTTACGAACTGACCATGCTGCACTGAAATGGCTATTGCAGTTCAAAAATCCAGAAGGACAAGTTGCGAGATGGATTGAGCTACTACAGGAATACGACTTTGTGATCGAACATCGCAGCGGGAAATCTCATGGCAACGCAGATGCATTGTCAAGAAGACCTTGTCCTGAAGATTGCAAGCATTGTACTAGGCAAGAGGGTAAGGAAGTGGTATCTGTGAGGATGCTTATGACAGACCAGCTCAACAATGAGTGGAAAGACAGCCTACGACATGCACAGCAGGAAGATTCGGACATCAAGCCGATTCTAGAATGGATGAAGGCCAGTGCTCCTAAGCCCAAGTGGAGTGACGTTTCAGCGATGAGTTCGACCACGAAAAGCTATTGGGCCCAATGGGACAGCTTGCTGATTCAGGATGGAGTCTTGTGCCGTAAATGGGAAAATGGTCAGAGACAGTTGTCATTTGCAAATGGTTGTCCCTAAAGCTAAAGTACCGGATGTTCTACAGCTGTACCATAATGGTTGTTCAGGAGGCCACCTGGGAGTTAAACGAACTCTACTGAAGATCCGAGAACGGTTTTACTGGGTCCACTGTCGTGACGATGTCGAGGACTGGTGTCGCAAATGTACAAGTTGTGCGGCTGTAAAGGACCTCAAACTCGTAGTAGAGGTGCATTGAAATTGTACAATGTTGGTGCACCATGAGAGGATAGCCATTGACGTTGCGGGGCCGTTTCCGGAAAGTGAAAGTGGTAACAAGTATTTCATGGTTGTGATGGATTACTTCACTATGGCCAGAAGTCTTCGCCATTCCAAATCAAGAAGCTTCAACAGTTGCAGATAAACTAGTTCATGAAGTCTTCTGTCGTTTTGGAGTACCTTTAGAGACTCACAGCGATCAAGGAAGGAATTTTGAGTCTCAAATATTCCAGGAAACTTGCCGAGTTATGGGTACTCATAAAACAAGAACAACTTCTTACCACCCACAATCTGATGGAATGGTAGAACGATTTAATCAGACATTGAGAGGTACCTAGCAAAAGTTGTGGAAAACGGCAACGAGACTGGGACAGGCACATACAACCGTTTTGTTGTCATATCGAAGCGCTGTTCACGAAAGTACATCAGTGACACCAGCTTTAGCAAATTTTGGGAGAGAATTACGGCTGCCTGCAGACCTGATCACCGGAATACCACCTGATGCCCCACGCAGTATAACCGATTATGCAAATGACTTGCGGGACAAAATGAATGACATTTATGAGCACGTTAGACAGTCGGGCCAGCAAACGTCTGAGAAGATGAAAACACGGTATGACCGCAAAATGAACAACAAAGGGTTTGACGAAGGTTCACTAGTGTGGTTACACAATCCAGTTCGCAGCAAAGGGAAATCTCCTAAGCTTCAAGCTAAATGGGACGGACCGTACCGATTGTGACAAGGATCAATGACGTAACCTACCGGATACAGAAAGGTGCAAGAGGTACTCCAAGATCGTCCATGTGGATCGACTGGCGCGTTATTATGGGGCCAATAATGCTCGGGACGAGCATGTCTTAGGAGGGGGCAGTGTTGCGCGCCACTATTAATGGTTTATACATGGCAACACTAGTTACCACTAGCGCCCTCTAGTATCGAGTAGCAGAACTAGGAGAGTCAAGATCCTTCTAGAAATTTCGGGACCGATATGTACTGAACATTCTAGATGTTTCTTCAGTAGAAGGTTCTGAAACTATCTGAGGCCCTATATAAGGCCGGTAGACCGCGACCGAGTCAGTATTGAATTGGCGATACAAGCGAATACTTCGAAGCGATACAACTGCGAATTAAAGTGATCTGTAGTACAATTGTATTTTGTTATTAGTGTGGTTTTTAGTTGTAATTAGTGTTCTGTAATTAAAGTGTCAATTTTGGTAATTCACTCGGCAGTTTTTAATTGTCTCGAACCCCAAGCTCGTAACAATATTATAGTTGTAGCACGAATGGGTCGGCTCGACCGGGGTAGGACCACGCTCTCACAGAATACCAGCGTAAAATAGCAGCTCAATGCTGCTGTGTTCCGTATGGTGAGTGTAGAGAACCGGAGACCCTTCTTACTGGAAAAGAGGCATTCCATCTTAGTCCTCAGGGGTGACAACGCATGTGCATTTTGATTCTTAATTGAGGATAAATGTAGATGTCTATGGGCCACAGTACCCACTTACCATCAGGTGGACTGTGTGCTCGTTTGTCACCCTATGCTATAAAAAAAAAAATATAAGAAAAAATGATTTTATTTAAACTGATAATGATATTGATACAAAATTGATAATGATATTGTTACAAAATTTATAATGATATAGAACGCGTCCGCCGTGTTCGGAATGAAAACGAGACTGCATGAAAAATAAAGTAAATGACGCAAATGATGTTGACCTAAATAAATCGCTTACTAACAAAAATGTGCGGTTGCACTGTACATGCTCCCGGGCGAGAGATGAGAGTGATAACATAAATAGAAAACAACAAAAATGATATAAGGTAAAATGATAATGTTAAGAACTCTTATAGTTAGCAGAATGATATCACTAATAAACAAGATAAAAATAAGTAATTAAAGGTCCATGTCCAGATCTATTTTACTTGTTGTAAGTCACTCAAGCACACTCTCGCGAATGCGCGTGAGGTGCCCTTGTTTTGTACTCGCGCATTTTGCACTGATATGTTTTGATTGGCACTGAGACTATCACTTGTGCAAGCACTAGGAATTTCTTGAAGAGATAGCCGTGGTGCAGGCTCCGGGCGGGCCACAGGCGCCGGGCTCGGCCGGCGTGCTCGTCGCACTCGCCTCCAGAGTACCGCTACTCCCGCTGCTCCGAATGCTCCCACTAACACGTGGATAACGACTAGTGACCACGACTTACACCACTATTACTAGTAGGTATAGGTCGTGGTGTAAGTCGTGGGTTGACAGCTGATTGAATTCAACATCTATGTCTTCCTTTTTCATTTGACCGATTTGACGTCCGATCTCCTTCAAGGACGCTTGTCGTTCTCTCTCCTCTGGATGGCTTGTCTCACCTTTACTGATAGGTATGGTCAAGTTAATTATGTTGTTAATGGTGGAATATCTATAGCTATTAAATCGGGGTGTGCGTGTATTGTGTTGATGTGGTTGTTCTGTGGATAGATTATGAATGAGTCTCCCTTGAGTATGCAATTATTCCCGACTGATAAGACGCCGGCCTTGCTGACGCGCTCCGAAGTAACTTCATCGCCACATATGAATCGAAGAGTGCATTGTTCGCAACAGAAAAATAAGTATGTATTGATATTGTTGAGCGCATTCCATGAATTTTAACATTTTTAATGCTCGTTAGACATTTGTATGTTGAATGATTCTTGATACACAAATTTTGATCATTTTGCATATGATAAACAGGGCCTCACAAAGTTTCGTGGTAAGATCTGAATGTAGACATGATTGTACTTCGGCTTCAGTCATAGGTATGTATTTTTTTTTTATAGAATAAGGGTGCCAAACGAACACACAGTCCACCTGATGGTAAGTGGTTGATAAAATAAATAAATAAATAAATAAATACAGATGCGTTGTCAGCCGTGAGGACTAAGATAGAACGCCTCTTCTCCAGTAAAAAGGGTCTCCGGTTAGAGAACCGGTTTGACGTCCGATCTCCTTCAAGGACGCTTGTCGTTCTCTCTCCTCTGGATGGCTTGTCTGAGTGAGTGTAGAGTACACTCACCATACGAAACACAGCAGCATTAAGCTACTATTTTAGGCTGGTATTCTGTGAGAGCGTGGTCCTTCCACGGTCTAGCCGACCCATTCGTGCTACAACTATACTATTAATATAGCTGCAGCATGGCTCTATCACGTAGAGATTGTATGAGTCTCTTTGGATGTTTACAGCGAAGTAATCAGAGATGGGAATTATGTTTATCATATTATTGCCGTGTGATTGAGGAATGGGTAAAACTCTATAGATATCATAGCTTTCTCTGGTTAAAAGTGGTATTTTTTTACCTTGACCTTCACTCTCAGTAAATGATACAATTTTGATACGCCGTTGTGTATATCTTCTATAGGCAATGATAGATCTTTTGTTAAATGTCCAGAAATGATGCTGAGTTCATCTTTTAACTGATCTGGTGATAGTATATGTATATCGAATTTTCCTTGATAAATGTTGGTAACAGTATCGAGCAAGGTGTTTTGCATTTTTTTCAAATTAATTAAGGTGTTGTTTGATATTACAGATGATAAGGTAAACTCGTTGATAGCTCTTAATTTTTGTATCTCTTCTTTAATAACAGAATTTTCTTGCTCTAATTTATTGATATGCTGATGGATTAGTTTGTGTTGTTGGTCAATTGTTGTTTCTAATCTTTTCAAAAAGCTATATTGTGCTTCTATTACTGATGTCTGATTTTTCCATAATTTTACGAGATGGTTTTGATTTTTTTCTAATGATGTCTATGTCCTTTTGATATTGTTCAGCGAAGTCATTGTCAAGTACGGCGAATAGTGCATGCGCGACATTTCCCATGGTATTGTATTCCCGCCGCCGCAGACTGCTGACCAAGTAACAGCTGATCGTAGTAGTGTAACTCGGTGCTCCCGTGTCGTAATTGTAATAGGATTATGTCACATTGTTGTCGCTCTTGCAGTTTTGAACATATGTTTTCAAGGTGAGTAATATATGTCTTTAGTAGTTTTGAACCTTGCCAGTACGGATCTAAATCGTAATAAACAATCATTCTACATTCATCTCGGATAAGCCTCATGTTTGATGTTTTATCGAAGTATAAACTCTGGGTATCCTTAAAATTTGTTACATTAAATGCTCCTTGTGCTGTTTGCGCGAATAATGTAAAAATAAGCAGTGTGTACATGATAAAATTGCAAAGTTTCATACTAGATCGTGCGTTTCCTGGTTTGTCGTTTTTGTGATCTGCTTTTAGACTTGATTCTTGATTGTTTTTCGGACTTGATTGATAGTTTGTGGGATTTTGATAGTTTGTGGGATTTTGATAGTTTGCTTCTGAATGAGTTGGTAAAATGGTGAATTTCGTGATAGGTCTCTTAATGGTACCGTTTTTTGTTTTAACAGTGACTACTCGGACTAATCCATCTTTACCGGGGTGAACATCGGTGAATCTCCCTAATGCCCATCTTCCTGCAGGTAGATTTGCATCATGTATGATTACCACGTCATCAGGTTTGATATTTACGGTTGATTGCTGCCACTTGCTCCTGGCTGATAATGCTGTCAGATATTCAGACTTCCAGCGCTTCCAAACATTACCGAATATCTTCTGCGTCATGTGCCAACGTGTTCTTTCATCTTTCTCTGTCTCCACGATACTTAAAACACCGCTGGCCAGAAAGTGAGATGGAGTCAGGTAACTGATACCATTTGGATCTTCAGTGATAGCGCAGAGCGGTCGGGAATTCAGGCAGGCTTCTAGCTGTGTTAGTAGTGTTGAGAACTCCTCGAAGGTAAGTTTTTGTTCGCCGATGACGTTTGTAAGCAGATGAGCAAGTTATGTTAATAACACCTTTACAGTTGTTTTCCTTTGCTCCTACTCCGAAAATGACACCTTTGCACCTCTGTCGAGGAAGTTGTAGCATCTGAGCTGCCTTCTCAGTAATCAGGGAGGTCTGGGAACCCTGATAAATCAGCGCTCGAATTTTGATATAAGTGCCATCAACACACTGTACTTTTACTAATGCTGTTGCTACGAGGGTGGATTGAAAATTACTCGGCCTAACACAGATCCATTCAATTCTAAAATCAAATCTACCCACATTATTTAGTTCAGTTCAGACTAGTTCATTGTGTGAAGTTCGAAACGTGTGCGATAATTAGTTGTGATTTTATAAATTTATTAACAAAGTAATCGGACATAATTTCCGCGAATGGAGCAAATCGAGCAGCGTGCCGTCATTAAATACCTCCATAAGAAGGGCTATCATCAAAAGCCATCCATGATGACATGGTCAGTACATTAGGCGATTGTGCTCTGTCATATTCATCCGTCAAAAATGGATAGCAGAATTTAAGCGTGGTAGAGAGAGTGTGAAAGATGAACCCCGCTCTGAAGGCCTTCGACGTCAACTACTGACGAAAATATTAAAAAGTACTTGATTTAATAATGGAGACCGCAGATTAAAAATTAGAGAGATAGCCGAGATTATAGGCATCTCTTATGAACGAACTCAAAACACCATTGTCAACGAGTTGGGTTTCCACAAGGTGTCTGCGAGGTGGGTTCGCGACTGCTTTCAGTTGAACAAAAAGGTCGCGATTGACTATTTCACGCGACTGTTTGAGTTATTTGAAGCCGATGCAGATGATTTTTGAATCGTTTTATTACTATGAACGAAACATGGGTTCATTACTGTACACCGGAAACAAAACAACAATCAAAACAGTGGAGAAGACCTGGTTCACCACCCCTAAAAGGCTAAGTCGATTTTGTCGGCAAATAAGGTGATGGCTTCAGTATTCTGGGACTCGAAAGGTGTGATTATGATTGATTATCTTGAAAGGTCAGACTATAAACTCTGATTACTACTGCACGTTACTACGTCGTTTACGAGAGGAAATAAAAGAAAAACGTCGAGGAATGCTCAGAAGAAAAGTCCTGTTTCATCAAGATAACGCCCGTGTTCACACGTCAGTACAGTCAATGGCTGAAATTCACAACTGTGGCTTTGAACTGTTACCGCATCCGCCGTATTCACCTGATCTGGCACCATCAGACTTCTTTCTGTTCCCAACCTAAAAAGCACTTGGGAGGTCAAAGATTTTCGACAAACGACGAGGTCAAAGCAGCTGTAGACGCTTATTTTGACTCTAAGGAAGAATCATTTTTTTTCAACGGTCTAAATGCTTGGAAGGGGAGGTGGCAAAAGTGTATTGAACTTGATGGTGATTATGTAGAAAAATAAAAATATTACTGATTTAGTATGTGTTTATTTTCTTGGTTAGGCCGAGTACTTTTCAATCCACCCTCGTAAGAGGGTTTCACGTAGGCCTCAGCGTGTTGTGTCGGCCATGACACTCGCGGCAACGTTTTTCCGATATGCAATGTTTGCCGTAGTGATCGTAATGACAATTGAAGCAATATTTCAATTTCGCAATTGTATTTCGCCTTTCCGTTGGTTGTAATTTGAGAAAGTTGCTGCAGTGAAATATGCCGTGGTTTTCATTTTTGCATAGTGGACATCCTGTTTACGTGTTTTTCGGTGCATAATTAGTGACTTGATTTGATTGCTGGTAAATGATTTTAAAAATGAGGCTTCTTTTGATGAGATGTTGTTTCAGGCTGAGAAGATTTTGCTGTGGAGTCTTGTTTTTCGTCGAGATGATTCGAGTGACGTAAATTTATTTTCCAAAAAAATTAAAAAATCTGCTAAAGTTGGCAAATCCCTTGGATTCTTTAGGGATTCGATGTAATCTTTGTGAGTCTCAGCATCTAGTTTTTGAGACAAAATATGTACCACCAAAGGATCCCATGAGCTTATGTCTACGCCTAGGTTTTTTATGGCATTTAGGCTTTCATTTACGCTGTCATAAATTTTCTTGATATGTGCTGCTGATTGTTGTTGAGCAATAGGTAAATTTAAAAGAATGTTGATATGAGACCCTAGAATTAATTTGTTATTATTGTATCGATGATTTAACAAATCCCAACAAACTTGATAGTTGTCCGAACTGATATGCAGGTGCTGTACCATTTTTTCCGGTTCCCCTCTAAGTTTACTTTTTAAAAACTGCATTTTCTGGGCGTTTGACAAGGTTCGATTGGTATGAACTGCTTCGCAAAACAAATCCTTGAATGATACCCACTGATGATAATTGCCAGTGAACGTAGGTATGTCCATCTGGGGTGTGGACTTCTCTCGGTGACTTTCAGACCACATCTTTGTATTGATATCTTTGTTGATTTGGTTAAATTTTTGTTCATAGAAGCTGAAGGTTTCTTCATACGCTCCGTTTGCATCGATAGCTGCCCAACGAGACTGGAGAGTACGTAATAAATCTTCGAATTCCCATTTCTCTGATACTAATTCTAGGTTGATATTTGATAGGGTTCGTTGAAATGCTTTAAACGAACCCTAGCTTTCCGTTTTTTCAACATTTCTTCTGTTTTGCTCGATGTTGCTCTTGGCTTATCTGTGGCGTGATTTAACAGTGGTGTTTCAGGTCTATCCTCTGTCAAAGACTGATAGTTTCGGATATGCGCTATAATGTTGTCAAATATCTCCTTCAGACTTTCACGTTCTTGATATATTCTTTCTCTGCTTGGTACATACAAATCCAGTTGTGATAAATGCTGATAATTCTGCTAACACTCCACCCAATAGTTGTCCAGAGTATTTAATCTGCGTTTGATATAGTCCGAAGTCTTCCCATCAGACCCGTCCTTGTTGAAATTGGTGTACAAATTTTCAATTGCTGTTGATAGCTGCTGCTGCGTCGTGAGGGCATCGTTGACAGACATCATGATATGATGCTGCTTGCTGATTGTGCTGAGGTGGTTGGCGCGTTCGTGCTGTAGTGGTGGTGAGTACTCAATGGACACTCTGATACGCTGATACGCTCCAAGCTGCTACTGCTGGGCGGCGCTCCAAGACTCGCTGCTCCCTCGAATCTGCTTGATACTTGATGCTTGGTTATACCGATGGCCGGAGCTTATTGATAATGATAAGAAGCTGCACACTTATTAGTACAAATAGAAAGGCTATTGCGCACGTCACCTAGTGCACTATGTCGCAATAGGTCACTGAGCAGAAACTCTTTTTCCGGTCGTTGAAACCCGAATTTTAGGTCCAGCTACGGAGCTCGAAGGACCATTAAGATGTACGGAACACCTTTAAATGATATATGATATAAGAAAAAATTATTTTATTTAAACTGATAATGATATTGATACAAAATTGATAATGATATAGAACGCGTCCGCCGTGTTCGGAATGAAAACGTGACTGCTTGAAAAATAAAGTAAATGACGCAAATGATGTTGACCTAAATAAATCGCTTACTAACAAAAATGTACGGTTGTACTGTACAGTCGGTTTTTCTTTAGGAATTGAATAATTAGTATATTAAATCAATTGAATTTTGTAATAAAATTACATTATTAATGTAATATTATAATAGGGAAGTAAGCCAATTTACAAATAAATAATTAAGTAAAATAATCATTGAGACTTCTAAATAAAACAAATTAATACTTCAAATAAAAGTATATTGAACGGTTCCGTTCTGTTACTTGGGCCGTAAATTAAAAGCAATAAAAGGCAAAAACGTTTATTACAATATATGAATAACGTTATGTGTTTGTTATCACTACCGGCGGGTTTGAGTATAGACGGAGACAGTGTGCAAGCGAGAGGTGAATAGCGGCGCCGTTTTTTATAATCCCATTAATTATCCGCGCAAGATATACAGCGATATAGAAGGTAAGTAGGTAAGGTAACGTACCGTATGTGGCGATGACGCGCACGCAGGAGGTGAGCACGGTGGGCAGGCGGTCGTCGAGCGGCGCGCCGAACAGGCCGCGGGGGGCGCGCGCGCGGCGCGGGGCTGGCGGCGCGGCGGGCGGCGCGAGGTCCCCGCGCCCCTGCGCCCCCGGCCCCGGCGCCGCGGGGGGCGCGGGCAGCAGGCGCTCGCGCACGGCCGCCGCCTTGCTCTCCAGCCGCGCCAGCCGGCCCGCGCTGCACACGTACGACCGGAACTTCTGCACACACACACGCACACCTCACGCTCTACATCACACACGAGCCCATAACTAACTGTATCCGCATGCGGCATGCGGACTCTCGGTGCACAGATGCCAAATTAATAGCGGGGGGAAACTAACACTACAGAACTTGTTTCAATTGAAAATTCGAAAGTCGAATCATTAGATCTTTAAAACCGCTTTTAACCATATATCTTGTTTCGGCTCGAAGGACCAAAGTGAAAAATCACCGATAAAAACAGTTATATATTATTTAACCAAAGAGTTTATCACGATATTAAAATAAATAATAATTTGAAAAATCCAAAAATGCACGCCTCATGGGAGTTTTTTTTTTTTCATCAAATTTTCATTTAATTTTGATGAAAAAAAAATCTATTAAACGTCTATGAGTCTGATAACAACCAGCAATAAAGATCATCTTGAGAATAAATGGAAACTTATTCAAAAAGACTTATTTAATTTCGTTGCGTATACTTTGATGAAACGTGAAGACAAACAAGTGCACAGACTAACTAATAGCCGTACTAATAATTTTTTAACTGCATTTTTTGTAAATATTACTAAACAAATGAATAAAAAAATACGGTGAATTTATAATTTAATATATCTACTTTTCAAAACATACCTTTTTTATTGATTTTGCATCTAAATTGAGACATACTAACAATTTTATATTGCAAAATCGCCACATGTCGAGAGTAGAGCACTCCCACACGTTCGCGCGTTGTGAGGCGTGCAATTTACATATATCATTCATGTTCAATAATAATATGAATAATAATAGTTATGTTGCTGGCGAGGGTTGGACACAAATTTAAATTAAAAGAAGAATACGAGGCAATCCATCTTAGTCCTCAGTGGTGGCGTTGCATCCATAGTATCCATTTACCGTCAGGTGGACCGTGTGGTCGACGGTCGCTTTGATTGTATAAAAGAGTGGGTACCGCGAGGTAGTAGTCCTCCTGCGCGCGGCGCGGCGCGTCGTCGTCGTCGGGCGGCGCGGGCGCCTGCCAGTGCTGCGCGCCGCCCTCCATCTGGCGCACCAGCTCGGCCTCGGCCGCGTCCAGCGTCTTGGCGTGCTCGCGGCACTCCACGCGCAGCGCGCGCGCCGCCGCCTCCAGCTGCGCCAGCCGCGCCTGCAGCTCGCTCACCACCTGCCGTCACACGACCGTCACTCGCCACCCACCACCCACCACCCACCACGATACAACGTTCAAACATCGCTAACGAACTCCCACGGACGAACGGCTTCTGGTACACGCCCATGCGATAGCCATTTTCAGAAACTGTCAATTTTGTCCATCGTTATTTCTAAGCTTGACTGCCTAGGAATAAGAGGAACCCAGCTATGCCTATTTCACAGTTATCTTACAAATAGGATTCAGTGTGTGAAAATTGGCTTATACCTGAGTACACCTCACAACCTATTACTTATGGTGTACCTCAGGGTCCTCAGTATCCTTGGTCCGACCCTATTTTTGATGTATATTAACGACTTGTATCTATGCCTAGAAAGTGGTTCCATATTTACTTATGCTGATGATACAGCACTTGTTTTTTCGGCCAGTACTTGGAGTGAAACATACGAACGAGCGCAAAAAGGATTTAATACTGTTAGAAAATGGCTCAACTACCACTTAATAACACTAAATTTAACCAATACTTAAGTACAAAAAATTTCTACACGAAACAGTTCTCAATCATTAGCAAATTAACTTAATATAATAGTTAATAATTCATCACAAACTAGCAACACTACAACCGACAATGTGTATTATTTAGAAAAAGTTACTTCTATTAAGTATCTTGGCATAATAATTGACAATAATTTAACATTTAAAGACTATATTGAATACTTATCTGCTAGAGTACGAAAGTTAATTTACATTTTTAAAGACCTTCGACATTCTGCCGACACATATGTTATGAAAATGATTTACTATGCCCCGAGCCAATCGATACTAGGTTATTGTATATCATAAATATTATATACAATAACCTAGTACATCATATCATCATATGATATATTGTATATCATATGTACCTGGGGTTGGGCTACTAAAACCCTCTTTATGCAAATTAAACGTGCCCAGACAGCTTTACTAAAGGTGTGTTGTTTTAAACCTCGCTTATATTCTACAGAACTACTTTATGAGCATTACTAAGTGTTGACTGTACGGCAACTTTTTATATTGTATACAGCTCTTAAGCAGCACTCCTTAACTAAATATAATAAAAACACGACGCAATCATCTTGTTCCCAAATCGGTTCCTGTTAATACCTATTTCAGTCATAGATTTTTTGTATGCCTTGGCCCTAACCTTTATAATAAATTGCATCAGAATGGTCTATTCATTCCGCTTGCGCCGTCGCTCCCGAGCGGTCGTGCGCTTGCGGGGTCCGCCGCTGACCGAGCACCCGTCCCCGTACGGGTCTTCTCCCTCGGTCGGCACAGTTTCTTAGAATAGAACGTCAGTCCCGTCCCGTCCCCCTCGGCTGGCGCCGCCGCCCCCGTGCGGTTGCGTTGGCTGACCGCTCTTCCGTCCCTGTACGGTTGGGTGCCCTCCCACACTCCCGTCCTTGCACGGTCGAGTTTTGCCCTCCCGCTCGGCTAGCACAGCCGCGCCCGTGCGGTTGTGCTTAGCTGTCTCGCCGTCGCCGTGTTTCCGTGCCCATGAATATGGGTTCGGGCGACGGTGGGAGCCTCCCCGTCTCCGCCAGCCGCCCCCGTGCGGTTGTGTTGTGCGTCCCGCACTTGCCGTTGAACGGTGAGTGCCTTCCCTCCCTGTCCCCACCCGCTAGTGCCGCCGCCCCCGTGCGGCTGCGCTGGCAGTCAGTTCTCGCACATGCGATTCCCACTCTCATTTCTCCAGCACCGTCGCACTTTGCGGCTGTGTTGGTTGATCCGCGCTTCTGTCCCCGGACGGTTGCGCCCCACAGATACGACAATAAAGCCTTCGGGCTAGCGTCGATCCCAAGGTGGTGTTTAGTCTGCGTGGTATGCTAGAGCATTCACCACCTCCCTCCCCGCTACCGGAGGGTGTCCTTGCATTGGGCGCAAAAAAAAAAAAAAAAGGTCTATTCATGCGTTGGCGGCATCGGACATCTGTGTCTACCACTGCGTTACAGCGTATAATAATAGAGAGTGAATGAAGAATGAAGGTGTGAAAGAGAAGTATAAATGTAGACTGAGGGAAAATATAAGCGGTTTCAATGAATTATGTACGAGTGATTTAGACTTGAAGACTGTATGGAATAATGTTAAGAAAGTTTTGGTAGATGCAGCCACCGAAGTATGTGGTGTAAGTAAGAGAACGAATGAAAGGAAAAATAATACGTTGTGGTGGGATGATGACGTACGGATGGAAGTTGAAGCAAAGAAGAGAGCATGGCTAGATTTACTAGCAACCAAAGCTGGTAATTCTGGCGGTATGAATGATGAGATTGAAAGAAAAAGGCAGACTTTAGACGTATAAATAAAAGAGTAAAAGAAGTAGTTGAAAGGAAAAAGCAAGAAAGAAAGGATAAGAATGATAGAAGGATATCTGATAACTTCCAGGCAAATATTAAAATGTTCTGGAAACTCGTAAGAACTGCCAGGGGAAATTATAAACAGCCTAGAATTAATGCTATACGAGACGAGAATGGCTGTATGCTGAATGATGAAGTTTCGAATTTAAAAAGATGGAAGGAATACTTTGAAAGCGTGTTTATGAATGAAGAGTCGTCTGAATTAAGTTCTAAAAAAATACGAAACATAATATATCACAAGTAGTACCTTTGATATATTTTTTTTTAAAGAAAAGTCGATTTTTTTCTATCTTATTTTACTGTCTTGAACACTATGACCAAAAACGAATGATTTCTATTGGTTTTTTGTTGTTTTATTATTATACACTAACTGTGCTGATAGATAAAAAGTAAATAGTATAAATAGCTTTTGCAGTTTTTATTTAAAAAGTTCGCAAATCAATTTTTGAAATTTTGAAAAACATGCAAAAAATATTATTTAAGCGAAGTTCAAACCTCTTGGGTATGAAAAAAATGTATGAATGTATGGGTGACCAATAATTTTACAATAATGTCGGTTTCGTGTAGATTTTATAGTGGTATAATTCATTATCTTCCATAAATAGTGACTTATTGCCATTAATGTAGAAAAGGAGAAAATTTGACTAAGTAACAAAATTTGTAATATGGGAACATTTTTTAAATTGAATTGTCTCTGATCATTGGGAATTAATAAAAACACATCAGGAGTTGATCATACATGAAAACAGCTATTTTTAAACAAATTGAAACCAAATTAAGTATTAGAAATTAACTTATTTAAATGTAATAAAATAACCAATTTAAATGTTAAAATGGTTACTTTACTAGCGTGAAATGGGTCGTGTGACCTTCATATTTACTACCTGCTGTCTTTTGTGTTATATTAGACAAAGAGGGGTCTGAATTGGGTAAGTGGGAGAGAGAAGAGCTAAATGTAAAAGAGAACTTAGTGCGTCACTCGACTTGCTCGACTTCGCATGTATTTATTTTGTCTCCGTTTGCAATTATTTAAATCAGTGTTAAAACAACCACTTGGCTATTTTACCGGACTATTCGTTTTGCTTACTGATTTGGACTTGTTTTACGTTTGGTGACATTTGCGACGATTTGGCCTTGTTTCTGGACTAAACTGGACTTTTGTGTACCTATCAAAATGCCACGTCATCAGTACACAAGAATATGCAAACATGCATTTTATTTATGGAGAATGCAGAGGCAACGCAAATGCAGCCGCAGCTCTTTATAGGGAGAGGTACCCTAATGCGCGCCACCCAGACTACCGCGCGTATTTATAAGAGTCCACGGTTGTTACTCCGAAGGAAGAATGCCGGGTAGTGGTGTCGGTGGTGCTAGCGCTGGAAGAATCGCTCGTCCTGATGTAGAAGACGTGGTGCTTGTAAAGTAAAGTAAAGTAAAGTTACAGCCTATATACGTCCCACTGCTGGGCACAGGCCTCCTCTCATTTCTGAAAGGGTTTTAGGGCAAGGAAATGTCCGCCGCGCTGCCCCAATGCGTGTTGGCGAACTTCACATGTCTTCGAAATATTTTTTTTATTTTGATTTCTCAGACATGCAGGTTTCACGATGTTTTCCTTCACCGCCGAGCTCGTGGTAAATCAGCACTTAAAATTGCAATTAACAATTTCATTGGTGCCGGCGGGGATCGAACCCGGGTTGCTTGCGTACTGTGAAACTTACAGCGAGCGCTAACCATCTGAGCTACCACGGTGCTTGAGGAGATTGAAAACGATCCTTCAACCTCTACGCGAGCAATAGCTCGACGCACAGGTATTGGAAAATCGACCGTACACGATATTTTAAAGAAAAACGAATTCCACCCTTACCACGTCACACGCGTGCAAACTCTCCAACCAAGAGATTATCTCTCAAGAGTGCGTTTTTGCCGGCAAATGCTGGCAAAGATGGAAGAAGACCCGCAATTTTTTAATAAAATTATGTGGAGCGATGAGTCAACGCTTAAGAGACGGTTACTTAAATTTACACAATTTACATAGTTGGGAACTAGAAAATCCCCATTTTATGCGTGAAGACAGGTCGCAATACCAATTTAAAATAAATTATTGGACCGGAATATTAAATGGTATGATAATTGGCCCATTTGAATTACCGAGGAATTTAACGGGGCAAAGTTATTTGGAGTTTCATCAAAATGATCTCCCCAATTTATTAGAAGAGGTTCCCGAGGAGCTGAGGGAATCGTATTGGCTACAAAATGACGGTTGTCCTGCGCATTATGCTGTTCCGGTTCGTGCATATTTAAATAGCAGATACCCAAATAGATGGATCGGACGTCTAGGGCCAATTTTGTGGCCTCCACGTTCACCGGATCTAAATCCATTGGATTTTTTTTACTGGGGCTGTCTGAAAGAGGAAGTATACTGTAAGCCTGTGCGGTCTTTGGACGAACTACGCAGTCGTGTCAGTGCAGCCGCATCAAAAATATGCGAGCGACGGTACAGAAGACTGCTCAGAAGATCATTTATCCGAAGATGTAGGGCATGCATAAGAGTGGGAGGCAAACAATTTGAACATTTTTTGTAAATTAATGAAAAATAAAATATTTTAATTTTAAATGTTTTTTATTAATCCCCAATGATCAGACACAATTTAATTTAAAAAATGTTCCCATATTACAAATTTTGTTACTTAGTCAAATTTTCTCCTTTTCTACATTAATGGCAATAAGTCACTATTTATGGAAGATACATTTATGAATTATACCATTATAAAATCTACATGAAACCGACATTATTGTAAAATTATTGGTCACCCATACATTCATACATTTTTTTCATACCCAAAAGGTTTAAACTTCGCTTAAATAATATTTTTTGCATGTTTTTCAGAAATAAATTAATTTGCGAATTTTTTAAATAAAAACTGCAAAAGCTATTCATACTGTTTACTTTTTATCTATCAGCACAGTTAGTGTATAATAATAAAACAACAAAAAACCAATAGAAATCATTCTTTTTTGGTCATAGTGTTCTAGACAGTAAAATAAGATAGAAAAAAATCGACTTTTCTTTAAAAAAAAATATATGAAAGGTACTACTTGTGATATATTATGTTTCGTATTTTTTTCAGAACGGCCATAAGTTGTACTATAAGACATTTCAAGGTTATCCATTCATTACCGGACACCCGATATATCGATACCTCCTAAGTATAATGAGTCAACTACATAATTCAAATTTTACAGGAGCGCCTGTCAAAGATTAATTGTTTATAACTTTTTCAGTTTTGGTCCTGGAATGTTGATTTTTTTAAATTCGTACTATTTTAAGATTTGGAACCCTTAGATAATAAAAGAGTAGACCTATTTTAGTGAGTTTCCAAGATAATGTAGTTGACTTAGTATACATCATACAAACTATGGCCTATAATGAGCTAACTGCCACATACACTCGTTTACAATGTATTTGTATATTTACCATATCTTAAGGAAAAAGTATTAGGTTTATAAAAACACAAATACAGAATTGTATTTCATTTTCTTGGATTTATTTACTGACATTGTATCTACAGTATAAACGATAATAAATTAGTTGACTTATTATACACTGATTTTAATGTCCAAAATCGGTTTGATGGAGTAGCAGTAAATTAATATATCTGCAAAATAATCAAGATTTTAACTTGTTTATTTTTCATATAAAAGAAAATAACTTTATTTCTTGTTATTTATTATTTATTGAAACCTATTCAATTCACAATCAAGCGGTTAAAGTATATACCGTCCATAAAACGTTGCTTACACCACGCATAAAGGTAGAAAACAAAATTCTAATCTTTTTAGTATTAAAACTAATTAACAAAATATAACGTCTTATTCCTCTTCTTAATCCAATGAATTTTTTGGAAGTATCTGTTTTGTTAGTAAAATTAAATTAAATAAAATATCTTCACGAAAAAACAATATCTGAGTAGATGAATCAGGTTCTTTTAATCACAGTCAGACTCATTAATATTGCCTGTAATCAGACTATTATAAAATAAGTGATATTCTTTTCGTATCTGACGTGACTTTTACCAAGATCCATAAGGTCTATGTGCTTATTTTTGTCAATTGACAGAGGTTTTTCATAAGCACTGACTAGAAGCAGATCCAACTTTTCTTTTTTGTTTCGTGTGTTCTTCGGTTTATTCATGCAGTTAATCCATTTAGCAGCATCGTATTCATAATTGTACTTAAATATAATTTTAAAGTGATCATTTCCTTGTATTATAAATACACTTACATTGTTAATGACATTTTAGTCCCATAGCTAGTAGTTGTCCAATTATTGGAGTGCTTGAAATGTGTTTTAAAATCAAGAATCAACTCCTGTGACATTTCAATAACATTATAGAGCTTCCCATCTGTTTTAGGTCTGGGGTATAAATAATCCTGTCTTTAGTCTGTCAATCAAGGCATGCATGCTGTTCCCTTCGTTTTGGGTATGATCAAAGACAAGGAAACGATGAATAATACTTATATTAAATTTGTTACGTACATACACATACTCTTTTATACCTTTGGGTATTGTCATGTCAATAAATTTATAAACACAGCTTGCAATTCAATTAGCTCCTCTTTTAGCTGTCTGTTGATTCCAAGAATAGCAAATCTTGTAAAGGTACCATATCAAAAATGGTAAAATTTTACATGGACAATTTTCTTTTACAATAGAATGTACATTTAACATTTCTGTAAATCAAAAGTACATGCTAAAACCTCTTTATTTGCATTGCTAATTCCTTGTCTTTTTTTTGAATTTCTAGCTGTTTCCTTTTCTTTCTAATGATTTCTTTGTTTTTGTATTTCTTCTTGGTAGCCTGTGTTTTATTTCCAAATGTGTGACATTTTTCACATGCGTCTTTTTTGGTCTTATGAAAGGCAATATTTATATTTTTGTTTACAATATTAAAATATTGTCGTACATTAGCCAGAATAAACATTTGAATCAAACCACTCTTCATAATACTTGTACATCTTGGGAAATGGCAATGAGCCATCCAAATACTTACATTTCAAATCTTTGTGAGTGTAATGAGCCTCAAAAGGCGCGTAAGCTTCAATAATATGATCAATCACACCACGTACCATATTGAATGTTATAGTTTTTGGATTGTGATCGGATTCTACAAACACTTTTCCACGATCAAATCTTTCTAGAGTGGTATAAACAAAGTTGAAACTTATCGAGAGGGTTCTAAGAAACATTGTTTTACAAACAGATATTCTTATTATCTCTGCATTTTCATTTGATTCCAACCATGGTAAATAATATTAAATAGTATAAAGCTGCTTCGAATTTTCAGAAACAATAAAACGCACTTTTGGTATTTTCATAACGTACTTAGTAATAAAATCCCATTGTCGTGAATTATTGCCAATCCTCCAAAACATCTCAAAAATTATTTTTCGGTTCTCTTCTGATATCCTATCATAACATTTTTGACGGCAGCATTTAGGACCAGGGCAGGATGTATTTTTCCATTTCTACTGGTCTACTCCATACCTCTATTCATTTTGTATTTTCTCTGGCTATCCTTCTATTCTTGCTTAAATTACTCCCTTAAGCAACCCTTGTCCTTTTTAATATTTGAACTTCGCTTGCGTCGATTACTTGGCTGATTAGGAGTACTTACTACAGAACCGGTATCTTCTATGTAAGACCAATCGCTGGTATGATTATCAGGTACAGTAAAACTAAAGTTTATGTAACTATTTGGACTAGAAAACGAAATTGCTGGTGAAGGTATGGGGTTATAATGCTCTTAGTCTTAAGTTCATTTACAGGTATCTCGATAGATGAGGATTCTCTTGAATTTTCTATTATTGATGGCGAATAGACTGACTCAGGTGACGTATCAATAATACCATCAGGAAATGTGGATGCTTTGGATGGCAAAATTTCTAGAATACGTTCACTATATTCTAGGTCTACGTAATCGATAATTGACAGTTCATCTTTGGTAAAGTAAGCACCAGGTGGCAAAGGGGACATGCCATTAATGAGGTAAATTATGGCAGCACAAACTGTCAGACAGACGACTGTTTAAAATTAATCCCTTTACTACTAAAAATTAGAATACTAAGTCATGTGTAATATTACTGCAAACTATCACGACGTATACTGGTCTATCTCAACTAACTCTAACCCAGTATAGAATGTACAGAACTTTTAATAATTTATAATCTAAAAAATAATGTGATACTGATTATTTACTGTCATAATTATAATTTATATAAGCTCTCAAGTCGCTCAAAGTACCCCACCCGCGTCCCGCGTATACTGAATCCGAGTAGTTAGCTTAGAATACGTCGTATTGAAATTTTAAATAACACTACATGAACTAGTACACGTTAGATTATTTCCAAAAGTACTTACGAATTTTAGGTTTTTTCGACATAGTCTGATAAAAAACATGTTTTTATAATCAATACCGTAAAAACCTGAAAATACCTAAAATGTTAGATGACTCACTATACTTAGGAGGTATCGATATAATAGGGAAAAGGGTCACAGCAGGACTGTAGAAACTACCGTGGTATCAGCTTGCTTAATATTGTGAGTAAACTGTATGCTAAGGTGTTAATTGAAAGAATTATGGAAGAAACTGATGGAAAAATTTGGGATGTGCAACCTGGATTTAGAAAGGGGATGGGGTGTACGGATCACGTATTTTCCATGCGCATGATTGCGGAGAAGTTTTTGGCTAAAAACCAGTAAGTTTTTTGTGCGTTCATGGACTTGGAAAAGGCTTATGACAGAGTGGACAGGAATGTGTTATGGCAAACACTGAACTCATTTGGGTTGAGCGCTTGTTTGATACAGGCATTAAGGTCTCTTTATAGGGACTCTAGTGCTTGTGTCAGGATCAACGGGGTCTACTCGGACTGATTTGGCATCCAAAAAGTGTCAGACAGGGCTGTGTAGCTTCCCCGTGGCTGTTTAACCTATTTATGGACAATTGTTTGCAAACTTTGAAAGTTGAAGAATGTGGGTTGAGAATGGGTGAGTTAACCGTCAAATGCCTTTTGTACTCCGATGATCAAGTCATATTTGCATCGTCGGCGGTGGAGTTGCAAATGATGGTTACTTTAATGAACTGGTCATTAAAAGAAAGGGGTATGAAAGTGAACGCAAGTAAGACGAAAGTGATGGTTTTTGAAAGAGAAGAAAGTAAAACGTTATGTGAAATAAGAATAGAAGGGGAGATGATTGAGCAAGTGGATGAGTTTGTATATTTGGGATGTTTATTTAGCAGGGATGGTAGATATGATAAGGATATAGAACGACGAGTGAACGCAGGAAATAGAGTGAATGGGGCTCTACACGCTATTATGAAGAGTCAGAATGTGTCAAAAAAGGCACGTCTGGCAATTCATAATGCTGTGTTAGTCCCTACTTTAATGTATGGTAGTGAAAGTTGGGTCTGGCAGAAGAAGCATGAGAGTAGAATAAATGCTGTAGAAATGCGGTCATTAAGGAGTAAGCTAGGGCTGAATCTGAATGACAGGGTGAGAAATAGTGTGTTAAGAGTAAAATGTGGTTTGTAAGATGACGTTGTGACCAGGATTAAGAAAGGAATGCTTCGGTGATTTGGTCATGTAGAAAGAATGAACGAGGAAATAGTGACAAAGCAAAGTATCATGCCCACTTTCCATACATTGATTGACCTGTCACCTGATTCGTTTTACAGGTCGCGTCTACCTACAACTAGTGTTGCATAAAAACACACATTGTTTATAATAACATAATAACTTGTCATCTTTTAATTTAGAGGCCAGGGAAAAATGCTATTAAGTAAATAAGTTTTTGAGGTTATAAGGTCAGGTCAGATTATAAGGACAGCTGTCATATAAGGTCTGACAGCTGTCATAACCTCAAAAACTATACGATAATTAAAATCAAATTGTTTCTTAATTGCTGAGAGAGTTACAATCACTCAGAAATAAATCCCTCTTAAATGTAATATCATCATCAAATCGGCGCGCGGTCATTCTTTAAAACTCAGCATCGGCGGGATATTCTCGTAATATCCCGCCGATGCTGAGTTTTAAAGAATACAAGCGTGATGATAGGCCATCCTTCATTTCTACACTACACTTTGTGCAAGTTAGAGCAATATAGGTATACAGTAGACCCCCGGTAATCCGACAAACATTTTGCAGGGCAGTGTCGGACTATCGAATTTGTCGGATTAGTACTGCCTAAGACCTCCTATAATCCGGAATTTTTTATAAAAGAGTACCTTGTAATCCGAAAAATTCCAGATCCAATGATAAGATTCTATATGTTATATATATGTACTATCTTCATCACATGTAGTCAAATTCAAACTAAGCAATCAGAATCAAAACAATGCCCTACGCGTCGAGCACAATAGTGGTGGTGCATACAAGTTATAACTTGTTCAATCATGAATTTGCGAAGATTGTCAAAAAAATATCTAGTAATAAATAATAGGCCATGTCGGATTACAGGGGTGCCGGATTAGACAGGGGCCGGATTACCGGGGGTCCACTGTAGTTCATTGAATTATTGGTCAAAATCTGTCGTCGAAACGGACCAGATTCCAGGAATCGGCTTGACAGACGACGCTTTCAGCCATCGAACTCTATAAGTCTGATGAACAGACAAGGACGAGTAAATAATACTTAATATCAGCATAATACTGCCTCACATGCTAGGCAAAGACCTCTTCTCATTCAGAGAAGGCATGAGCATTAATCACCACGCTTGGTCAAGCCGATAACACTGAAGCGTATTAACACATATCCATTGACTTATATATTCACGTATGTTACAGTGTATACAAAGCAATCTCGTAGAAGGCTCCATAACGATTTCCAACAAGAGCGATGACGTCTTAGATCCCAATCAAAAGGCACTAAATCGGTATCCGTATAACCCAGGTCAAAGTAATCGTAAGGGGAAGGTATCGAAGTCCGTGGAAAATGCAAAAGTTGTCAGGGTTTCAGAAAATCCAAAATCGCATAGTACAATACGTAACAAGAGCAAACGAACGACTGCAAAAGTCAAACAAATGACAGCCTGTCATTCATTCATTTTTTTATATTTTTAGCATGGCTTCTGGGGCTTTGTGCCATTGTAAAACACGTTCCGTCTCCAAAAGTCTATTGAAAATGATAAACATAGTATCATTACTTTTTTTTGAAAATTCAATTATACGATACGGAATAAGCAAAAAAAATCAATTTTTTAAGATATTATACATCACTAGACGCTTTAGAAAATTTTCAGGTCAAGACTGGACATGATTCTTTATATTGCAGACGTGAACGGCAGAGTCGGGAAGGGACGCCCTAGACGAAGGTTTATCGACCAAATTGGCGTTATATTGAAAAAAGGCCAGTATAGGAATACCCTTAACCGACGAGCGTGTATGCGTAGATATATGTAAAAGAGGCGAGAGAGGTGTGCCAGGATCGTGCCAAATGGAAGTCCGTAGTCTCTGCCTACACTTCTGGGTGACAGGCGTGAGCGTTTATGTATGTATGCATCAGAAATTATTCCTACACTCAGTAAATCACTTTAAATTTAAATGCACCCTGAAAGAATGGCTTTTAAATTAATCGCACACTGAAACTGAATGTCTTCTTGATACTCACACACACACACACACACACACACACACACACACACACGCACGCACGCACGCACGCACACGCACATACATACATACACACACACACACACACGCGCGCGCGCGCGCGCGCACGCGCGTACGCACGCACGTACATATTCTATTAGACATTCATCAGGAAGCTACATCATTATGGTGTAAAAAAACATACGCTTAAACTTCTTACATCATATCTAAATAATAGAACGCAAACAGTTGTTATTAATGGGAGCAGTTCTTCCGGATCGGTAGTATCTATGGGTGTTCCTCAGGGCTCAATCCTTGGCCCCTTCCTGTCCTTACTTTATATTAATGACTTACCTTATTTGGTAGGAAACAACGATGATATAGTTTTATTTGCTGATGATACTTCATTGATTTTTGACTTAAAAGGCAATTATTAAAATATGACGAAGTGAATAATGTAATCTCAAAAGTAGTACACTGGTTTAACGTCAATAATTTGCTTTGAAACGGTAATAAAACGAAATGTATTAAATATACAACACCAAATGTTAAGCAGGTGCATACTAGTGTGCTTTTAAATGGGGAGGAACTGACTCTTGTTGAATCTACTGTTTTTCTCGGAATTACAGTTGACGCGAAGCTTCAATGGGGCTTATATGATATCCAAACTAGCTAGCAAACTAAGCTCTGCAGCATATTATGCTGTAAAAATATGAGAGGCCTTACATGTATTAAAACAGCTAGATTAGTTTGTTTTAGTTCTTTCCATTGAAACTATCTTTTTTTGCAGAAGAGAGCCATACGAGCAATTTATAACCAAGGTCCGAAGGAATCTCTTAAGAGAAAAATTTAAAGTAATAAATATATTAACTTTGACCTCAATATATTTACAGAAATTGAATGTAGGTACATCATCATCATCATCATCATCATCATTACAGCCCTTCACAAGTCCACTGCTGAACATAGGCCTCCCAAGGAATGCCACAAAGCACGGTCCTGAGCCACCCGCATCCATCGACTTCCTGCATGTCTTACCAGGTCGTCACTCCATCTAGTTGGGGACGCCTACACTTCGTCCGCCGGTACGAGGCCGCCACAATGTAGGTACACAAAAACAAAAATAGTTTTATTAAAAATAATGATGTACCTTCTGTAAATACTAGGAACAAGCTAGGTATACCAGTAACTCAAAGAGAAGAAGAGTCAGTAATTCCTTCATGTATACGCTTTTACAACCGAGTCCCAGAAAATATGCAGGCCATATCTAGTTTTATGCGTAATAAAGTTTAATTCAATTTTTTGTGTCAATTTTTGCTTAACAAGGCAGCAATTTTTGCTTGTAAGGGTTATTATACTACTGTAGAGTACATGATTGATAATAACCCCTGGGAATAAGATGATCGCTACCATGCTATTTCTAATGTCTTCATACCAATTGTATAAAATAATATATTGTAAATTGATTTCATTTAAAAATAAAAGTCCCGCTGGGTTTCTTGCTGGTTCTTCCCAGGACAGAGGTTTTTTCCGAACCAGTGGTAAAAGTAAAAAATGACTTTCAATAAGTATTCTTGTAATCTATATTGAATACAAATGATGCTATTCTATTCTATTCTATTTGCTGATGATACTTCTTTGATTTTCCGACATATGTTATGTGTGTGTGAAGAGATATGTTAGTAAGCATTCGATTTAACTGACTACATTTTCATAATTAATAACTAAGTGCATCCAATTTATCCGCAGTAACTGAACTTTCTTGAATTCAAGCTGTTTTATGTAGTAAATACTAATTTCCTGACAATAAACATTTGTGTACAATGCAACCGTAACATAAGTGATAAAATTTATAAAACAAAACATAAATTATTACAATTTTTTTCACTTTTATGCCACGGTACGCGGTTCAATTATTCAATAGATTTACATTTACAATTATAAAATAGTCATTATGTTGATATCGGGTTGCACTGCGTCGTTTACGAACATCTGTACTGAATATAAGACAAAATACATCAAATACGCTGTGTACATGCATTGGGTAACGAACAGGTCCTCATATTGATCCCTGCGGAACCACGGACTGTTCACTGGTTCTTTCACTTCACATTCATCACTAACGTTGTATAAAAAGTGCTTCAGTTTCTAAAGAATTAAAAGCCTTTGAAATTAAAGAGTATTTACTCCCTCGACTATTTTTATCCGCTAAATATTTTGTTTATTTAATTAGTGAATTCAGACAGTCAAGTCTTTCATAGTAAAGTCAAAAGATGTAAGGAATTTAATAGATTTTCTCTTTTTGATCCAAATTTCTCCAGAAAAGAATAATTTTTTTCGGATTTAAGTATGTAACATAAATAACATTTTGAAATTTACACCACATTATAAGTTAATGAGATTTTAGAAAGTGCGTGATCAGAGTGGCATTGCGTGTCTGCGAGCATCACGCAGCTTAATGTTAATTATACTTAGCACAAGTGTAACATGAGTGTGCGCGTGTGGGTGTGTGCGAGTGAGTACCTCCTGCGGCGGGTCGTCGACGTCCTCGGTGGCGGTGTCCGCGAGCAGGTCGCGTATGTCGCGGTCGAGGTCCTCCGGCAGCGGCGGGCGCGGCGGCAGCGGCGGCGGCGGCGTGAAGGCGGCGGCGTGCGCGGCCAGCAGGCGGCGGCGGTCGGCCAGCGCGTCCAGCGCGCCCGCCGCCGCCAGCAGCGCGCCCGCCGCCGCGCCGCGCGCGCCCGCCCGCGCCTCCGCGCCGCCCGCCGCGCGCACCGCGCGCCCCACCACCGCCTCGAACCCCACCTCCGTGCACTGCACACACGACACGCACACACAAACTTTTCTACTCAAACTTCTTTACAATCCTTGTCACTTGAAACACATGATACGAAAAAGTCACACTAAAAGAAGACAAACATATACATTTATAGGATTTAGCATGCGAGAGAATGAGATAGATTACAGTGTTTCCTATTATATCGGTCTCAATAAATTAATAATAAATTTTTATTAATAAAAACTAAATAAGGTTTCGAGTCGGGATCCAGAAATCAACAGTGCGAAGCTGGGGCAAATCGCTAGTACATAATGAAATCTATCCAATTCTTCATAACACTATATCATACCAGAACATCTTAACACAAAATCAACTATAACTAACTTTGCCCTTTATTTTGGTGAGCTATTTTTCAACATCGATAATAGAATACAAAAAAAATGATACCGTATACACAGATTTCCAGAAAGCCTTTGAAAAAGTTCACAAAACCTACTTCTTAAAAAATAACGCTTAATGGAATAAGAGGCATACTATTAAAGTGATTATCTTCATACATTTTAAATTAGACTCAGGACAGTTGTTTTGTATGGCCACTGCTCCAAAACAATAACAGTAACGTCTGGTGTAACACAGGGATCTATCCTTGGTCCGTTTCTCTTTATTCTTTTTATAAATGACATGAACGAATGTTTAAGCACTCAAAATTTTTAGTGTACTCACGAGCATGATGTCCGCGACGTCGTCGAGGTAGTATCGCTGCAGCGTGGCGTTGGCGGCCTCCAGGCTCAGCACGTAGTCGGCGCGCGCCCGCAGTGCCGCTGCGCGCGCCTCCGCGTGTCTCGACCGCCGCTACAACAACACACGCAACACTTTCTTAATTGTTACGAGGATATACAACTTAGAAGTCTTTATCATACTAGGTTAAGGGAAGTTTCTCCATACAAACAAACTTTGATCCTAGATTGAATATAAGCCAATTATAGTCAATAAAATTTTGTAAACAATAAATACGATCTGTGTTTGCAGGAATAATTTCAGTCAGTGGACCATCCTACATGTCGATCACTTCGTGAGCAAAGTCCAGATATTTTATTCACTTATCTGTTTCGGCTCAATAAAGAATTATTATTGTATTATTGTTATTATTTTGAGTGACAATGACAGAAAACGTGGAATGCGGTCTCACCTTCTGCAGCTCCTTGTCGAGAGCTTTGAGCTTGCGCGAGCGTGGCGCGTCGGGCGGCGCGGGCTCGGCGTGGCGCTGCAGGTGCGCGGCGCGCAGCTTGAGCGCGGCGGCGCGCCAGGCGGCGGCGGCGGCCGCGTGCGCCTTGCCCGCCGCCGCCGCCTCGGCCAGCGCGCCGCCCAGCTCCTCCTGGCGCTCGGCGAGCAGCTCGCGGCCGCGCCGCTGCAGGCGCGCCACGTCGTCGGCCGCGCGCTGCAGCCGCGCCGCCAGCGGCCCGCCGTACAGCTCGCCCAGCGCCGCGTGCTCGCGCGCCAGCACCCGCGTCTGCTCCAGCGCCGTCTGCCAGCACGCGAACGCGCCCGTCAGCGCCCACTGCTCGCGCCTGCCGCACACACACACCCGCACGTCACCACACCGCGCTACGCATGTTCAACATCCATCCATATGTTAAAGCCAAAAGATTTCTACGAGGGGAGGTCAAAAAGTTCGCGGAATGACGGGGTTGGCGAGGGTGAGTTTACTCATCCAGGTAGGCGCTATTGTTAGTATATATACCAGATTTCAGCCTAATCGGGTCATTAGCTTTTGAGTTATCAACGAGTAAACAAGTCAATCGGGAAGAAACTAGCGACTATGGAGAAAATTGAATATCGCGCCGTCATTGAGTTTCTCACCAAACAAGGAAAGACAACTCAAACCATTTTTCAAGAGATATCAGCTATTTATGGGGACTCCGCTCCTGGGAAAACCATGATAAAGTTGAAAAAGTTGTATCGGAAAATGCCCGGCTAAAGAAAAACAACTTGCAGCATTAGTTGGAGTATCAGAAACAACAATTTTAAACATCCTACATCAACACCTTGGCATGACTAAAGTCTGTGCAAGATGGGTTCCGAGAATGCTTTCTGCGCATCAAAAACACGAGCGCGTCGAAAGTTATCGCTAGTTTTTGGACCGCTGTGGAGAGCAAAGGGATGAAGTTATGGCCCGAATTGTAACTGGCGATGAAACTTGGGTTCACCATTATTGAGCCTGAGTCAAAGCAAGAGTCGATGCAGTGGCATAAAAAAGGCACACCCCCTCCTAAGAAGTATAAGGTGTCTCAATCGGCCGGAAAGATCATGGCGACGATCTTTTGGGATACAGAAGGTATCCTTTTGATTGATTATAAGGAACGTGGTGTTTCCATAACGGGAGAATAGTATGCTTCTTTACTGGATTAATTAAAAGGAGCTATTAAAGAAAAAAGGCGAGGAAAGCTTACAAAAGGCGTGCTCCTTTTGCACGACAATTCGCCCGTGCATACAACCCATGTTGCGACGGCTGCCATTCACCGGTGCGGTTTTGAACAACTGCCCCACCCACCCCACAGCCCAGACCTGGCCCCAAGCGACTATTATTTGTTTCCAAAAATGAAGAAAGAACTGCGTGGGAAAAAATTTGGAGACGATGATGAAGTGAGGTCGGCAATTTCGGCCTACTTTGACGCCCAAGGCAAATCTTTTTTTTTTAGACGGTATTAATAAGTTATTTGACAGATCTAATAAATGTATTAGGGTTAAGGGAGAATACATTGAAAAGGAAAAATAGTTTAATGTTTCATTTCATTATTCTTCCCTGTTATTTATCGAACTTTTTGACCTCCCCTCGTATATATAGTAGACCGGCAATTCAGAACAAAACCACGGTGTCACGGCTGCGTACTGCGCACGGCAAATATGCCACGCAGTTGTATTTTAAAAAACGCAATCTGGAACATGCTCAATTATTTGAAAGCATTGCAAAGACTTCTTTATATACTACAAGACGGGCTCTGAGGCCTTAATACATTGCGCGCTAAGTTACGGTCAATTTTCCGTAACTCCTTTAGTCGACTGCGAGTGGGCGTGAAGACGTAACTATTATCTAATCTGTGGTGTGAAGACTAGTTGTTTATTTTGTAAACCGCGAACGTTGTTTTCGCCAATCTAATACTGATTTTGTTTAATGTAACTAAGAAAACGCTGGCATTATTTATGTGCCACTTTTTTAACGTGGTTTGAAGTTTATTTCAGACGGCTTCGCACGGGTGATTTCTGGATCTCGACAACAGCGCCAACTGCCGGGTCCAAATGTGAATTTAAACCATCTAGGGACACATTCACCCACAAACAAACAAAAAAATCATCAATATCGGTCGAGCCGTTTTTGAGTTTTAGCGAGATTAACGGACAGCAATTGATTTTTATGTATAGAAGACAAGTATGTAACTTTATTTCGTACTCGTACTAGCCTAAAAAGTATCTGACCCTTTTACTCTTTTTACTGGAAATGAGGCATTCCATCTCAGTCTTGAGGGGTGACTACGCCTCTGCATTTTGATTTTTAATCGGTATAAATGCATCAGGTGGTCTGTGTGCCTGTTTGTCGCTTAAACTATTAAAAAAAACTGTCGTAAATGAAAATACAACTGCGTTGCATATTTATCGTGCCAGCTACACGCCTCCGCCCGCGCTAGTAGTATCTATCTGTTTGGATTGGAAGGCGGTGCGATACTTGTTCTTGTGGTCCTTGTGGCGCTGCGTGGCGGCGCGCGCCAGCTTGTCGAGCGCGCGCGAGTAGTCGTGCTCGAGGTCGGCGCGGCGCCGGCAGTAGTCGCTGAGCTCGCCCGCCACGCCCGCCGCCGCCTCCGCGCGCGCCTCCAGCACGCGCGCCTGCTCCGACAGCTGCACGCGGATGTCTGCAACCAACCCACGCACACCTAACTCCTCTACTCCTCTACTCCTCTGTTCCCACACGAACACGAACAACCACACACACACGCCATCAAACTATTACAACGCGACTGACTAAGGAAACCGTACCGTACCATGTAGTGGCGGTGTAAGAATATCCACTACCTCATACCGTCACGTGAGTGTCGTCGGTGCGACAAAGGTAAGCTAAAACGGAAGATTGGCAGCAGCATCTTCCTGATAACAACTCAAAATAATAAAAAAACTGCGGTCGCAAACCCGCCTGCCAAGCGTGGCAACTATGGCAAAAACCTTTCCTGTGGCCAATCTATGGGAGTCCTACGTTCAGCAGTAGACTCTTATAAGCTGTGATGGAAATGATAATGGAGTATGGAAAGCTAATCCAAATGATCCAAAATAATCCAAATTTATATGGCTTTACATTAAAACGAAACGCGGGCGGCGAGACATTTTAAGAACAAAGCTATTGCTGTCGCACTGTGCCTTAAACCTCCCAGAATAGAGCGCAAGAGTGACAACTGCACCTCGGACTGATTATATCTATGTAAAATAGACGAAATCAACATCTCGTATTCCTCTGTTTCCTCTTCCAAAACTGCACCGATTATAATTTTTTTAAATAGTGTTAGGAGGACTTTGGCTATGTCGCTATGTTTTTCTTGTAATTTTTATATTCGTCATACTTGTTTACTGAATGTCTAATTATGGCGGTATAACGGGTCCATTTAAGCAATTTTAGATGGTTCCTAGTTCTTATAATAATTAATTTATGTCAAAAACAAAACATAATAAAGTTTCTAATTTAAAGAGATGGAAGGAATACTTTGAAAGCGTGTTTATGAGTGAGAGTCGTCTGAATTAAGTGAAATAGAAATTCCGAAAGAAGTGGAGTGAGGTAGGGAGATAAGTGTAGATGAAATAATGAAAGCAATGAAAAGCATGAAAGCAGGTAAGGCAGCCGGATATGATAGAGTATCACTCGAAATGCTAAGGTGTGGAGAGGGAGTGGTGGCGGGCCTGCTCTACACCTTGTTTAATTTATGTTGGGAACTGAAGCAGGTACCGGAAGACTGGTGCAAAGCCGTTATAGTCCCAGTATATAACGGAAAAGGGTCAAAGAAGGACTGTAAAAACTACCGTGGCATTAGCTTGCTTAGCATTGTGAGTAAACTGTATGCTAAGGTGTTAATTGAAAGAGTTATGGAAGAAACTGATGGAAAAATTTGGGATGTGCAAGCTGGATTTAGAAAGGGGATGGGGTGTACGGATCTTTTCCATGCGCATGATTGCGGAGTTTTTGGCCAAAAACCAGAAAGTTTTTTGTGCGTTCATGGACTTGGAAAAGGCTTATGATAGAGTGGACAGGAATATGTTATGGCAAACACCGAACTCATTTGGTTTGAGCGCTGGTTGGATACAGGCATTAAAGTCTCTTTATAGGGACTCTAGTGCTTGTGTCAGGATCAATGGGGTCTACTCGGACTGGTTTGGCATTCATAATGGTATCAGACAGGGATGTGTAGCTTCCCCGTGGCTGTTTAACCTATTTATGGACAGTTGGTTGCAAACTTTGAAAGTTGAAGAATGTGGGTTGAGAATGGGTGAGTTAACCGTCAAATGCCTTTTGTACGCCGATGATCAAGTCATATTTGCATCGTCGGCGGCCGAGTTGCAAATGATGGTTACTTTAATGAACTGGTCATTAAAAGAAAGGGGTATGAAAGTGAACGCAAGTAAGACGAAAGTGATGGTTTTTGAAAGAGAAGAAAGTAAAACGTTATGTGAAATAAGAATAGAAGGGGAGATGATTGAGCAAGTGGATGAGTTTGTATATTTGGGATGTTTATTTAGCAGGGATGGTAGATATGATAAGGATATAGAACGACGAGTGAACGCAGGAAATAGAGTGAATGGGGCTCTACACGCTATTATGAAAAGTCAGAATGTGTCAAAAAAGGCACGTCTGGCAATTCATAATGCTGTGTTAGTCCCTACTTTAATGTATGGTAGTGAAAGTTGGGTCTGGCAGAAGAAGCATGAGAGTAGAATAAATGCTGTAGAAATGTGGTCATTAAGGAGTATGCTAGGGCTGAATCTGAATGACAGGGTGAGAAATAGTGTGATAAGAGAAAAGTGTGGTTTGCAAGATGACGTTGTGACCAGGATTAAGAAAGGAATGCTTCGGTGGTTTGGTCATGTAGAAAGAATGAACGAGGAAAGAGTGACAAAGCAAATTTATGTTGCAGAAGTGAACGGAAGAGTCGGGAAGGGACGCCCTAGACGAAGGTTTATCGACCAAATTGGCGATATATTGAAAATGGACCAGATTAGGAGTACCCTTAAGCGACGAGCGTGTATGCGTATATGGATGCAAAGGAGGCGAGAGAAGTGTGTCAGGATCGTGCCAAATGGAAGTCCGTAGTCTCTGCCTACCCCTCTGGGTGACAGGCGTGTGTGTTTATGTATTATGTACAAAACATAGGCACATGGCAGTGGTAGAATTCGATGGTATGGTAAAACATATTATCTCTAGTATCATTATCCAGGGAATAAAGAGAGGAATACGTTTGTATGGACTCAATGCTGCCCGCATTTCCTCTTAACTAAACGTAAGACACGCACCGTCCCTCCCTCCGCAACACCGAATAGAGAATACAACATAATAAGACAGCTTATAGCTGGCAATGAGTTAGCCATGTAGACACGACACGACACGCACGATATCAATGCGTCGTACGAATTTAATTTAAGAAAATAAATACAATCTAGCCATTTGATATTTCGGCTTGTGATCCTTGGCGTTACCGAGGTTCTACTGCGGATATCTCCGTTTTATAGATTCTCTGACACAACGCCTATCCATAGCTCACTGAGCAACTTTAATCTTCCTGATATCATCATGTGTACATTATATACTTCCACTTGGCACGATACTGACACACCTTTCTCGCTTATTTCATATTCTTATATCTACGCATACGTACTTGAGCATCTTTTAATATTTAATAGAACACTACTAAAGTACCATCCGTGAACGAAATATATAAAAATCACTGAAAAACGCAACTTCGAGCCATTTTTAAACATAATAAATGAGGCGCACGAGAACACGACGTGGAATATATTAAGGCAACCTCTTCTGAAAGAAACGCCGAGATTGTTTCAACGAATTCAAATAAAGATACTATTTCGTCGAAATAAATTTAAGTCTTCAATGTGCGCGTAACGTTTACCATCTGGTGCACCAGCATGTAATCATTCACAACATCACAACAGAGAATTTAAATCGGCTACCGACAACAAAACATTTGCCTGTCAGCTCATTTATGTCGCTTGTCTCTTTATATATGAGTAGGAATGATACCACTCAGACACGAAAAACAACTATTTGTATTTGTGCACAAAGGTCAGATTTTTCTTTTTGTTTATGAAAAAAAATGATACCCCACACGAGAATTTTCTCCTGTATCGCAAAGGTAATTTACATACCCAAATTTCACAAGGGCAAACATCCAGATGCGGAACAATTATTTGTAGGCCATACAAATACTTGTTCCGTGCTGGATTCGAACCCGCGGCCCTCAGCGCCGCAACTCATTGCTAAGCCACGGCCCACGAAGCCGTCAAAATTCGTTCGGCTTAAGAAATAATACTAATAGAGTACTCGCACCACTTTGCCATAATGTATCTTAGTTCTAATTTATACTTGACTTGATCCAATGAACAGTATTAATGCCACAACGGAACACATGCTGGAAAATAACGCGAGATTTGAATTTTCGACCAAAGCGATCGTAGCCTTCATCATTATCATCATTATTATTACAGCCCTTCACAAATCCACTGATGAACATAGGGCGGACCAAGGAATGCCAAAAAGCACGGTGCTGAGCCACCTACATTCATCGACTTCCTGGATGTCTTGCCAGGTCGTCACTCCATCTAGTGAGGGGCCGCCCTACACTTCGCCTACCGGTACAAGGCTGCCACTTGAGAACCTGATCGCAGCCTCAACGATGTAAAATCATTACATAAAATTATTAACTAATTCAGCCGTAGATTGAGTATCATCAGCTTTTACAAACGCCTCTAATTCGTCATTGTCGACCAAAGTTTTCGGACGACCACGGGGTTCATTTTTCAGGTCGAGATTTCCAGAACGGAAGCGGGCAAACCAATAACAGGTGGTACGTTCGTTTGTAGTATTCACTCCGTAAACGTCGTTGATGTTGCGTGCCGCTTGTGCCGCGTTGCTGCGACGACGGTACTCATATTCCATAATTACTCGAATTTTTAGGTATCCATGATAACGAAAAAGATTAAAATGCGATGAAAGCATAACGCTAATCAATTTTTTTTTAAATAAATTTAATTTGAAATTAGAATTCTTAGGCAAACAAAAATTACTTTGATTTGAAATGGCTAGTACTTACAGAACGACAATTTCATAGGTAAAGACCTATTAATATACGCGATAGGGCCACGCTGCAGCTATATTATGGTTGTAGCACAAATAAGTCAACTCAACCAATTAGTAGGATCCCGCTCTAACAGAATACCATCGTAAAATATTATATAATATATTCTTAATTGAAGATAAATGTAGATGTCTATGGGCCACAGCATCCATTAGTTGGACTGTGTGCTCGTTTGTCACTTTGTTTCTATAAGAAAAATCAAAAAAAAAATCTTTGACATTGTTGCCCGTCACAATCTGCTTATTTTACGCCTGGCTTTATAGGTACCACCATATATCGGAAGCCATAAGATCCTTTTTTTCCCATAGTTACCTCTTAGACATCCGTTTGCCCACGGATGTCGGGTCGGGGTCGAAATAGGGCGATAGGTTCTCTTACGCAGTGATTTGAAGTGATTCTATTTTAACTTTATATTTTTTACTAAAGTTACATGTTTTAGTATGCGTACAAAAGTTTCTTTTTCATTTTTGCATTGTGTTACGAAATTTTCTAGCGTCGCACACAGTTAATAGCACGATATTTGCCAGATGTGACTGATGTGTGTGATTATGAGATAAGCACTTGATATCAGAGTCTCTCTGGTAATTGATGCCCGTTGCCCGAACAGGGATTGCGCGGAAACCACATTTACACGTGATTGCTGAACACGCCTTATGTCATTTCGTAGGATTCCTAGAACAGAGAAATGTCTCGTACTTAAAATGAATGCATTGTTCGTTTTTTATTTGGTCGCTTCCGTTCTGGAAATTTCTACCTTAACATCAATTCTCGAGTTAGCAGCAACTTTCATCGTAAAATTTGCGTAAAATTTAAATTAAAGAAGCGAAGAGAATCAGCCCACTAATGAAAGGTTTCTCAATCTGATTGTCACTAGCACTGATAAGTGGAGGAATAAAATAGAATAGAATGATTTTTATTTAATACAGATATTACATAATACTTATTGAGTCATTTTTTTTATTTACCACTGGTTCGGAAAATACCTCTGTCCTGGGAAGAACCCGCACTTTACAGTAATTTTGTTCAATTTTTCAAATTAATTTTAATAGAACCAGCATATTTTTTATAGGATAAGGGTGACATACGAGCACACAGTCCACCTGATGGTAAGTGAGTGCTGTGGCCTATAGACATCTACATTTATCATCGATTAAGAATCAAAATGCAGATGCGTTGTCACCCGTGAGGACTAAGAAAGAATGCCTCGTTTCCAGTAAAAAGGGTCTCCGGTTCTCTAGTCACCATACGAAACACAGCAGCGTTAGGCTGCTATTTTACGCTGGTATTCTGTGAGAGCGTGGTCCTCCCCGGTCGAACCGACTCATTCCTGCTACAACTATTCTACTAATATATGTAGGTGCAGCATGGCTTTACGACGTACAAAAGCATGGTGGCGGCGATCACCTCATTCCCAGGGGTTATTTTCATTTATGTTTTCTTTGATATTATAATAACCCTTTTTGTAAAATTTTGCTTTAATAAAACATTCAAACGTGTTTATTGACAAATTTTGTACATTTTCTGGGATTTTGTTGTAAAAGCGTATACATTGCCCCATAAATAAATTACTAATCCTGTGGAGTCTAGTAACTGGTATTTCAAGCTTATGTTTGTTCCTAGTGTTTAAGGCCTTAAGTGCGGGTGAAATACCTAAATTCTTGGATATTTAAATAAAAAAATCACAATAACTGTTCATTTAATCCGCAAAGAAAATACAGGGTGACAGAAGAGGATTTAATAAATGTTTTTAATTGAACAAAATTGTATTTTTGTCAACCCCTTATTAGAAAAAAAACCCCAAAGAGTACCTATCTTTGTCATATTTTGCAAAATTTCTCCAAAACGGCACAAGCTATTTAAATAGTTTTTACACAAAAAAAAGGTCTTAAAAATATTAATATTTTTAATTGAGAGTTTTATTTTTAATCCCCGTTTTACTCGAGAAAATATAATTTTTCTACGAAATTGAATATATTTGCGCGAGCGTGCCTGCTCCGTCGCCCTGTAATCACCCGCGAGCTCTGTCCGTTTTCGGACATCGTCGAGGGTGGACCGCGCGTTGGTGTTGGAGCGACTTCGTTCAAATATATTTTAATTTTCTAAGAGTTTATACTCAATTATAAATATTTCTATGCATAGACATACTGAATTTAGTTAATATCTGTACAATGGTAACTGTAAACATTGTTTTCTAAATAAATTAATTTTTAAAGTGTCCAAAGAAGAAATTTTCGCGGCGACGTTGATTACTGAAATTGAAAAATGCATTTTTATATAATTTAGATGTGGAATGACCAACATGCTCTCGTTACTTAGATTTCGATAGTTTTTAATACCTATGTAATTATATTGTTGCATATTTTTATTAATTGGGTGATTTGACACAAGACTCAACTCCCCCCGAAAATTGGTATTCGAATGTTTAACATTAGATGTTGTAAATTTAATACATTTTGTCTTCTTGCCGTTTAAGAGCAAATTGTTGGCATTAAACTAATGTACTTATATCGATAGAGCATTATTTACATCGTCATAATTAATTGGCTGACGTTTGAGTTTGAAAATTAAAGAGGTATCATCAGCAAATAATACTATATGGTGATTGTCCCCTACAAGATAAGGTAAGTCATTAATATAGATTAAGAACAGGAATGGGCCAAGAATCGATCCCTGAGGAATGCCCATTGACACTATCGATCCGGAGGAACCTTTACCATTGATAACGACTTTTTGAGTTCTGTTATTTAAATATGAAATAATAAGTCTAAGCGCAATATTTTTGACACCGTAATGTTGTAGTTTCATGATTAATATCTCATGATGAACACAATCGAAAGCCTTGGAAAATCACAAAAAATACCTAAGGCATCTTGTGAATTCTCCCCTGTGACCCCTTGTAAAATCAAATTGATTTTTATAGAGTAATTTATTTGTATTTAAAAAAATTAACAATTGATCCAATATTATTACTTCAAAAATTTTACTGAGAGTTGGTAGTACAGAAATAGGTCTAAAATTAGTCCAATATACTACCAAAATTTAAATAAAGGTATAACTTTACTATGTTCAATTAAATCAGAAAACACACCAGATTCTATACTAGTAGTATTAAAAATAATAGCAAGGCGAGGTGCAATTAAATCTATTATGGACGCAATAACTGTAACGGTATTGAATAAAACTATTTTTACGGATTTTATCGCGTTTAATTTTACTAGTTTAATAGTAAAATTAAACGCGATAAAATCCATAAAAATAGTTTTATTCAATGTGTAGTGTTCGCGTAAATATAAGAAATCATCATTAAACTGTAACGGTAATCCTCCATAAATCTGCAGTTTTCTTTACATCAAGGGTACTTGATTTGATCTAGTCAATTCATTGTTAATTTTCAATTGATAGTTTTTGTTACGAGGTTTGTCTTTACCGGTTTCGCTATTAATTATACTTCACGTCATTTTAATTTTACTCTTAGCCGTCTTAATTTTGTTACTAATATGTAACGATTTAGCTTATGAGCACACTCTTATAAACATTTTAGAATAATTTTTGATATATACTTAAAAAATATCAAAAAGATTATATATGATCTTTCATGGTAAGTTCATATAACCGTCTGCTCTTATAGTTTCCTACTGTCGCTTACTCATTAAATGCCTTGCGACTGTTACTGAAGAATGCTTTAGAAGTAAAAGTTTTATTAAATTCATTGTTTATAAGGGTAAATAATACTCCATATAATTAGTCTGCATTGTTCTTGTAAGAAAGCGATGGAAGTTTTTACCACATTTTCTCAATTTCCTGTTTTTTGGGTATATAAGGTTATGAAACCAGTTGTTCAGTGATCTGAACTTAGGTTTTGAATTGAATGAATGTTAATTTGTTGATTAGTACAATACCTGTTAAAATATTATCAATACAAGTTGCATTACACCCTGTAACTTTAAAGAATTAAAAATTATGAAGATTATATGATTAGAACAATGAGTAAAATTTAATACTGATGGAAAAAATAATGATATTAAAGTCTCCGCATACTACAAGAGATTTATTCTGTTTATTAAGCTTAACTAAAACTTGTTCCATAATTTTTTCAAAGGAATCTTATTTTGAACATGGGTCTGTAAACACTGACAACAATGAGATGCTCAAGCTCAGCACATACCATTTCTATAGTACGCTCAACAGAGAGGCTCACAATATTTTTACGTTCTTTACATGATATGGATTTATTAACTAATGTTAAGGAGCCACCACGTAATTTAGTATATCTATTAAAAGAACTGACCACCTGGGGATTACTGAAATTAAATATGGAGTTGTAATCTTTCAACCAATGTTCAGTGAAATATAAAATATGTATATTGTTACTATTTATAAATAATTCCATTTCTAATTCTTTGCCTAACATATACCTTGTATATTTTGATGCATCAGGTTTATACAGTTTTTATTATTGCTATTTTGTGAAATTACACAGTTAAGTATTGGTGAGTTATATTCTAAGCTATTTAAATTATCTTTGCTAGAGATTACCTCTGTTGTCTTGTTATCTAATTTAAATTACTTGCAACTGATTCCAAATCAAATGTAAAATTATTTTGCTGCTCAATATAAGTAGGTGTCAATGTAGCCAAATATTTAGCTGAGTGAAAATATAAATAAGACAGCGTATTTGCTACCAGTCTTAAACTATACTTAGATAGGTAATACCTATCTCTTGTCAAAAACTACTTAGTTAAATTAATATGATGTATGGTATTCAAGTATTCAAGTATTTATTTGTCACTAAGTGAAAAATAAGATCTTAATATATTTTTTTATATATAAGAGGGGGTAAACGAGCGTACGGCTCACCTGATGGTAAGTGCAACTGCCAGGGGAACTACAGATGCGTTCCCGGCCCTTTAAAAAGGAGTAGAGTCTTTTCTTGAAGGTCCCTAAGTCGTATCGGTTCGGGAAAATCGCTAGTGGTACAATTTATTACAAATAGTACTTATAACTTAGTTATTTTAGTAACTTGGTATTATAATCAAGAACGTCGCAATTATTGGACCCAAAAAAATAAACAAACCATATCCCAAATTAAAATTGAGTCAGAAGATGCTTGATATGGTGACACTATGCTGGTATTATTCAATAATAGCTTCTTGAGATTTAGCGTACACACCGGAGAAATTCTACCGTCATCCACCGCAGTGGGCGTGCCTTGCTTGTTGCTTTTACTAATTACCATTATTTTTCGAAAACTTTTTATAGGAGTTTAATATCTACTCCAACAAGGCAGTGAAAACACCTTTTTTTTTGCTAGATTTCCATTAAAATGGCAAAAGTCGATCATTATCGCTAGTGGTAATAATCGCCTCCACTCCGATTAACAAAACATTTATAATTTTCATTAATAATTTCAATTACAAAACATTTAGCATTAAGCCGCATACCCTAGGGATGTTTGTGTGGCCCCTAGTTATTTTTTTTTTATTAAATCTTTTTTTTTACTATTTTCACTGCTGCGAAATACTTTTAAAAATAAAATTAATAGATTTTAAACCCCATAAAAGATTAAAATATTACTCTTTATTATAAAAGTTCAATATGGTACAGAGCTTTATTTGAAATTAATGAAAAAAAAACTGAATTTGAATATTTATAAAATTTAATGCCAGTGTTCTTTTGATATATTATAAAGATACTTCTTAAATAATTGAATAAAAAAAGGAATAATTTAAAATATCAACTCTGAGAAATCTGCAAAAATCAAGGAACGATACTCCCAGTTTCTCATTTCATCAAGAAGGTGATAATCCCTAAAACTTATTTCCATTTTCATTAAGCTTACTAAGTTAATTAATCTGTAAATTTTAAGAGCATGTTAAATGAGTTACAGCCGGGATATAGCGCAAGTATGTTCCACGTTCATCCAGACTAAGCATTTATTAGAGATACCATTAATGAACGTTTCGATTATAAATCAATAAATTTAAGGAAATAAAGAAAACGTTGGATCTATTATTAACAAGTTCGACAGTGGTCAAATTATGATTTATAGGTTAACTTTTACCTTACTATTGTTTAAGTAATACCACCGATATTACTACAAGGTATTGCAATAAGCAGCATAATATGAATCACGTAGCATTCACTGTGCATGCTAAAATATTAAATTACCGGATGTATTTGGTTTCCTTGTTATTAATCAAATTTAACCATGTTTATCTTCCGGGAAATGTGATTCACACCTAAAAACGCAGGAAGAAAGTGAACGACGGAAAGTTGACAAAAATAACCCGTAACCACATGAGTAAAGAAACCGTACCGTGTGCCGTAACCGTCTTTCTCCGTTAATCCGTCTTTCTAAAACTGCAAATTTCAGAAATTTACACGTAAAATTTACACTTTCAATTTATAATTTCAGAAAGATAAACAAAGCTATGCAAGCAAACAAACAAACAAATTGATTCTATGGAAGTGCTTGGAGTATTGTAATCGTATTGGTCAGAATACGCAGTCTGAATGAATCGGCGTTACATAAGTTCTAGAGCCCCTGATATTCCAACATTAATTACATTAGGACGAGAAAATATCTATAATGATTTCTTATATTTAGGAGACCGGTGACGCCGGGACCATGGGTGGTGAAAAGCACTCAAAAACTCGGAATTCAATTAAAATTAAACGCAATAAAATCGTAAAATTATTTTATTAAATGAGAGTACCTGGCTCTGCGTTAGCATGCACTCTTAAATTTATGGTGGCACTAAGACATGTACCGCGCAGTCAATAATTCGTCGGCGTGGTCGAAATCGGCCAGAGGAATAACGTCATAACTACACTTAGAATAAAAACCATTAACAAAATTCATGAAAATAAGTGTCTCCATTTAGATTAAAGTAAAAGACATTTATATTATTTGTAAGTTTACCACGGTTAGTTCGGCGCAAGTTCACGGCCTGTTTAAAATTAAACAGCTCAAGATAACTGGTGCGTAATAACTTTATTTACCGTATTGTGATTTGCGTAAAAGCTACTTACCTGTTTATATTCATTATCATTCTGTTCGAAAAATTAATAGACGTCAAATACCAATGACCAATAACTGTTCATCGACAGCCGCTGCGTGAGAGAGAACAAGCGCCGCTATTTTTCTAGGCGCCTGTTATTGCGACATCGAAGCGACTTTCGTGTTCCGTGCATGGAAGCAAATATTTCCGGGGATATAGACAACCGGCTTCGTCATCATCATCAAATAAAATAAATTTACTTACTACTTATAATATTAACGATAATGTCTGACTGCATTTTTTATTTAACGGATAATGTCGCTTAAATCATCTCGTAGTTATCTTGCTGATTTTTGTGAGATTTTGTGAAAATGAATGTGACATGGGTAACGAATATGAATAATCGAAGTACTGTATTTTCTGAAGGTCGGCGAGTGACGCGTTTCGGCAGGCTCCGCTTTGTTTGTTGATTGATAAAGTGGCACGAGATAATTGTACATCAAAACTAAACAACGGAAAAATTCAATCTTTCCATTAGTCGCGAGAGGCGGAAGTTCAACGTACGTTAATATGGTAAATTCATAGCATTGCATTGGAGTAAGAGAACAAAAGTGTCGGTTGTGATGGGTGAAGGGGGCTGCGGTACTGGCTCGGCCGGAGAACGCGCATTTGTAGCGTGTGAACTGTGAAATAAACAACGGCTGGCCGGCGGCGGTGGACTCGCGTGCGAACAAACCGGTATCCTCAGAGCAGCGCGTCTAAGTTGTGGCTTGTAAAGCGGTACTTGAATTTTAGAGCAGAGGCGGTGCATTCCGTGTTATCTATTCGGCTCACAAATCGACACCACAGAACAACGGTCACAATCACAACAACGACGTTATGTCATTAAGAGTGAGTTTAGAATAATCAGCTGTCGATAGTAGTAATACGGGATCGACACGGAGCTTTGCGTGGGGAAGGTACGGGCTAAATATATCGCGTAGTGAGGGGTGAGGCGGGGGTGCGACGGGGCGTGCTACAGTACCGGCGAAGGCATCGTGGCGATCGGACGCGGGCCAGTCGCGGCGCGGCGTCACAATACACTGGAACATGCCGCGCGCCGGTCCACACTCAACTGCGCCGCAGCCTCCGAACCACGCCGCCCCGCACCCCCGTCCGCCCGGGGGTGCACGATACGAAGGAGCAACGAGCGATCTCCTCTCCTCTGATCTTTGCAGCGAGACGAATTATTATTCCAACATACAATTAATAAGCACAAACCCAAATAGGAATTTCGATAAAACGTAAACAACACATAAGTAAGCTTGAGAAAACTCCAGGCAAAATAATACTTTTTTGAAATCCACGGAGGCTTATATTTATAATATTTATATCGAAAGATAACAGCTTAACAATATGGGTATAAAAATAACCATTTTAAGTTTTTACTCATAAAATATACTGAATACAAATATAATATTGTATTGCATTAAACGCTTAATCAATTTGCTGAATATCTAACATATCTTCGAAACACGATTCGAACTAAGCATCATCTAGGTGGTAGGACTCCCTTTCTACCTGGAGCTATATTATTTAGGCAGGTACCATTCCCTTTCCTATTTCCGGCGCCAAGCAGCAGTGCGCGCGTGCTGTGTTCCTGTTTGAAGCGTATAGAGAGCCTGTATAATTACATGTCGTGGCATTTATATTAGTCCTCAGTGATGATTCTTTGTTTACAATTGGTCTCAGGCGTCCGTGGGCTGCTGTAGCCACGTAACATCTGGCAGACTGTTAGTAAGCTTGTCACTTCTGGTCAATTTAATCAAACACACAACATCAGTAACAGTAACTTTATTCACGATGCTCTAAACTAAAAGCTTTCTAAGTAGGCCGAGATCGACTCTCATTAGGAGCAAATACAGCGCCCTACAGCGGGTGCGGTGCGACGGCGAGGGTAATGCCAGCTCCCTCTTTATCCCGCTTCCGTGGCTCGCACCAACCGCACCCAACACACACAAAGCAAAAAAAAACTAGTAGCAAATGTGAACTTTCACCCTACGCCACTCTCACGTCAGTGTTCTCGCCTTTCAAACTGTTATCATCGTAACACTATATAACTTGCAGCTTTAAGATCAAAATTAATCTCTTAATGTTATGTTCAACGATTACAAGTTCAGTTGGTCTGTAGCATTTAACTCTTACTCTTCATCTACTAACATCTACTACGATCGATGAAACATTTTGTTTTCATTTACAGCTCTAAGCTTTTGTGTCATTATAATTATATTCAAGGTACTACGAGTATCTTGAATCCTTTAAAAATACATTTTCTAGGCGATTGATTGCTAGAAATGCTCAGCGTATCTCAGTTGCAGAGAACTCGATAACCCGTATATGGTAGTGAAGTGTGCTCGGAAAGCCTATGTCCAAACAAATAAAATTTATTATACAAATCAGCCTTAGAAATGTGAATGATGATGACGATGATGAATAGGCAGCCTTATATATAACGAAAATTATTTTTAAATTTGTCAGTATTCACACAAAGCGTGTTTTGATTGAAATAAGAATGAGAAGTACAGTCTACTAGTGGCAGACATTGGAGCCCACCCTCACATTTGTCTAAACTTGATGCAACATCATGCTACATTTGTAACCTCAGAGAACAAATATTTAATACGTCGTTAAGTTATTCAATGCACTTGCTTTTAATAAATTTATAAGGAATAAGTTTATTGAATTTGACCAAACTATTTATATTTATGGAAGTATGTGAAAGTGTTATAAGGTGTAACTGCAATTACTACAATTGTTTCACAAATAACGGACAAAGAATATATATTATTACTAGATATAACGGGTGTTCATCGGGGCTGTATACTGGGTATATACCTTAACTAATTAAAATATTTACTTCAGAAATGCTGTTAGATACTATTCAATTTTGTTAACACGTAATGTTATTTCTTCCTTTGTTAAAATTACATAAGATTTTGAGATTAGATAATAATAATGTAAGATATATTTATGATATTTTGCACTAGCCCACTGGAAGAACTAACCGCAGTGGGAGAAGTACTCCCACAAATTTTCCGTGCAAATTAGCATTACTCCACAATCTAGTCTTTAATTTGATATTTTAACGGGCTGATTTAAACTATGGCGAAAACTTCATAAATACCGAGCGAAACGATCAACTATGTACAAGAAATTCATGTCAAAAACCAAATCCAAGACCGGCGTCTGAATAGTCAGGTTCTGACCGCTATTACAACACATAACTTACGACATACCTAGGATGTAATAATACGTGATATAAAATTGAGCATCCAGTTGAACCGAATTATAAATATTTATTACTATCGGTAATTAATTATTGTCAGAGTTTAAAGAAATGGTACTCATTACATTCCTACTGAGTGTGTGGATAGCACGCAGCTGCCCAACTGATCCAGAGGGCGGGGGCGTGCGCGACCGGTTGCGATCGCGCTCACAAGTGCTACCGTAGTTCCGAGTTCCGACCAGCGGTGTTCAATCAACATTACACATCTTCGTCAAATAAACTAATATTCAAAAGACGTTTTACTCATACCTAACATCATTATAAAGTTTTTCTTTTATGGAATAAGAGTAGTGTTGCCCAAAATCAGTCTTGGTCTTGCAGTCTTGGTCTTGTTCTTGCATTTTTGCAAGACCAAGACCAAGAACAAGACCGCCTAATTTTAGCAAGACCAAGACCAAGACCAAGACTGACCGTGCAAGATTTGCGCAAGAACAAGACTATGCCTGCGAGACTCTTGCGTCTTGCAGTTAGGACTGAGTGTCGTATAAGGGAGTATAGGAGTTCGGGTATACGCTTAGATTTTTAGATTTGGAAAATTGGACTTATGCGCATTACGAACAAAACCATAAGCATACATAGCGAATGAAAATATCCATTAAAAGAAAAAAGAGTGCATCCCTAGTTTTGACCATCGGCACTTTGATAGTGCGCGGCGTCTTGTGTCGGCATCATCAAAGGTCGGACACTGACCTGTCAAAGAAATATTGCAGCTATTCGGAATTAATATTGATATTGCATACAATCGTCGCCGCCGCGTCTCACGCTCAGCATTTGACACTGTTTCATTGCTGCCACAGAGTACATGTTCCAAAGAATAAAATAAGTTTCCGGGTGCTCAGAATGGACACGAATACATTATGCTGATCTCGCAAGGAATATTGTGATTAGATAATGGTAAGGATAGGTAGATATTAGTAAGAAATAGACTGACTCCCGTAGCCGTGGGACACGGAAGAGAACTCAGTTGGTTAGAGCATCGGCACGGATCGCTTAGGTCGTGGGTTCAAACCCCACACGGTTTCAGTTGATTTTTCGAATTTCTCATTAACTTTTTAGACATTTATTAATTTGGTTGGTATTTACTATGGCTATGTTAATTCAAGCTCAAAACATACCTATTCTGTTAAGTTGTTCTAAGATCTAAAGTAACGTTTAATAAATAGCAATAGGCTAATAGGTAATTGCGAGACTTGCGAGACTCTTGCTGCAAGACCAAGACCAAGACTGGGAGCGCAATATCAAGACCAAGACCAGGTGTATTGGCGAAAGACCAAGATCAAGACTGACTAAGTCTCGTCTTGTTCTTGCATTTGGGCAACACTAAATAAGAGTGACAAACGAGCACACGGTCCATCTGATAGTAAGTGCATACTGTGACCAGTCTCTGTCTATCTTCGATTAAAAATAAAAATGCAGATGCGTTATCACTCCTGAGGACTAAGATTGAATACCTCTTTTCCAGTAAAAAGGGTTTCCGGTTCTCTACACTCACCATACGAAGCACAGCAGCATTAAGCTACTATTTTACGCTGGTATTCTAGGAGAGCGTGGTCCTTCCCCGGTCGAACCAACCCATTCGTGTTACAACCATAATATAGCTGCTGCATGTAGCAGAAACAGAAACAGAAACTTTTTTATTCAATACAGATTATAAATAATACTTATTGAATGTCACTCTATTGTTTAATTACCACTGGTTCGAAAAAAAACCTCTGTCCTGAGAAGAACCAGCAAGAAACCCAGCAGGACTTTTTTTTTAAATAACAGCTTACAATCATGTATGTTACACAATTAACCACACAAAACAAATTAGAAATAGCTTGGTAGCGAACACCTCATTCCCAGGGGTTATTATCATCCATAAACTCCTTAATATTATAATAACCCTTTTTATACAAACTATGTTTAAAAAAGTTTTTGAATTTTGAGCAGGTCGAATTTTGTATATTTTCTGGGATTTTGTTGTAAAAGCGTATACATCGCCCCAAGAATGAATTACGGTGGAGTCGAGTAACTGGTACTACTAGCTTGTGTTTGTTCCTAGTATTTACAGAATGAATATCACTTATTTTTGTATACTACTTTTATTTTTGTGTACGTACATTACATTTTCATAAATGTATTGAGAGGCCAAAGTTAATATATTAATTTCCTTAAATTTTTGTCGGAGCGACTTTAGGTTTTAAATCATAGATTGCTCTTATGGCCCTCTTCTGTAAAACAAATATAATTTCAGTGTCAGTCGCGTGTCCCCATAGCAAAATACCATACGACATTATGCTATGGAAATAGCTAAAGTCTAGCTGTTTCCACACTGGTAAGATTTCTAATCTTTTTACAGCATATGCTGCAGAACTAAGTCTGCTTGCTAACTTTGATATATGGGGCTCCATTGAAGCTTCGCGTCTAGTGTTATTCAAGAAAAATGGTGGTATCGACAAGACTCAGTTCCTCCCATTAAAAATTACGTTAGTATTTAATTGTCTGACATTTGGAGTTTTTAAGTTTTTCAGTAAAGTCACCTGGGATTTTGTACATTTGAATTAAAATCCAACAAAAGGCAGGTAGGTTCAGCTTATTCACAGGAACATAATATATGAATATTTTTAATTATTTTCGAACTATCATGGTAAAATTCAGTTAATTTTGAAGTTATTCAACTTCATGCACTAAACAATTTTTATAATCTTTTACCGCTTCCTTAACAATCATTTTCGATAGTCCTTTTAAGTAAAATATACATCACTAGCTAACGCATACAATGTCAAATCAAAATTGGTCACGCGTTTTCGGGCTGTCAGGTGGTCTATACGCTAGTATATTCTAAGTCTATGGTCATATCTCAGTCCTCAGAGGTGACAACGTATCTGCATTTTGATTCTTAATCGAGGATAGTCTATGGGCCACCGCATTCAACCATCGGGTAGACTATGTGCCAGTTTGTCACACTTATTCTATAAAATAAACATAAATAAAAAGGCACTGGTGGGCTTCTTACGTTGCAGCTGCCACTGCAAAATAAACTATGCAAAATAGCACGTAAGCATGCACTCGATAATAACGCAAGAGGGCGCGTGTGCGACTGCGGAAGGTTCGGTCGCACCTGCTCCTTACTGCACTGCGATTTCATTTATTTTTATAGAATAATGATGACAAACGAGCACACAGTCCACCTGATGGTATGTTGATGCTGTGGCCCATAGACATCTACATCTATTCTCGATTAAGAATCAATATGCAGATGCGTTGTCACCCCTGAAGACTGAGATAGAATGCCTCGTTTCCAGTAAAAAGGGTCTCCGGTTGTCTACAATGACCATACGAAACACAACAGTAATAAGCTGCTATTTTACACTGGTATTCTGTGAGAGCGTGGTTGTACCCCGGTGGAGCCGACTCATTCTTGCTACAACTATAATATAGCTGCAACATGGCTCTACCACATCGAATTTCTGACGTGTCAATAATGTCCCGCTAATATATTATCTTAATACTAGCACATTTCAGCCAAATTAAAAAAGGGAACTAAAAATCAATGCCATGATAAAAATTATACCCGCATAACAATATCGTTCAACGCGCTTTAACGCTTTAAATAAACTGTACACTCGAATTCCGTGCTCTGTGGTCTAAGATGCCTTGTCCTTGTAATTCGTTTTTATCAGTGAGAATGAATGTTTAAATATAACACCGTTTACAAGTGATCGATTTGTGAGCAACAGCATTTTGTACGACATCCGGGCCAGGCCACACCGATCGCTCAACAATTTAACACTTGATGGACGCCACTATTAATAAATAAAGCTACATCATATAATTTGAATTTACTACTTTTAGTACTATTATATGTCGTGTGCTTTTAACAATGTCTTAAATATTGTAATGTGGGATTTTCCAGTCTAAGCAAAATTAGATTTTGAATGTTTAAAAATATTTTTAAAAAATTATTTATGAAAATTATGACGTCATTACTATACACACTACACTATATTTATAAACAATTTCTAGAAAAAAATGTTTGTTTTGACAACTCTTAAAAAGTAAGTTTCAATCTTACGATTGCCTAAAATAAGCGTGGGATACCCTATTCTAGAATTTATTATTAATTTATTGTTTTTACTCTATTCATAAAAAGTTACAAGTGCAAAAATATTAAACAATTATACATCCCAACAACAAATAGAAATCTATATATAATAGGAGGATATCTCTTATATATATAAGAGATATCCTCCTATGTACTGACTCATCACGATATCTCTGGAACAATAAGGCCTAGAGACTTGTTTGTCTGAATATTCCTTTCGCCGAGTACAGGTCAGCTAGAGCGGATTTTACAAAATTCCACCCGCAAGGGGGATTTCGGGGGCGTTAATTAAAACAAAAGCACATTTTCAAACTATACCTCTTATAGGTATATATTTTTATGTGTTTTGAGTGGAGTCCCTGGATGGTTTAGATTCACAATCGGACCCGGTAGGTGGCGCTTTGTCAAGATCCAAAAATCACCCATGCGAAGCCGGGGCGGATCGCTAGTAATGTATATGACAACCAACGGTGCCACATTCTGCGGGACAGTCCTGCAATGACAGCTGCGTAATAATTTACGTATTGCATAATAATAAAAAAAGGAGCTGGATTTTGTAAGGAATACGGGTCCTCGCGAAATACAACTCTATGCAATATTCCGTTTTCTTGAGTCGGATTTTGGTCCGACCCGGGATTCGAACCCGGGACCTCATGATCAGCAATCGTGTTTACGACCACTAGACCAACGAGGCGGTCAAAAGAGATGAATACCATGTAGACGGTGACATCTAGAAAATTGTATTTGAATGTTACAAGTTACAAGTTTACACGTACCGTTTACTATAAAATTTTATGTGTAAAATATTTAATGACATTTTGAAAGAAATAAAATATACCACTAGTAGTGAAGTTATTACTAAAACAATATTTAATGTCAAAAGTTTAGTGACATTAGAGCATCAAAACAAATAAAATTCGGCACGACAAAAGGGTAAATGAAATAGCGACAATAGCTGATAAGTAATAGGACAGACGCGTTTTAGTGGCGTAAAGATAATATTGTTCCTGTTTTTTTCCTGTGCGAACCGATTAGACGCAGTACAGTTCATTAACAAGGTATTGGATATCGACTTAGCACAACGTGCCCGAAGAAATTTGGTCTTATCTGTACTGCAAAACAGATAATCATAAAGGTAAAACATAGAATATTCATAATTAAATAAAGTCACAAGCATTCCCTGTCGAAATAAGTCCACTCTAAGTAGTGTATTTAGTTTCGTTCACTCACCTTTTTAGCTGTCTACTTTTTGTTAAATTTACCTAGCCATAGTCACCTATTTAAGAAATAACTTGTTTGCATGTTCCGTTCTTAGATTAAGTTTTTTTTTTTTTATTACAATTGGTAAAGCTTATATCTTGTCGGTGTCGAAATAAATAAATTATAAATCTTTATAAATAAATAAGCCATGTGGTGTCGGCGTAAGAGTACGAATACCATTACGTCTCGTAGGCTGTGTCGTACGAGGCGACTATAGGAAATGCTAGAAAAAACTTTTTATACGTGGTAGGGCCATGCTGCAGCTATATTAGTAGTATAGTTGTAGCACGAATGGGTCGGCTCGACCGGGGAAGGACCACGCTCTCACAGAATACCAGCGTAAAATAGCAGCTTAACGCTGCTGTGTTTCGTATGGTGATTGTAGATAACCGGAGACCCTTTTTACTGGTAAAGGGCATTCCATCTTAGTCCTCACGGGTGACAACGCATATGCATTTTGCTTGTTTATTGAGGACAGATGTAGATATCTATGGGTCACAGCAACCACTTACCATCAGGTGGACTGTGTGCTCGTTTGTCACCCCATCCTATAAAAAAAACTGATGGCTTCCAAAAGACGGCGGTGTACCATCTCATTTACGCCAGGCGTAAAAAATCTAGAATGGCGACAGGCCGCAGCATCAAAGGTGTGAGATGTTTGCTACTTCGATCACCACTTACCATCAGGTGGATTGTATGCTCATTTGTCACCTTTATTCTATTATATAAAAATAAAACCAAACCACCTGCAAAAGAAGGTCAAATTCTCCATACAACGGGAGAGACCCACGTCTGGCACTGAATTTCTACTGGCTGGTGAATAAGAAGAAAATTAAATACATACTTCAATTTCAAACGAAAAAAAACTTAACGCTTAGTATAAAACTAATTTGAACCGATTTTTCGTAAATATTGGTTATATTCAATGTGCAGTATCCACGTAAATTTCGCTTAATGATTGCCTTTACATTCTTCTTCCTCTAAGTGATTACCCCGTGTAATATGAACTCCACTTTCCTACACTCCCTTCACCATTTTTCTCTAGAGCTCTGAGATGTCAGCATATTATATTAAATAGATGCTCGCCATATTTTTGGCTTCATCTCACCACCTTAGTTTTGTCCTCATCTTCACCTATGCTTATAATACAGGTACATTTAAAGCAATGAAAATAATTACAGCAGTTACTCGCATTAAAAAACTAACGAACCAGACTATTGCACAAACCTTCATAATCATTAACAACTACATCAACGGTAAATAAGAATTCATGCAGCTCTAATGTCTTCCTATGCTCTATCTGTATTTTGCCGCAGGCCAGCCAGCGGGCGTCAGCAGTCCCTCCCCGAGGGCCGAGCTAGTAGCTACAACTAGGGTGTTCCCCTGCCCCATCAGTCCCGCTCCCGACGCCCGTAATTACTGCGCACTCAGCTGAGTCGCCTCAAACAGCTCTACATCTACTCCCTCGCCGTCATTTGTACTACTTTTAATGAACCCCTTTAATGCATGACGGAGTAAACGGAATTCCAAAATATACCAAATGTAAACATTTTTCACTTTTCCGTTTTGCTGAATTCAGATATATTATGCTGAAAATAAATTTAACAACAGCGCTCCCAAACAACAGATAGTAAATTATTTATTTACTAAAATTACTTTAGGCCATAACCTTAATAAACGAGCGCCTATTAGCAAACACTTGATAAATAAATTTTGAATTTTTACACCAATATTGTACGTGTCCTTATTCCACTATTCACATTTTTTATACGTAGCAGGATTTTGGAATCCTTACTCATATACCATATACCATAATACGAGCGCTAAAGCCTCTAAATAGAGTATTCAAAAAATGTGGCTTACCATTATCTAAACGTACTCTTTTGTGTGCATATTATCCCTGTTTTTAGTAAAACTTTTTTAAATAAAAATAAACCGCTTTTTTATGCATTATCATTCGAAAGACTAAAACGACATTATTTCAAAAATATTATTTACATTTGAAATTTTATTTTAAATCTCGACGGAATTATTGTACAATATCTTATGATAAAAATGATATAATATTATTAAAGTAATTTAAAGTCAGACGGTTTAGCAATATTAGAATCAAAATGTAGACGTTTTCACCCCTGAGGATCAAGATGGAACTCTCGTTACTAGTAAAAATTATCTGCAGTTCTATGCACTCTCCATACGAAACATAACGTTATTCTGCTGTTTTACGCTGGTATTCACGTCTATAAAGCTGGAATGGTCATTTGGACAAAATCACAAAAAATTTTGCTAAATATTAAGTGCTCATTTAGTGCTAATTTAGTGCTGCAAAATTAAATTTCACGCCAAAATAGCTTGAACAAAAATTAGAAAACTGCTAGCTTTTAATTAAGCTAGCAGTGTTCTACCACCTAAACCGATAAGCGCTTCATACAGCACCAAATAGAAGCATCAATAATTTAGTACTCATTTAGTGCGGTCGATATACGCAAAAAAATCTGGATTTTTTTTTCTTTTTAATATCATAAACTGCTACTTTAGCAGAGTATGTGATGAAACATTGACATCCAAGTGTGCTATCACCTGATGATATAAGATAATAATTAAGTGCTCAGTTAGTGCTGCAAGCACATGCGAGAAATAAGCGCTAAACAAAATTTTAGTTTCATATACCGTAAACTACCACTTTGACAGGTTCAGCAAAGTATGTGATCCAAAATTGACATCCAGGTGGGTTATCACCTAGTAATATAGGATCATAATTCAGTGCTCATTTAGTGCTGTCGATGTACGAAAAAGGACTTGGGAAATAATTTTTTTTAAATACCGTAAACTGCTACTTTGACATCTTTAGCAGAGTATGTACTGAAAAAATTGACATCGAACCTAGTGATATAAGATAATAATTGAGTGCTTAATTAGTGCTCTCCATATATAAAAACAGATATAAAACAATATTTCTTTTCTTATTTACAAATACCTGGGGGACCTTTATATGTATATAACTTTGGGGGAGGCCTATGTTCAGCAGTGGACTTGTGAAGGGCTGTAATCATTACAAACACTGGAAGTTGCTATTTCGACAGTTTTAGCAGAGCTCAAGGTAGAAAATTGATTTCTGAATAATCAAAAATGGATGCTTTTTAATGATGCAATTCAAGGTGTTCATTTCTCGATTTAATAGTTTTTCAAAAAATATGAAATTAAAATCTGATCCATATACAATAATGTATATTATTATTTTATATTACTTTTTCCTAGTGTTATTCTATGCAATATCAAGCTCAAGTACTTAAAATATAAATGGGGCTCCCCATGCCAAATTGGATGGTTTTAAGAATTTTTATTTTTGTTTTCCTCAACCTCTCGACATTTTTTCGTACCCATCGAAAAACCCTTCCTCTTATCTGTTTAAAAGGTATTGAAATTTCGAACAAATTGCTCTTTTTTTTGTTATTTGCTTATAACTTCTTTAGTAATGGTTCAACTGGAATTTTTCGTTCTAAAAATCCTCGTTTTTTAAGTCTCTCAAAAAAATACAAAAAAATTATTCAGTGTTCAAAAATGTAATTTCTTAGTTTTAAACTTAAAACTTTTTCCTTCAAAGTGAGGATTTTTTTTTAGTTTTGCACGACTCATAATGCGAAGTATAGAGAGTGCTCTACGTTCGAAAAAAAATCCCTTCTTGTTAGTTCATGAAACCAACATTATTTATATACCATTATACAGATAATTTATTAAAGAATAATTCTGTAACTTTCAACAATCGATTTTGTGTAATAGAAATGAAAAAAAAAACATTAGAATAGGCTTAAATTTTTTCCCGTCACTCAATAAAATAACGTTTCAGCTTAAAAACACGGTAACTTGAGAATCAGCCCATCATTTAAGATACTTTTTTTTAATAGAGAGATAGAGCTTGAAGAATTTGGGATCTTAAATGGCCTTTTAACTCTGTGTCGTTTAATTATAAAAAATGAAACTTGGATTTTTTCATTAGTAAGCATTGAAAAAATCCAACGTAGATTTTAAAATACTTATCGTACAAAAAAATGTGGGGTTTATCCAACTCCTGGCATAGACCACTATGAACTTTGTAATAATGCCAACCTGCTCAAACAACGAGAATAGTTGCGTCTATATTATTTGTTAACGGCTTGTGTAGAAACTACATTGATTCTATGCGGTTTCTAACCCTCTTACTATTTCACATTTTGTCTTGCAATACAAGGTCTACGAACTTTTTTTACGTGCCATGGCTAAAACGACTTTGGCGCAGGCTTTAACGCTCTACAGACTAACCACTATATGTAACTTCATGTTAAATAATTCTGATTGTATTCTTGATTTATTGGGTTACAATCAACCAGTCACAGCCTGCTTCACTACATAAGTACTAGTATCACTTCGTCAAGTTTCTGACCCTTTCAGCTTTAATCGAAATTAAAAAAAACTTAAATAATTAAATAATTTATACGACAATATAAAGTAATATATTCTATGCCTAATTAATAGCAGTTACAAATTTATCAAATATGGCTAAATGGATTAAAAAAATCTTAAAGATTGAAGACACTAAGAGAGTAATTTTTCACTTGTAGCTTAAGTACGTCGTGTAAGAGTGTACGAAGTTTGAATCGAACGCTTTTTTGTTATATAACTATAAAAATGTGATAACACACATGGATAGGTCAATAGTTAATTAAAGTATAGTTAAATACTAAAATAATATTTTTTCTCTCAATTTTCTTGCTAAAATGTGGAGGTCAGTAACTGGGCCCAATTTTTATGCCTGTTGCAGTTGTTGACCCTAAGATTATAACCTATTACAAACAAGCTTATTTGTGTATTGCAATATAAAACTATTGATAAAACGTCAAACCAAAATATTGATAAAACGTCAAAAGGTAAAAATTTATTGTATTATGGATTGCTTCTTTTTTATTATTTTCTCATAAAAATATTTAAAATTTTTATGGAACAATTTTATATTTTTCATTATAGAAAATATAATTTGTGTAATGAGATTATAGTTATTGAAAAAATTCAAACTTTGTTGGAATTTAAATAATTACATAGTAATAATTGATATATGTACTTTACTGAATTTATAAATATGTATATCATATTTTATTAATTTTCATTAAATAATTGCAATAAAAAAATAGATTGAAACTATTATGAAGAGTCAAAGAATAAACAAAAACAATTTTGAAAATTTTAGTTTTTTAAGAAATTTCTTTCGTTTTTATGGTATGGTATTTAAAAAATAATAATTTCCCAAATCCTTTTTTGTTATCGAGAGCACTAAATGAGCACTGAATTATGAAGTATGAATCCTATATCACTAGGTGATAACCCACCTGGATGTATTTCTCGCTCGCATGTGCTTGCAGCACTAACTGAGCACTTAATTATTATCTTATATCATTAGGTGATAGCACACTTGGATGTCAATGTTTCATCACATACTCTGCTAAAGATGTCAAAGTAGCAGTTTACGGAATATGCAATAAAAACTTTGCTTTTTTTCGCATGTGCTTGCAGCACTAATTGAGCACTTATTTATTATCTTATATCATTAGGTGAAAACCCACTCTGATGTCAATATTTTCATTACATACTCTGCTAAAGACGTCAAAGTAGCAGTTTATGATATTATAAATATATATTTTCCCAAATTTTTTTGCGTATATCGTCAGCACTAAATGAGCACTAAATTATTGATGCTTCTAATTGGTGCTGTATTAAACGGTTATCGGTTTAGGTAATAGAACACTGCTAGCTTAATTAAAAGCTAGCAGTCATTCTAATTTTTGATCAAGCTATTTTGGCGTGAAATTTAATTTTGCAGCATTAAATGAGCACTTAATATTTAGCAAAAAATTTTGTGATTTTGCCCAAATGACCATTCCAGCTTTATAGACGTCTGGTATTCTGTGAGAGCGTGGTCCTACCCTTGTCGAACGGACACATTAATTGTGCTGTAAAAGGTTTCTAAGTGATAAGAACCATTTGTAATTTGCGCAGAAAGCAAACTGTGTGTTGATTTGGACATGTTATTATTGTCACAGTTTCGCCGACACTTCATCCTAGGTCCTAGCCTACCATATATAGTCACCCCTGAGGACTAAGATAGAATGCCTCACAGCCTTTAATATAGTGGGTCTCTATACCCATCGGCAATGAACACAGCGCTGCAAGCACTGCTAATGGCGGCAGATATAGGTAAGAGGGCGGTGCCTACCCAGACGGACTCCTAGAGATAAATGGAGTCCTGACACCTGGTACCGGTTCTCGTCACTCACCATACGAAACGTGCGAACATGGTCCTTCCCCGGTTGTACGGACTCATTCGTGCTGCAACACTGCTGGGTGGCTCTACAACGTCGACTACCTCGTTGGTCTAGTAGTCGTAAGCGCGACTGCTCTGGACTTCAAAGCCAGAGCCAGACTAAAATTAGTTACAGGGTTTTTCTGTCAGGAAATTCTCAGCAACAGCTAGAAGTCAGAAAGTTGGCGGTGTTTCACCCCCGTGCCTCGGAAAGCACATAAAGCCGTGGTCCTGCGCACGCTTTCTCCGGTCGTGTCGGATTATGAGAATGAGGTGAAAGAATAGATGAGCACTCGCGCACTAAGTCTTGTCCTGCGCAGGCAGGCGACTAGACTCCGTACAGACTGGCCGCCGTTACCGAAATTCAGTCTGCAGGACATTATTACTACCACGTATAAGCACTATAAAACGTCTGTATATATACATACGAGGGTCTGTATATATACCATTTCGCTTGCGCCGTCGGCCCCGTGCGGTCGTGCGCTAGCGGAGTCCGCTCGCTGACCTAGCACCCGTCCCCGTACGGGTATTCTCCCTCAGTCAGTTCAGTCGAGGAATTGAATACGTGGTAGAGCCATGCTGCAGCTATATTAATAGTATAGTTGTAGCACGAATGGGTCGGCTCGACCGGGAAGGACCACGCTCACAGAATACCAGCGTAAAATAGCAGCTTAATGCTGCTGTGTTTCGTATGGTGAGTGTAGAGAACCGGAGACCCTTTTACTGGAAAAGAGGCATTCTATCTTAGTCCTCACGGCTGACAACGCATCTGCATTTAAATTCGCAAACGAAGATAGATGTAGATGTCTATGTGCCACAGCAACCACTTACCATCAGGTGGACTGTGTGCTCGTTTGTCACCCTTATTCTATAAAAAAAAAAAAAAATTGAAAACGTCAGTCCCGTCCCGTCCGCCTCAGCTAGCGCCGCCGCCCCCGTGCGGTTGTGTTAGCCGACCACGCTCACCGTCCCCTTACGGTGAGTGCCCTCCCGCTCCATCTAGCACCGCCGCCCCCGTGAGGTTGTGCTAGCTGATGAGCTCACCGTCCCCGTACGGTGAGTGCCCTCCCGTCCCCGCCAGCGCCGCCGCCCCCGTGCGGTGGTGTTAGGTGCCCGCGCTCACCGTCCCCGTACGGTGAGTGCCTTCCCCTCCCTTCCGGCCTCCGCTAGCGCCGCCGCCCCCGTGCGGTTGCGTTAGCAGACCGTGCTCGCCGTCCCCGTACGGTGAGTGTGCATTCTCGCTCATGCGACTCCCGCACCTTCACTCCAGCACCGCCGCCCTTTGCGGCTGTGTTGGTTGGCCCGCGCTTCCGTCCCCGGACGGTTGTGCCCCACACCCCCCTTCCCTAAGAGGGGTCGTCTCCGATGCGGCGAAGAGGTCATACAGGCCAGAGCCAGTCCCACAGGTGGTGTTTAGTGGGTAGGCACTTCTTCAAAGTGAGTCCCACATAATATGCTATGAGTATTCATCACCTCCCTCCACCGCTTCGGAGGGTAGTCCTTCCTTTGGGCGCAAAAAAAAAAGAACATACGAGGGGAGATCAAAAAGTTTGCGGAATGGCGGGGTTGGCGAGGGTGAGTTTACTCATCCAGTTAGGCACTAGTTGAGTGACTCATTGTTAGTATATATACCAAGTTTCAGCCTAATCGGGTCATTAGCTTTTGAGTTATCATCGAGTAAACAAGTCAATCGGGAAGAAACTAGCGACCTACTAGTCGACCCGACTAGTCGATTGAGGCTGCCACGCCAGAAATAATCGAAAATGGTGAAATCTTGTATCGGAAGATGCCCGGTTAAAGAAAAAACAGCTTGCAGCATTAGTTGGAGTATCAGAAATAACCATTTTAAATATCCTACATCAACACCTTGGCATGACTAAAGTCTGTGCAAGATGGGTTCCGAGAATGCTTTCTGCGCATCAAAAACACGAGCGCGTCGAAAGTTGTCGCGAGTTTTTGGACCGATGTGGAGAGCAAAGGGATGAAGTTATGGCCCGAATTGTAACTGGCGATGAAACTTGGGTTCACCATTATGAGCCTGAGTCAAAGCAAGAGTCGATGCAGTGGCATAAAAAAGGCACACCCCCTCCTAAGAAGTATAAGGTGTCTCAAGCGGCCGGAAAGATCATGGCGACGATCTTTTGGGATACAGAACGTATCCTTTTGATTGATTATAAGGAACGTGGTGTTTCCATAACGGGAGAATACTACGCTTCTTTACTAGATCAATTAAAAGAAGCTATTAAAGAAAAAAGGCGAGGAAGGCTTACTAAAGGCGTGCTCCTTTTGCACGACAATTCACGACGGCTGCCATTCACCGGTGTGGTTTTGAACAACTGCGCCACCCACCCTACAGCCCAGACCTGTCACCAGGCGACTATTGTTTGTTTCCAAAAATGAAGAAAGAACTGCGTGGGAAAAAATTTGGTGACGATGAGGAATTTCGGCCTATTTTGAAGCCCAAGACAAATCTTTTGTTTTAGACGGTATTAATAAGTTATTTGACAGATCTAATAAAGGTATTAGGGTTAAAGAAGAATACATTGAAAAGGAAAAATAGTTTAATGTTTCATTTCATTATCCTTCCCTGTCATTCCGCGAACTTTTTGACCTCCCCTCGTATATATAGTTTTTTATGCTTTATAGTTATAGATTTACTTGAGTATATATATATATATATAACTAAGTTTAGGCATTTTTCGTAATTTTTAATCACTAATGATAAAGCGCTTTGCAGTTATTCATCGGGGAACCATATCCTTAGTTTTAATAAATGTCTACTATTCGCGTAAATATAATAAATCAGTATACATATGTTTATAATCTGCAGCGAAATACTTCGAGACAAAGACAAATCCATCATCAGGAGGCACCATCTCAGTTCTGAACAGCATCCCGTGAATTATTACAGAGGCGATGAAATCGGGCTCACGGCTTAGACAGCCGAGATCCGCGGGATTACCGGCTCACAACCCAGCCGCGATAAGCGCGCTGCTTTGTACAGGAAGACAGACACCGTGTAGGAGCACAATTAAGTATTTACGTTAAGTGCACAAAATGTTTCAGGTTTTTAAGATAAAATATTAAACTATTTATTTAATCGAAGTATTTACCCTCATTATCTATAAAATTCTAAATTGCGGGGGGAAAAAGAAATCAATTGGGGCTAGGTCTGGCGAGTGCCGAGAACGACGTGACGGATTGTTCGTAGTGTTGCCCAAATGCATGAACAAGACGAGACTTAGCCAGTCTTGGTCTTGGTCTTGCGCCAATACACCTGGTCTTGGTCTTGGTCTTTGTCTTGCAGCAAGAGTCTCGCAAGTCTCGCAATTACCTATTAGTCTATTGCTACTTATTAAATGTTACTTTAGATCTTAGAACAACTTAACAGAGTAGGTATATTTTGAGCTTGAATTAACATAGCCATAGTAAAGACCAACCAAATTAATAAATGTCTATACTGTTAATGAGAAATTCGAAAAATCAACTGACACCGGGTGGGGTTTGAACCCACGACCTAAGCGATCCGTGCCGATGCTCTAACCAACTGAGTTATCTACCGTGTCCTATGGCCACGGGAGTCAGTCTATTTCTTACTAAACGTTTACATTTAATAAGTTTACATGTGCTAAAACATGATTAAAACATATAAAACCAAATTAATGACATTAACTTGACTGTATTTTAAAGAACATTATCTGTCTAGAAAGAGATTGATAGACCCTCACCTTATATGAAATAGAATAAAAGAGTTATACAATTTACAATTTATTTAAATAAAAAATAAAATACAATACAAATTAAATTACATAACGGGGAAGGACCACTCTCTCACAGAATACCAGCGTAAAATAGCAGCTTAATGCTGCTGTGTTTCGTTTGGTGAGTGTAGAGAACCGGAGACCCTTTTTACTAGAAAAGAGGCATTCTATCTTAGTCCTCACGGCTGACAACGCATCTGCATTTTAATTCGCAAACGAAGATAGACATAGATGTCTATGGGCCACAGCAACCACTTACCATCAGGTGGACTGTGTGCTCGTTTGTCACCCTTATTTAATAAAAAAAAAAACAGTAGCTACACAATAGCTTTGACATTACTGTTACTTTATATTAATTCTTTAGACCAAGAATTAAGTGATGAGTCAGCAAGAACCATCTGGCTGACTCATCACTTAACCTATTTCTATGTTTTCTAATTACTAATAATGTTTTAGAAAATAATCTCTCAGCAGGTACTGAAGTTGCAGGTATTGAAAGAAAATCACGGGCCATCCTCGACAACGTCGAATATTCTGTCTCATGCGTCCTCCACCACTCTAAAATGTCTTCCGAGCTGGTGGCTCTGGGTTTATTTAGGTACTCCTCCAACTCGTTAATAACTAAGCCTTGAAGACAAGATCCAGATCCATTTTTAGACGTTTCAAGTGTGTTAAAAGTGTCTACAATATTTATCAAATGGGTGACGACATATTCGAGCACTTTGTGTTTTAAAAACACACGCTTCCAAAAATCGAGATTTGCAGTGAACTTATTGAACATGTTTATCTATTAGGTAATAATAATAATAATAAGTAATTATTATAAACCCATATAGTTAATATTATAATAATTAGTTAATAGAATAAATAATTATGATATCTAGCTATCCTTACCATTGTTTAATTACAATATTCCTTGCGAGATCAGCATAATGTATTCGTGTCCATTCTGAGCACCCGGAAACTTATTTTATTCTTTGGAACATGTACTCTGTGGCGGCAATCAAACAGTGTCAAATGTTGTGCGTGCGGCGCGGCGGCGACGATTGTATGCGATAACAATAGTAGCCACCGGCGCGTGTATCTTGACCTTGTACTTCCAAATAGCTGCAAAATTTCTTTGACAGGTCAGTATCCGACCTTTGATGATGCCGACAACAAGACGCCGCGCACTATCAAAATGCCGATGGTCAAAACTAGGGATGCACTCTTTTTTCTTTTAATGGATATATTCATTCGCTATGTATGTTTATGGTATTGTTCGTAATGCACATAAGTCCAATTTTCCAAATCTAAAAATATAACCGTATACTATAACTTATACGACACTCAGTCCTAACTGCAAGAAGACATAGTGGCAAATTGTACTCCTCGGACTTCTGTACAATTTGCCGAAGGGTATGTATGTGGTCTATGGCGCTAAAGCCTTTTCGGAAACCGGCTTGTTCGGGAGGCTGGAAGTCGTCGAGCCTGCATGCGTAACGATTCGTAATGACTCTCGAAAAAAGCACGTAGACATGGCTCAGAAGGCAGAGACTGCAGCTTCATTTCCCGTCTAACAGCCATGAGATTAAGAGTGTGATCGGAGAGTTTTTGTGTTCTTCTGCAGCGGATCTAGCAAAACTTAGCTCCGACCGCATGGACAGTTTCCACGAGCTTGTCATTTATATCGTCCACTGCATTGCAATCCTCTAGGCACTGAAAACGGTTTAGTAGCTCGAGCTGAAAGGCTTCTTGATTTTGGATTAGAGCATGAGGGGGACGGAGCGTTGACTTCATTAGACGTGACCTTTCCAACTTAACGTTTAGGTTCAGTGTGCCTCTCACTATTCGGTGATCGCTGCCAGTTTTCACCCTCGCGATCACTGAGACATCACTGAACAATTGTCGTCTGGTCGTCATAATGAAGTCAATCTCATTTTTTGTCGAACCGTCGGGGCTCGACCAGGTCCACTTTCTGTGAGGCCGCTTTTGGAAGAAAGAGTTCATCATAAAGAGTCTCTCTTTCTCCATAAAGTCGGCCAGCTGCTGGCCCCTTGGGTTTCGTTGTCCTATTCCGAATTTCCCTACTTTCAGCTCACCGTTCTCTCTTGTTCCTAGTTTTGCGTTGAAGTCTCCCATTAACACCGTATAGTGGGTTTTGGAGGAATGCATGGCTCTAGATATATCCTCATACATTTTCTCCACCTCCCCGCCGGGATGTGCCGAGGTTGGTGCGTAAACTTGTATGACCTTCAGCGAATACCGTTTGGTGATTCTGAGTATAAGTTACGCAACCCTCGTCGACACACTCTCAATCTTTACAACGTTGTTAACGAGAGGCTTGTGGACGATAAATCCGACACCTCCTTGGGACAGACGGACGCCCTCCCGGTGATAGAACAAGTTGCCGGATTCGGAATTACCATGTCCTCCCACTCTCTTCCGACCTCAGATAATCCTATAATATTCCAGCGCAACTTGTCTATCTCTTCTTCCAGCTCCAGGATCTTCTTGTCAGTCCTCAGGGTGCGTGCGTTATATGTTGCCAGGTCGAGTCGTCTAAGGTGGCAACCGAACCTCCACCGGAGATTATAGCACCCCCTCCCCGCCGTTACCATGGTCGCCACCGAAGCCAGGAATAACGGGGCCGCCGGGGACTGGGGGCCGTCTCTTTGTAACTATCATGAGGGGTATATTGCCATAGTTGCCACGCTTGGCGAGGGGGTTAGCAACCACAGTTTTTTTATTGTTGTTTTGCTGTTATCAGAAAGATGCTGCTGCCCATCTTCTGCCTCAGTTTCCCTCTGTCGCCTCTTACGACACCCACAGGAAGATATGGGGTAGTGGGTATTCTTACCAGCCACTACACGGAAAATTGTAATGTCTAGAAAACCTCAAACGTTTGGTAAAAATATCCGCTGATATATCATTTGTATCTAAGCAATGCATTTTTATGATATTCTAATAAAGTGATACTTCACGTCAATAATATGTTTGGTTCTCATCATTAAATAATACTATAGGTGAATCACTTCTACATTGTAACTCTGACAAAAGATTCTTTAAATAAATTGCCTCCACAAATAGCAATGTATTCGGCTAGAGTACTTGACAATGCAATTGTTTGTTACTTCTTACATTCTTGTGACACTATACCGGTTTCTTTACTCATGTAAAGAATATCTATACCGTCTATCATTTTAAAGGCATATCCAGTATAGCATTTTCAATTTACAGAGTCTGAAGCCCAATCATCATTATAAAAATAATCAAATCTCAATTATGTTTAGAATTAGACCATAATGCTTAGTACTTTTTAAACATTTTAAAATTCGCTTTGCATGTGTTTTGATTTCAATAACGAACGGCAAATGATGACTTATCATAAATCTAGTTAATATTGACAAATATAACAGCCTTGCAATTATAAATTAAGATTTTGAACTCCTTTAGGTATTATGTTTCTATACATACAACAATTTGAAAAAAAAAACAAAGAAATTTTATGTCTTAAAATTATTTAATACTTAACAAATTAACAAGGTTCATATTTAGGATTTTTATAGCCAATTTTTTGGAAACAATCAATAACTCGTTCGTACCATGCCATTACTGATAGTTTCAGACCATAAATTGCCACGTTCAATTTTAAGACCTTGTAAAAACATTCATGTAAACAGTTTCATTCAAGTGTCCATTTAAGAATGCAGTGACAACATCAAGATAAGTTATTTTTAGATCATACTAGCGACCCGCCCCGGCTTCGCACGGGTGATTTCTGGATCTCGACAACAGCACCACCTACTGGGTCCCATTGTAAATATAACCCATCCAGGAACCCACTCAAACGCACGCAAAAAAATTCATCAAAATTGTTCGAGCTATTTTCGAGTTTTAGCGAGAATAACGAACAGCAATTAATTTTTGTAAATGAAGAAGATTTAACACCCAAAGCAAACAATAATTTTAGAATAGTTTTATAGAGTAGAGAAAAAGTTTCATTGTAATCTACTCCTGCTTTCTGAGTAAACCCTTTTAGCCACCAATCTAGTTAGATATCTCACTTTATTTTTACTGTCTAACTTCTTTTTATATATCCACTTGCTCTGAACCATTGTCCCATTCCTGCCTGCTTCTGCCTATCTGTTCTTGCCTATCCACTACTTCTCATGCTTCATCATCATCATTACAGCCCTTCACAAGTCCACTGCTGAACATAGGCCTCCCCCAAGGAATGCCACCTGCATCCATTGACTTCCTGCGTGTCTTACCAGGTCGTCACTCCATCTAGTGAGGGGACGCCCTACACTTCATCCGCCGGTACGAGGCCGCCACTCGAGAACCTTTTTTCGCCATCGGTTGTCGGTCCTTCGAGCTATATGGCCGGCCCATTGCCACTTCAGCTTACTAATCCGTTGGGCTATGTCGGTCACTCTGGTTCTATTACGGACATCCTCAGTTCTAAGTTTATCACGCAGAGAAACCCCGAGCATAGCCCTCTCCATAACTCGCTGAGCGACCTTGAGCTTCCTCATACGGCCAGCAGTGAAGGACCACGTCTCAGTTCCATAGGTCATCACTGGCAACACGCACTGGTTGTACAGTCTCGTTTTCAAGTTTTGAGGCACGAGGCCGACACTGAAAGTTTTTATAACTGGCCACTTTTAAATATTATAATAAAAAAATAAGTTCAAATTTTTAAAATGGAACTCTTTGCCAATATTAGTGTGTATGTATTTTATTAATTTGTCATTTGTTTACGATTTGGCGGCAAATTGAAAATTGTCCGTGTCACGTCAGCATGAATTTAACGCGAGAAAATTTTCGTACAATAATTTTTTATGACTTTCGATGTCATTTAAGTCAACAAGAAAGTTATGATAGACGTCGATTGGCCTTTCACGATGAAGCCCCATCTCGTGCCACTGTTTACCACTGGTTTAATGAGTTTAAACGTGGTCGCACTAATCTCACAGATGATCTGCGTGAGGGACGGCCTTCTACGGCGACGACTGAAGATAACATCAGTGTTGTGCGGCGATAGAGACTGATAAAAGAGTGACTTATCAGCAGATTCAGACAAGCTTAGGCATCGGTATGAGTCAAGTGCACAAAATCCTCCATGAACATTTAGCCGTCAGGACGCTTTGTGCCCGGTGGATACCTCATGATTTGACAGAGGCCCAAAAACTCCGTCGTGTTGATTGGTGTCGTGAAATGGTTCAAAGATTCAACGGAGGTGACTCAAATGCTGTGTTTGACATACTTACGGGTGACGAAAGCTGGATTTATTGTTATGATCCTGAAACTAAGAGACAGTCTGCTGTTTGGGTGTTTCCTTCCGAGGAGTTGCCAACTAAAGTGAAGAGAGGTCGAAGCGTGGTAAAAAAGATGGTGGCCTCGTTCTTCGAAAGGACAGGTCATTACGCAACAATTGTTTTAGAGGATCGAAAAACAGTTACTGCAGACTGGTACACTAACAATTGTTTGCCACTTGCCTTGGAAAAAGTTCGGGAGAAACGACCTCGCAGTAGGATCCTCCTTCACCACGACAACGCCTCGTCGCACACCGCCAAGCAAACAATCGAATACTTGGCGACGTCAGACGTGGAATTACTGGGTCACCCGCCCTAAAGCCCCGACCCTTGCGATTTTTATTTATTTCCGAAAATAAAAGAAAAACTTCGAGGAAAACGTTTTATGGACGCCGAGGAAGCAGTGGCGTTTCAAAATGCCGTCGAAGAGACCCCTAAGGACGAGTGGGCAAAGTGCTTTTCTCAGTGGTTCCATCGGATGCAGCGATATATTGATGTAAATGGACACTATTTTGAAAATATATACTAAAACTAATAACTTGCTAGTTTGTTCAGTTTTTGATTTACCTGACTAGAAGATGTGCCGTAATTTTCCGAACGCTGCCCAGCCGAGTTGAATCCGTCGATTGACCTCTTGGTCGAAGTTGGACTTACCTAGTCGTACAATTTGTCCCAGGTAAACATATTCGTCAACAACTTCGAGCTTAGTGCTCCCAACAACTACCGGCATAGGTGTGACATGGACGTTATACATGATCTTTGTTTTAACCATGTTCATCTTAAGACCTATCCGTTGGGAGGCACTATTGAGGTCATTGAGCATAGTGCTTAGGTCCTCCAGCGATTCTGCCCTAAGGATTATATCGTCGGCAAATCGAAGGTGAGTGATGTACTCGTCGTTGATGTTAATACCGTATCCTTTCCAGTCCAGTAACTTGAAAACGTCTTCCAACGCAGCGGTGAAGAGTTTCGGGGATATAACGTCACCCTGTCTTACACCTCTCTGCAGTTGGATAGGTTTCGTACTCTGGTTCTGTACTCGATATACCGACAGTCAACTTGGCACCGCTGAAGGGACTGCAGCACCGCCCAAATTTCGACGGAATCAAAGGCTTTCTCAGAGTCCACATACGCCAGACATAGTGGCAAATTGTACTCCTCGGACTTCCGTACAATTTGCCGAAGGGTATGTATGTGGTCTATGGCGCTAAAGCCTTTTCGGAAACCGGCTTGTTCGGGAGGCTGGAAGTCGTCGAGCCTGCATGCGAGACGATTCGCAATGACTCACGAAAACAGCACGTAGACGCGGCTCAGAAGGGAAATAGGTCTGTAGTTCCTCAAGAGGGCGTTGTCGCCGTTCTTGAAGATCAAGACCACCGCACTTCTGCTCCACGCCTCCGGTGTAGTGCCACCATGGAGGACGGAATTAAAGAGCTTCTGAAGGATTTCAAGTACCGGTTTTCCACCCGCTTTCAGAAGCTCCGCTGCAATTCCATCCTCGCCTGGGGCCTTCCCGTTTTTAAGGTGCTGGAGAGCCATTCTAATCTCGCCCAGACTGACGTCCGGAATATGATCGGAATAGTGTCAGATAAGACTTGCTCTTGGATCGTTACTTACACTTGCGTGTGGCTCCAACCATAACGTGTACAGCTGCCCAGAGAACCTCTCAATCTCACTCAAAATCTCAGGTGTCCCGAAAACGACGCTGCTACACTCGGCCTTCAACTTCGACAGTTGGCTCTTTCTGACAGACAGATCTCTAGCAAAGACTTGGGAGCCCTGGTTCCGCTCGATCGCTTACTCAATACTAGCTGTTGAAGTTGCGTAGGTCCCACCGCATGCATTTGGAGATATGTCTGTTCAGTTTCCTGTACGCTGTCAAATCTGCTGAAGACTGCAGCTTCATTTCCCGTCTAACAGCCATGAGATTAAGAGTGTGATCGGAGAGTTTTTGTGTTCTTCTGCGGCGGGTCTTACAGAACTTAGCTCCGACCGCATGAACAGTTTCCACGAGCTTGTCATTCATAACGTCCACTGCATTGCAATCTTCTAGGCACTGAAAACGGTTTTGTAGCTCGAGCTGAAAGGTTTCGGGACTTTGGATTAGAGCACGAGGGGGATGGACCGTTGACTTCATTAAACAAGACCTCTCCAATTTAACGTTTAGGTTCAGTGTGCCTCTAACCATTCGGTGATCGCTACCAGTTTTCACCCTCGCGATCACTGAGACATCAATGAACAGTTGTCGTCTGGTCGTCATAATGAAGTCAATCTCATTTTTTGTCGAACCGTCGGGGCTCGACCTGGTCCACTTCCTGTGGGGCCGCTTCTGGAAGAAAGAGTTCATCATAAAGAGTCCCTCTTTCTCCATGAAGTCAGCCAGCTGCTGGCCCATTGGGTTCAGTTGCCCTATTCCAAATTACCCTACCTTCAGCTCACCGTTCTCTCTTGTGCCTAGTTTTGCGTTGAAGTCTCCCATTAACACCGTATAGTGGGCTCTAGATATATCCTCATACATTTTCTCCACCTCCTCATCGGGATGTGCCGAGGTTGGTGCGTACAGACTTCTGTATGACCTTCAGCGAATACCGTTTGGTGATTCTGAGTATAAGGTACGCAACCCTCGTCGACACACTCTCAATCTTTACAACATTGTTAACGAGAGACTTGTGGACGATAAATCCGACACCTCCTTGGGACAGATGGTCGCCCCCCGGTGATAGAACAAGTTGCCGAATTCGAGGATTACCATGTCCTCCCCCTGTCTTCGGACCTCGGATAATCCTATAATATTCCAGCGCAACTTGTCTATCTCTTCTTCCAGCTCCAGGATCTTCTCATCAGTCCTCAAGGAGCGTGCGTTATATGTTGCCAGGTCGAATCGTCTTAGGTGGCAACCGAACTTCCACCGGAGATTCTTAGCACCCCCTGCCCCACCGTTACCATGGTCGCCACCGTAGCCAGGAATAGCGGGGCCGCCGGGGACTGGGGGCCGTCTCTTCGTAGCCTTTTTCATGGGAGGTATACTGCCATAGTTGCCACGCTTGACGAGCGGGTTGACAACCGCAGTTTTTTTATTGTTGTTTTGCTGTTATCAGAAAGATGCTGCTGCCCATCTTCTGCCTCAGTTTCCCTCTCTCGCCTCTTACAACACCCACGGGAAGATATGGGGTAGTGGGTATTCTTACCCGCTACTATACGGGGCATGCTTCATTATCTTCAAATGATTCTAACTCTTCCTCCAAAGCTTTAGACCATTCTATAGATTCCGGCCTATTCATAACCTCTTCAAGTGTTATCTCATCTCCATATGAGTTATTCTCTACTTCAACACACTTTCTTATAGCCAAACCTCTTCGGTATTTTTCTTTTTCTTTTCCTTATATGGTAGTTAGTACTTGAGTGATATATTTTAACTATCTTTTAGTAATTGCATCATAGAACTCATCTAAAGAAATGCAAGAAGTTACTTCTTCCTCTACACAAGTGCTGCCATAATACCTTACTACGTAATGTGAATATGTCAGTACCGCATTTGATGAATAGTAAATCTTTTGCTACTCACAACTTTAAAAAGGCAGTTTATACTAAAGTAAATTCTAGGTTAAGTTAAGACGATTGGAGTTATGAATTTAGTGATTGTCAAGAGGTCGATGTCATGGTATCTAGGTTTTACAAAATACTTTATTCCATTATTGATGAAACTGTACCCAAAACGAAGCCACGTAATTTAAAGTTTCCTATTTGGTTCACGCTGAACTTAATTAAACTGATAAAAGAAAAAGAAAAGATCCGATTAAGGCACAAAATTTATAAAATCCAAGAGACACACTAGAACTTAAGCTCTTAAACTACCGGGTTAAGTCGTTGGCCTCTAAGAATTATTTAGATTATATACGAGAGACCGAAAAATCCATTCAGTCTAATCCTAAAAAGTTTTGGTCGTTCGTCCGTCATTGTAAATCCTGCGATTCCGGTTTTCCAAAAGAAATGTACTACATTAATAGTGGGGGTATGTAATCTTTTTGCTCAACATTTTTCATCTGTGTTCTCCCAACCCGTGTACTTCAGCTCCTATATTGTCCGATGTATATCCACAAAGTTCTCTACATGATATAGAAATAACAGAAAGTAAAATCCTAAGTATACTCAAGTCACTAGATATTTACAAAGAAGCGGGCCCTGACGGCATTCCTCCTCTTTTAATAAAAATGACATCAAAATATCTAAAAACTAATTTTTAGTAAATCTTTATTAACTAGTTCTTTTCCAGCTAACTGGAAACGTTCAAATGTTATACCCATTTACAAGAAAGGAGATAAAGATAATGTTAAAAATTACAGACCGGTTTCGATTATAAGTTTATTTCCAAGATATTTGAACGCTTAGTTTATCCAATTTTATCAAACCATTTAAAAAATATTATTGTAGAGGCACTGCACGGGTTTTGCAAAGATAAATCTACAGTTAGCAATTTGATGGATTACGTCACAAAAGTTGCAAGTGCAATGGATGGTCAAATGCAGGTGGATTCCATATACACAGATTTTTCTAGTGCATTTGATATCGTGGACTGTCAATTACTAATATCTAAATTAAATTCATACGGTGTACATGGGAATTTACTTCGTTGGCTAAGTTCTTATCTTAAAAATAGATTACAAAGTGTCGTATTGCATGGATATAGGTCTAATGATTATGTGGCTCTGTCAGGCGTACCTCAAGTTTCACATATTGGTCCTATTCTTTTTTTAGTGTTTATTAATGATATAACAATTAACATTAAGTACCATGTTCCATTTTCGCCGACGATTTAAATTGTTCAAGGCTATTAAAAATCAGGATGATGTTCTATCTTTGCAAAATGATTTATCCTTGATTCTATCCATGAGTGGTGCAAAAGTAACAAAATGAAACTTAATCCTCGTAAGTGTACCAACATTAAATTCACAAAGAATAAATCTACTATTGCTTCTTGTTACCCCATTAATAAAGACATATTGAGTGAATCTTCATGCAACCGTGATCTTGGGGTAGTTCTTAAAAACAAACTTAGCTTTATAGAACTATAGATAAAGTGGTAACGCGTTCATGGAAAATGTTAGGTTTTATCAAACGTGCATGTAATAACTTCATAAAAACTCAAATCAATGCATTTATTCGTAGCAGTTTAGAATATGCCACAGTGATATGGAATCCTTTTTATAAAATACACATTGACAGAATCGAGCGTATTCAAAAAAACTTCACTCGATTCATCGCATATAAATTTCAAAACTGTCCATACTATACTGATTATAAATCTAGCCTTTCTCATCTTGGAATGAGTTCACTGGCAGACCGACGAAAACTTTTAGACCTTATGACGCTACAGAAGCTTCTACACGGTAAGTTAATTTTACCAAGTTTATTGCAGCAAGTGTGCCTTAAAATCCCCTAACATATCCCTAGACACACTATTACTAATTTATTAAATATTCGCTTTAGTAGAACCAATCTTGGTAAGTTTTCTCCGTTAAATAAATGTATGTATGCGAACTTACAACAGCTTAAACAATCATGACATCGACATCTTTAGCGACCCCGAACGTGTATTCAAAAGAAAATGTAACGACTTACTATTACCTACCTTGCCCGATTAATGATTCTAAACTATTATTTATTGTAATTCTTTACTGGATGTGGTGCTTTTACTCAATTAGTTTGTTAAAGTTGGAAAAATTTACTTTGCCAATATCCGCTCAATAAAATAAAATGCAATAAAAAATAAAATAAAATAAAATAAAATAAAATCATTTCATTTTATTTTATTGAGCGGATATTGGCAAAGTAAATTTTTCCAACTTTAATATAATGGATTTCCGCAAAGTAACGCCTGATTCTATCAATTAGTTTGATTTCTGTTTGTTTAGAGTTTATATGTATGTTGTTTAGTTTTTTTTTTCTTATAATGATGTATACACCTGTAAAGACAAATAAATAAATAAATAGTCTGTAATGAATCTGTATCTGTGTTATTCTCCATACTATCTGACACATCAATCAATTTTTCAGACTTCTGCTCTAGTTTCTGAGCTCCAATCATGCTTCACAGTATCTGATAACATTTCTGACTTGTCTTCCACTGTACCTAGCATCATGTCCAAGTCAATTATAGGCTGATAGTAACATCACTCTTAGTTATAATTTTACAGGATTATACAACCTGTAACTCTTGACATGACTACCATATACAACAAGATAATGCTCTATATAATTTTTGTCCCACTTCAGTCTTTTTTCTTTGGTGTATGAACCATGACTTTACTACTAAACACACGTACATGGCTGACATTTGGCATTATTCCAGTCCAAAGCTCGTATGGGTTCTGGTCTTCCAATCCTGAAGCCAGAAACCTGTTTTCTAAATAAACTGCTGTATGAACAGCATCAGCCTAAAACCTTTTTCCAAATTTGCATCAAACAAAAGGCGCCTTGCTCCTTGTACTATGGAGCTGTAAAATCTGTTAATATGTGTATCAAAATGCCAATAAATAGTGATTAGTAACGTCACCTATCCTTTTAGAATGTAAAATATTAATTGAACAAAGTCCAATCTGTTGCTTGTTGAATAAAAAAAGTAAAAAATGTGTAAAAAATCAAAGAATACATTAAGGCATTGTTTTGTGTAATATATACACTAGAAACCGAAAACTTTGCAATGACGATGATACTGTGACCATCAGCGTAACAAATAAGTTCACTTACAAAAAAAATATTACCCCTTATTGTACCAATGTGCGACAGTAAACGATGCAAATCATGCGATTAGGTGATTACAACTAGTCACTTGCTTTATAGCACGCGCGCAGCCAGAGCACAGCTCAATCGCTGCTGCTAGCTCCGAGACAGTATGTCATGAGATGCACATTGCACACGGAAGATTCCACCAACAAGATAATGTGCTTGTAAAGTATATTCGACACAGACAAATATTATAATGAGCGAAATGTCAGTGTTCCTACCTACCGAGCCCTCAGTTTAAATATCAGCTCCAACTAATATTTATGTGAAAACAAATTGAATAGGTTAAAACAAGCCTTGTACATAAAAGTAATTTTTTGTCATTTCTACAGCGCAGATGTTAGTGTAAAGTGCAAACGATTATCACGGTTTTAACGTGCGTGACAAAAGTGATCTGGTGCCACATATCCTAAGCTAAACTTTGTTTATAAGAAAATTAGTCTGGGTTACAAGGATTGCAGCGTTTTCACAGAAACAGCAAAATCTGCAGAAACCAGACTTCGCAATATCAAATCTTGTCCGAGTCCTGAGAGCGCGCATACGTTCCCAGTGACGTCAATGCTAGTTTCAGATACGAACGATTATTTGTGTAGCATATACTCCGAATGATTTTTAAATTAGTGATAGATACAAAAAACACCCTGTACACCGAATCATCTGTAAACATTGTGTGATGAACGAATTTTAAATTAATGACGGGGAAAATGCATATTGATTTTTGTTAAGTTTTTAAACATTTCTATCGTTTAAACTTCGGAATAAATTGCTTATTATAAAGTTGTTCAGTAAAACCGTATCGCGTAGAAGCAAGCTCATAAACATAAATATCATTGCTCTTTTACGAGCTACATGCTAATGTAATTAGTGCGCACTTAACGCGACACATTAATTACTACATATTTTTAAACTAAATTACTATAAGTCATATCGCATTAACTTTGTGCCTAATGCTTCTTGTGTTTAAGTCTAAAAATGAATGTGATCAAACATATCTAAAAACTAAGACATATTTTATTTTTGGTTAAGGACTCGTACGATTTGTACTTTTGACAGTGTCAAGAATGTTGATGCGTCACATTACATTTTTTGAAGATTTTTAAAAAACTACAAGAATGGTGGAGTTTTTTTATTCTTCGCCTATTTTCACCAATTTTTCGATAAAAGCTAAACTGATCTGGAGGATTCTTTTTTTACTAAATAAGGACCTAGTATAGCCAGTATGGCTCTATTTTGATTTTGGAGAAAAAATCCACGCCTAAGATTGGATCAAAAGGCTTAAAGATATCTTTTAATTAGAATTTATTATTTTTAATTTTTAAGTCGGTTTTTAGTTTTAAAAAAAAATTTAACTTTCAAGGCGACAAAACGGACAAAATAACTTGAGGTCAATATCACCTTTGCATGTATTAAGCCACGCAGTGGCAACGTAAGAATATCCACTACCCCATATACCGAGGGTGCCGTAATGGGCGACAAAGAGAAATGAAACAATAAAATACAATAATTATGCCTATGATGGTGATAGCGTTTTCACACAATTTTGTGTCAACACCAATCTGTATTTTTTTCATAAGTTTTCCGTTATTGTAACAACTTTAGGTTTAAATGCAATAAAGACATATCTATCAATCTATTTATCTATCTACTTTGTATATTTTTGTATTATATATGGTATGTTTTACGGCTAAAAGCCGAAGGACAGATACACCTAGGTTTAGTCGGACTGCGGTTAATTAAACTTAGATTAGATGTACTGTTAAATTTATAAAAAATACGAAAGTATGTATTAAGTAATATCAGTAATTAGGTAAACTTGCGAAGAGAGGGGGAGGAGACGGTAATCCTCGAATCCGGCAACTTTTTCTGTCATTATAATATGCCTACTGATGCGTCGCTTAAATATTCATTAAGAACGGACAACCGATGGGGAAGAAAGGTTTTCGAGTAGCAGCCTGGTACCGGTAGGCTTAGTGTACGGCGGCCCCTCCACTAGATGCAGTGAAGACCTGGTAAGACATGTGGGAAGTCGACCGTAGCAAAGGACCGTGCTTTGTGGTATTCCTTGGGGGAGGCCTATGTTCAGCAGTCTACTTGTGAAGGGCTGTTATGAAGAATGACGATGAAGGTAAATTCGCGGTCGTTTATCTAATCCATAAATTATATAAGATACATCTGTAGCCGGTTAAGCCTAGGTGTAGTCGCATTTCGGGTTTTAGCCGTAACATATTATGTACTAATACGGTACTCGAGTATACAACATAAAATTGTTTAAAATGTTCATAATTAAAATTCACAGACAGAGTAGAGTAGTACCTGTTTAATTTATTTATACGATGTATTGTATGATAATGAATACGTAGGAATCTCTACCTATTTCAAACAACGAAAACTCTACAAAAAACCATTACTACAGCTCATTGAAAATAAAGCATTTCGTCCAGGTAGAAGCAGCTGTGGCGAACGTTTTTTTTTCCACTAGTAAATACAAAAGAGCCATTGTTGTGCCTATTGCCTTTTATCACAGGTTCAGATGTAGATTGTTATCTTTTGAATCGTTTAAACGCTCTATTTGACATTCATATTATTATCAAAACAACACGTTAAAAGCTACCTCATAACAACATTCAGTTCGTTTCGGATTTCCTCTTATTCCGTAATTATTTCCGAGTGGGGCAACCAACGGGCGATCAGAAATAGCATCGGGGCAGCGCGACCAACCGCAGGCGTCTCCCGCGGCCCGCGCTCGCCGCAGACTCCAACTCCGTTGCAACACGTGTTCACTCATTACATTCCTTGCCGCCGCATCACATCAAACTTATTACAAATTGATTATGACAAAACTAGACTTGCAACGAATATTCGGCTATTGATCGGTATTAGGGCCTAGTCGGCTACTTTTATCCTATTCGGTCGAATACTGAATATCTACGTACTACACGTCCGAATACCGAAATAATAAATACTTTACTAAAATGTTTTGTTGTAGTAAGATAATTAGTAAAATGAAAATATTCAGTTATTTTATAATAATGTATTTTTCTCGTAATCATTAAAGTAGTCATAGGAACTAATCAACTTCCGTATTATAAAAATTAACAAAAAACCTATCAAATAAATGTCTATGCACTTGAATTATCGTAATTAAAATTTAGAAGTGGAAGATTATGGTGCTGAAAGACTAATTTTTCTGCATTTTAAGGCAGTTGTTTACTCCTGTTTTCTCGTAGACAATCCCAGCTACAGCGAAAAGACGCTCTGAATAAACACCACTTTCTTCCCGGCCGGATACTTTTACCTAATATTCCCTTATTCAGACATATAGTTAGAAGCCCGCAGAATATTCCGAATATAACTTACTATTCGTTTCAAGTCTAGTCAAAACTAATAATAGTGGCGCAGCGCAATATTTAATTAAATATCCATTTATTAGCATTTTAGGTAGCAGATCTTACAACGATCACGGGACAAAATAGGACAATAGAAACAGAAACAGAAACTTTTTTATTCAATATAGATTATAAATAATACTTATTGAAAGTCACTCTTTTGTTTAATTACCACTGGTTCCAAAAACAACCTCTGTCCTGGGAAGAACCATCAAGAAACCCAGCGGGACTTTTTTTTTTAAATAACAGCTTACAATTATGTATGTTAGATAATTAACCACACAAAACAAATTAGAAATTGCTTGGTAGCGAACACCTCATTCCCAGGGGTTATTATCATCCATAAATTCCTTAATATTATAATAACCCTTTTTATACAAACTATGTTTAATAAAGTTTTTGAATTTTGAGCACGTCGAATTTTGTATATTTTCTGGGATTTTGTTGTAAAAGCGTATACATCGCCGCAAGAATGAATTACTGACTCGGTGGAGTCGAGCAACTCTTACTACTAGCTTGTGTTTGTTCCTAGTATTTACAGAATGAATATCACTTATTTTTGTATAACTACTTTTATTTTTGTGTACGTACATTACATTTTCATAAATGTATTGAGAGGCCAAAGGTAATATATTAATTTCCTTAAATTTTTGTCGGAGCGACTCTTTAGGTTTTAAATCATAGATTGCTCTTATGGCCCTCTTCTGTAAAACAAATATAATTTCAGTGTCAGTCGCGTGTCCCCATAACAAAATACCATACGACATTATGCTATGGAAATAGCTAAAGTAAACAAGTCTAGCTGTTTCCACACTGGTAAGATTTCTAATCTTTTTTACAGCATATGCTGCAGAACTAAGTCTGTTTGCTAACTTTGATATATGGGGGCTCCATTGAAGCTTCGCGTCTAGTGTTATTCCAAGAAAATGGTGGTATCGACAAGACTCAGTTCCTCCCCATTTAAAATTACATTAGTATTTAATTGTCTGACATTAGGAGTCATGAACTTCTTCTTCATCATTTCGTTTTAGTGCTATTTAAATGCAAGTTATTAACATTAAACCTAATTTACTAATTTAGATATAGCATTATTTACTTCGTCATATTTTAATAATTGTCGTTTTAATTCGAAAACTAATGAAGTGTCATCAGCAAATAATACTATATTATGGTTATCCCCTACTATGTAAGGTAAGTCATTAATATATACAAGAAACAGAAAGGGGCCGAGAATTAAGCCTGGAGGCACGACCATTTGTACTATCGACACGGAAGAGCTCATACTATTAATGCGTTCTGTTACTTAAATATGAAACAATTAATTTAAGAGCATTACTTCTTACACCGTAGTGTTGTAGTTTCCTGATTAATGTTTCATGGTGGACACAATCGAAGGCTTTGGATAGGTCACAGAATATACCCAAAGCATCCTGTGAATTCTCCCATGCATTGAAAATATATTTAATCAGCTCAACACCAGCATCAGTTGTCGAGCGACCCCTTGTGAAACCGAATTGATTTTTATGAAGTAAATTTAATTAAAAAAAAAAAATTTATTTAATTATATTAAAAAAAAATTAATATTTGATCAAGAATAATTTTTTCAAAAATTTTACTTAGTGTTGGCAGTACAGAAATGGGTCTAAAATTGGCGGGGTCTAATGTACTACCAGGTTTAAATAAAGGAAACACATCATATTCGATACTAGTATTAAAAATAATAGCTAGTTGAGGCGCGATTATATCCATTATAGACGCAATAACTTTAACGGAAAACCCCCACAGATCCGCAGTTTTCTTAATATCAATAGTTTTAAAATATTTTACAATATCTTTTGATGATATTTTATGAAATGTAAAATTCTTTGTACACGCATTTATAATTTGTTTAAGTAATGAGATGAATAGATATTTTTACTTTTATTCCGCCCCGCCCCACGCGGCAAAGCGTCATAAGACATGTGGCAAAACCTAACCCTAGTCTCAAAAATATCAACCTCAGTAAAGTGAGGAGCAATAAAATGAAAGAAATACTTTATTAATAAAAACAATTAAAATATAGACTGTTACTTAATACCGGCCTGACAACAAGACTTCTAAATCGAATAATCGTATAGGATAATAAATGAATCATTCACATAAACTAGAGATTTCGCATGCGAAGCAATTGAGCGTCATTACTTTGTTAATCTGTTAAAATGTTTCGTTAATGAGTCTGCGAGAGCGCCGCGGATACAGCGCAGTAAATCCAGAACAAAAGTAACGTTGATTACAGGCTTCGTTAGCGCTAATTGATATGTCTTTTTCATATTATTTAAGTGGCAAACGAGGTAACAATCTACTTGAAGGTTAATCACTACTGCAACCCATGGACACGAGTAGCCATGAAAATAACAATGTATTTATAGCCTAGTTTGTGTAATATAACACATAGCAAAGATGTCTACAAACGCGTTGTCTTTTGTGGACTAAAATGGGCTGCCTCGTAGCCTATAATTATACTTACTTTCCATGCCCTTCAAACCGGAACACGACAGTGAATGCAGTGCTATTCAACGTCAGAAATAAATGCAAGGTAAATCTACCCAGACGGACCCATATATAACAAAAGAGCCCTAGCTCCTAGTAAATAAAATATTATTAGGAAGTTGATTTCAGAGTTATCTTCATATTATATTATATAGGTAATCTTTGGAATTTGCATTTAGGTATTGGTAGTTTTTTTTTTTAATCTAGGTCTGATGAACAAACAATATGTGATTTTCAAATAAGAGTTACAGTGCTAGTAAAGCTGCTTTTCACCATAATCTTGTTGAATTTAAGTTCGGTCTCATGGGTATGGAGAATCGAGCTTTGTTTGTTCATTAGTATGTTATTACCACGAACAGAAAATATTAACTTTTAGAGATCTTTGTGATACACCATAAAACACCGATGAGAAGAAAATACAGACAGACAGATAGACAGAGAGTGCCTATTTCTTAATATTGTCTAGGTACTCTCCACATTTACCGAAGAATACTACGTATTCGTAAAAATACAGCCTCGTTCTTTAATCTGCGGTGGATAATAGTCTCCTCAAACTACTCCCGCCATGTTCTACAGTTGTTCACACTGAAGTGGATGGCGCGCCCCGACCCCCAAGCGTTGTATGCTCGTATGCGAAGTAGGTCTAGAGTCGATTAACATTTGAAGAGCGGTGACTCGAAAGGGTGGCGCAGAATGTGATAGTGACACGTTGCACACAGCGTGCTGGTCAGCAGGCATTAAATATTAATTTAATTGTATTAATTATATCATGACCATAATCCATAACCATAACAGCCTATAAAAGAGCACTGTTCACAGATGACCCCTATGTGGCACTGCTGAACATAGTCCCCCGTCAAATAATTTCTCTTAGGGGGATCCTCTTGCCATAGTGCCATAATTGCCACGCTTGGCAGTTTTTTATCATTACCAGCATGTAAACGTTTCACTGCCGTACATAAGCCTCGTTTCAACTGTAATACCAGGTGTTTGTGAAACGCTCCCGAAAACGAAGACAGATGATAGTACTAAAGATACCTATGATGATGGGTACAAAGAAATTCGATCCCGAGGAAAAAAAAATCATCTTTTCACAACGTTTTATTAACTTTATTCACGCTCCATCATGTTAGTACAGTTAAATGAAACGATATTTCATTTAAAAATCATGAAAATACTTAAACATAAAACCAGCAGTGAAACTTAAAAAAGAAAATCAGCTGAAAATAGGGTCAATATCCTCGCGGGCGCCGAACTCTTATCTAGATCGGTACGAAACAATGCATTAGGTATACTACTCATTCTACCCTTCCCTTTCAAACACACGCTGCCTCGTGTCGTCTCGCGCTGTGGAATTTACACATGCTTCAAGGACGTTACCTCGTGCGCATTTGTTTTGGCGGGATTGATTAATAATTTTAGTTTTTGAGACAGTTCCGTGTTGACTATCACGAGCGATAGTTCAATGGTTTTGTTTATTAAATTTTGTTCTTGTTGTTACGTTTTGTGTTTTTTGTTTTGTTTTAATAATGCCTAACGCGTAGGTACGTTTATAGTGCTCGTGAATACGGCAACATGTTAACGTGCCTTGGAGAATATCATAAGGCCACGGAGGATCGGTAAGCTGTTTCATACCTAATTTTTTTTAAATAACTTAGTACTGAACTGATCTGAATAGGTACATAACTAAATACATCAGAATAATAAACATACCTACACAATGGATAAAAAAAGCATGACTCTAACCTTCTTAACATTTTATTTAAGTATTTTTTTCATTAGCGGGAAATCGAACCAGTTATTTGGTTTATTTAACCTGTGAATTCGAATTAAAATGGCTACGTGGAGACAAGGACAGTGACAAAACAGTAGGTTAAGTAGATAAGTTAGGTATTTAGACAAGTGTTGTAAATTATTAGGTATTGTGGTACCATCGCTAGTTGCGGGCCGCGCGAATTCGGCGTTCGCGCGTACATTGACCCCTAGTCAGCTGATTGTAATTCAGTAATTCCCCTGCTGGTTTTATGTTTTAGTATTTTCATGATTTTTTTAGTGAAATATCGTTTACAATTAACTGTACTAACATGATGGAGCGTGAATAAAGTTAATAAAACGTTGTGAAAAGATGATTTTTTTTTCCTCGGGATCGAATTTCTTTGTGACCTATCATCATAGGTATCCTTAGTCCATATGCTAATATTTGAGATAGGTAATGTAAATCCATGACAACGTTTACATTTATTACTGATTACTAAATTAAAAATATAACATGTAGAAGAGATCGTGTAATTTATAACTGATTGCACCTCCCTTATAGTTTTGGTATATTTTATCATGCCAAATATAGTAAAAATGCTAAAACCTACTGAAACGCAATAATAGAAAGGTAGCGCAGTTTTAACTTTCATAAATCATAATATTTAATACAGTAAATGTGACAAAATGTACCAAAAATACAAGGGAGCCGCCTGCAGTTTTAAATTAGACGATCTCTACAATACATTGCTGGGTATTTTTAGCATAATGGTTTACTCTCATTATTGATGCCGGGTTTCTAGATTTAAAAATGCTTCGTAGCCGTTTTGCAGTAAATAAAGTGCATTAATACCACTTTTTTGAAACAAAATACCAATAAAATTATTTCTGAACCGTAAGTTTTTTTTTCATAGAATAAGTGCACACGAGCACACAGTCCACCTGATGGTAAGTGGATGATGTGGCCCATAGACATCTACATTTATCCTCAATTAAGAATCAAAATGTAAATGCGTTGTCACCCCTGAGAACTGAGATGGAATGACTCGTTTCCAGTAAAAAGGATCTCCGGTTCTCTACACTCACCATACGAAACACAGCGGCATTAAGCTGCTATTTTACATTGGTATTATGTGAGAGCGTGGTCCCCGGTCGAGCCGACCCATTCGTGCTGCAACCACAATGTAGCTGCAGCATAGCCCTACCACATAAAAAGGTTTTTTTAGTTTAAGTCATCCAAAGTTGTTGAATGAACAGTTTGTAATATAAACTGTTTTGACATGTACATCGTATGTATTCGTGCTGCAACCACAATATAGCTGCAGCATGGCTCTACCACGTTAAAAAGTTTTTTCATTTTAAGTCATCCAAAGTTGCTGAATGAACAGTTTGTAATATAAACTGTTTTCACATGTACATCGTATGTAATAAAACGAAACGTTACTTGAACATAGGTATCGTGCATAAGACAGCAATGAAGAGGGTAGAGTTCGCCACGTAATTGTTCCAGTACGTATTGGGGTGTATATAATATATCATATTTGTTAATTGTAAAGTATACAAGGTGTCCGGTCACGGACTAGCGATATTCTAGGTACTTACATTACAACTATTTTAATACACAAATACACTACACACTGAGGTCTAATCCCCTTCCCCTCTATGTGACAGCCATTTTGTTTTTTACCCGACTGCCAAGGAAGGGTTATGTTTTTCGCGCGTATCTTGTATGTTTGTAAATTTCTTTATTACCTCGTATCTTCCAAACGGCTGGATGGATTTCGACAACTAAGGTATCGTTTTATTCGTCTTAAAAACCAAAGTGTTCTTAGATAGCTGTTTGAAAAAAATAAACAAAATGGCGGATTTTTGGCGCATAATAGTAATACGTTAATTTAAAAAAATTAACCAAACCTATCGAGTAGGGTATCAAAATAAATGAAATTAAAAGGGGATCTCAAAAATATATATAAGTTATATGTTTAAATTTAATTAGGAATAATAAAGTGGTTTAAAAAGTTTTTGATAGCGTAAAAATGGGCCATGTTTGTGTCGGACCTCGTGCTATCATATGAAATTTAGTTCATAAGTCTGTCTGGACACAAAAAAGTCTAAAATAAAATAAATAATTTAAAAACACAACGGTCTTTTTAGTGGATTACTTTTAAATTGTCTTTTTTCCAGTCGGGTTTTTGATTTTTTAAATTATTTATTTTATTTGTTGAGATATTCTCTACGTGTGTACAAAAAAAATCATATCTCGCAAAGTTTTGGTCTTACTGAGATAAAAATAGGCTCATTCGGAGGGCAACAATATTGTCTATCGTTTACATTATGAAAAAATGTGTTCACATACTTGAAACTTTAAAAAAATATATTTAAGTCCAAATTAATATCAAAAAATTATACTAATCGGCAAATTATTGTAAATTACTGCAAAAACAACCCCGATTACTCTTTTTATTTTTTTACTAGATAGACTGATTTTGAGCTTAGCTACAATACAACATTAAGTTTACAGCTGTATGTTTATTACTTTAAATATTATTGTTGTTTGAACATAGGATATGCGCAAACACAAAAGGCCTTTGTTTAGTGACATCTGGCACTGCCTGCTGTCGAATTGATGCAGTGATGCATTCCATTCAAGAGCAGGCCGGAAATATTGCAAGCTACTAGCGTAAGTAACTGAGAGGGAACATACTGGTCCTCTATCTCGAAAAAATCACACAGCTTGACAGTTGATTAGTTAAGTTAGTTGTCCCTTGTCTCTCACCCTGCGTTGTGATCGCTACTTTCACTTATTGTCCGTGCTGTTTACATGCTGTATTACTGTTTATCGTTAAGAGTGTGATACAAATATGGAAAATCGTCAATATTTAGCGCAACATATTGCCGACATACTCTTCGTGTATGGCTTTTGCAATGGAAGTGCAAATCGAGCAGTACAAGAAGGTACCCTAACAGACCTACACCGAGTCGCCAAACTTTTGTCGACGTGCACTCGAGATTAGCGGAAAGGGGCATTCAAAGGGTTGTTAATGAACGCGCTCGTTTGGTATCGCCCGAAGATGAAGAAGAAGTGCTTAGGTTAATAACCAGTGATCCCAGACTAAGCATTCGACGGATTGCAGTGCAACTACAACTGTCTAAGTGGAATGTATGGAGAGTTTTGAAAAGAGAGGGATTACACCCTTTTCATTTTCGACCGGTCAAAGACATTCTCGGAACAGATCTGTATTTTGTTCGTGGATCATTCGAAGTGTGAGACAGAACCGTCATTTTCTGCAAAGAATATTATGGACTGACGAAGCAAAATTCACAAGAGCTAGCATTACAAATCACAGAAATGATCATCTCTGGTGCTCGGCAAACCCACAAGCGGTGCGCCCAAGTTCGTTTCAACACGAATTTTCGGTGAATGTATGGACATAATCAACATAATCAACGATCGTTTGATAGGGCCGTTGGAATTACCTCCTACATTAAACGGCACTAGATTTCTGGAGTTCCTAGACACAGTTTGCTTATAGCCTTATGGAGCTACCTTTGTCGCACCGTCAACGTATGTGGGTCCAGCTTTTTTTATAGGATAAGCGTGACAAGCGAGCACACAGTCCACCTGATGGTAAGTGGTTGCTGTGGCCCATAGACATCTACATCTATCCTCGTTTGCGAATCAAAATGCAGATGCGTTGTCAGCCTTTAGGACTAAGATGGAATGCCTCTTTTCCAGTAAAAAGAGTCTCCGGTTCTCTACACTCACCATACGAAACACAGCAGCATTAAGCTGCTATTTCACGCTGGTATTCTGGTGAGAGCGTGGTCCTTCCCCGGTCGAGCCGACCCATTCGTGCTAGAACTATACAATTAATATAGCTGCAGCATAGTTCTACCACGTTAAACTTAGCTTGATGGTGCACCTGCGCACTTTTCTCGAGCAATGAGAGACTATTTAAATAACAACCATTCGCCGTGGATCGGTCGCGGTGGTCTAGTAGCGTGGCCACCTCGCTCACCCGATTTGACACCCTTGGATTATTTTTTGTGGGGTCATATGAAGCAAAGGGTGTTCGCCACAGTTCCAAACACCAGGGAAGAACTCATCACAAAAATAATGGCAGTCGCCGAAGAAATAAGATTTGATTTACAAATGATTAGGCGCTCATGAACTCAGGTGGCACATAGAGCTTTAGCTTGCCTAAAAGCTGGAGGTGGCCACTTTGAGCAACTGCTTTAGATGTTTTAATTTTAGGTCAATTTTGTAAAACAATTATATAAAAACTAATAAGTAACTTAAGTGTTTTTAATATTTTCATGTTTAGGGTTTCGACAAAGGCCCTTTATGCTTGCGCATACGCTATGTTCAAACAACAATAAGTCTTAAAGTAATAAACATACAGCTGTAAACTTAATATTTCTTGTAGCTCAAAATCTGTCGATCTAGTAAAAAAATAAAAAGGGTAATCCGGGTTGTTTTTGCAGTAATTAACAATAATTTGCCGATTTGCATAATTTTTTATATTTATTTGGACTCAAATATTTTTTTTAAAGTTAAGAGTACGTGAACCCATTTTTTCGTAATGTAAACGATTGATAAAAATGTTGTCCTACGAATAAGCCTTTTTTATCTTAGTAAGACCAAAACTTTGAGAATATGATTTTTTTGTACACACGTAGAGAATATCTCAAGAAAAACAAAATGGCTGTCACATAGAGGGGAAGGGGATTAGATCTCAGTGTGTAGTGTATTTGTGTATTAAAAAAGTTGTAATATAATGTTGAGCGCCACGATTAATACCTCCTGCATCTGCAGCACCTGACTTAGGTGCTCTGATGATGATGCTCCAGGAGCAGGCCCGCTGACAGGAGGAACAGGTCCGCCGATAGGAGGAACAGGCCCGCCGACAGGAGGAACAGGCCCGCCGACAGGAGGAACAGGCCCGCCGACAGGAGGAACAGGCCCGCCGACAGGAGGAACAGGCCCGTCGGTTGGAAGAGCAGCTGCAGCGCGGTATGGAAGAGCAGATGCTCCTCATGAAGGAACTTCACGCTACCATCGGGAAAGAGATAAGGGAGGTGAAGGATAGGGTTGCTCAACATGACAACCGCCTGTCTGAAGCTGAAACTCGAATCAACCAAGTGAACAATCGGGTTGACAACGTGATGGCTGACATGAAGAAAACGCTGGACGACCTCAAATTTGGGGATGGAATTAAAAACTACGTGGATTCAAAGTGCCGCCGTTAGACGGGACTTCTTCCTGGTCGGCCTACAAAATCCAGTTCGAGGCTGCCATGAAGGCGAACGGCTGGAATAAAAGTTAGGCCATGACTGCTCTCACCCTAGGCCTGCGCGACCAGGCCTTAGCTGTTCTGGAAGCTCTTGGTAAGGAAGTGACTTACGAGCAGCTCCTGGAGGCATTGGAGGCGAAATATGGCAACGCTCACCTGGAACACGTCTTTCGTGCGCAGCTTAAAGATCACGTGCAACGCAGCAACGAAAACCTGCAGCAGTGTGCCCTTGAGGTGAAGAAGCTGGTTCGAAAAGCATACCAGTCTGTACCTGCGCTCATTGTAGGAACCTGATGCAGACATTCATCGACGACATCCGCGACCTTGAAGTCAGAGCTGCTGTGAGGCTCGGCACCACGAGACGCTTAAGGACGCGTTGGCCCATGCACTGGAGGTGGAAGCCGTGCGGCAGGATCATCGTTCCCATCGCGTCAGGTAGCGATGGAAAGATGATCGCGTAAGGTTGCAGCAGGCAAGGTTGTACTAGGCAAGATGGTAAGGAAGTGGTATCTGTGAGAATGCTCAGGACAGACCAGCTCAGCAATGAGTGAAAGGACAGCCTACAACATGCACAGCAGGAAGATTCGGACATCAAGCCGATTCTGGAATGGATGAAGGCCAGTGCTCCTAAGCCCAAGTGGAGCGACGTCTCAGCGATGAGTTCGACCACGAAAAACTATTGGGCCCAATAGGACAGCTTGCTGATTCAGGATGGAGTCCTGTGCCGTAAATGGGAAAATGGTCGGGGAGACAGTTGTCATTTGCAAATGGTTGTCCCTAAAGCTAAAGTACGGGATGTTCTACAGCTGTACCATAATGGTTGTTCAAGAGGCCATCTGGGAGTTAAACGAACTCTACTGAAGATCCGAGAACGGTTTTACTGGGTCCACTGTCGTGACGATGTCGAGGACTGGTGTCGCAAATGTACAAGTTGTGCGGCTGTAAAGAGACCTCAGACTCGTAGTAGAGGTGCATTGAAATTGTACAATGTTAGTGCACCATGGGATAAGATAGCCCTTGACGTTGCGGGGCCGTTTCCGGAAAGTGAAAGTAGTAACAAGTATTTCATGATTGTGATGGATTACTTCACTAAGTGGCCCGAAGTCTTCGCCATTCCCAATCAAGAAGCTTCAACAGTTGCAGATAAACTAGTTCATGAAGTCTTCTGTAGTTTTGGAGTACCTTTAGAGATTCACAACGATCAAGGAAGGAATTTTGAGTCTCAAATATTTCAGGAAACTTTCCAAGTTATGGGTACTCATAAAACAAGAACAACTTCTTACCACCGACAATCTGATGGAATGGTAGAACGATTTAATCAGACATTGGAGAGGTACATAGCAAAAGTTGTGGAAAATCGGCAACGGGACTGGGGCAAGCATATACAACCGTTTTTGTTGTCATATCGAAGCGCTGTTCACGAAAGTACATCAGTGACACCAGCTTTTGCAAACGTTGGAAGAGAATTACGTGTAGACCTGATCACCGGAATACCACCTGATGCCCCACGCAGTATAACCGATTATGCAAATGACTTGCGGAACAAAATGAATGACATTTATGAGCACGTCAGACAATCGGGTCAGCAAATGTCTGAAAAGATGAAAACCCGGTATGACCGCAAAATGAACAACAAAGGGTTCGAAGAAGGTTCACTAGTGTGGTTGCACAATCCAGTTCGCAGCAAAGGGAAACCTCCTAAGCTTCAAGCTAAATGGGACGGACCGTACCGGATTGTGACAAGGATCAATGACGTAACCTACCGGATACAAAAAGGTGCAAAAGGTACTCCTAAGATCGTCCATGTGGATCGACTGGCGCGTTATTATGGACCCGATAATGCTCGGGACGAGCATGTCTTAGGAGGGGGCAGTGTTGAGCGCCACCATTAATGCCTGGTACATGCCAACACTAGTTACCACTAGCGCCCTCTAGTATCGAGTAGCAGAACTAGGAGAGTCAAGATCCTTCTAGAAATTTCCATGGAAGAACTTTCTAGAACTATCGACACCCAGTCAGTCGGGACCGGTATGTACTCGAACATTCTAGATGTTTCTACAGTAGAAGGTTCTGGAAATTATCTGAGGCCCTATACTGGGTGTTACAAAATTACCCGTAAAGCCGAAAGGAGGTTAATGGGGCCATTCACAATATTTAAGAACCGTAGTAACGCTGTATAACATACCCCAAAAAATATTAATATTTTCACTGATGTGCAAACCCTATTTCAGTAAAATTAAAGAGTAAACTACGCAGAATCATTTCTACCTAATTCGCGGAACGACAAAAATTTTACAAGACCTAACCTAACGAAGCAACCTAAACGAACACTTACTTTTTCATAATAAACGTCAAATTTACAGAAACGGCTCAAAGTGTGCTCCGCCTTGCTCAATACACAACCTTGCTCGTCGGGATATGGCTTGTGTGGCATTTCACACCATTGTCGGTGTTATTGATGCGAAAACCGATCTAACACGCTATTCCATCTCGGCAACCGTTGTGCAATCGGAGAAATACACTCTGTCCTTCACATAACCCCACAAAAAGAAGTCCAAGGGTGTGAGGTCCGGAGAACGAGCAGGCCATAGCACCGGTACCCCGCGGCCGATCCATCCTCGCGGAAAGCGAACGTTAAGATGTTCTCGTACGTTGCGAGCAAAATGTGCCGGAGCTCCATCATGCTGAAACACCATGTTTCTTTGGTTCTCAAAGTAATCCCAGTCAGCCACAGGAAAGTCGTCAATCGCCTCTTCGAATTCCGTTTGTAAAAACGATAGATAGTTGCTACCGTTTAGACCTGATGGCATAATGACGGGACCGATGACATGCCCGTCATAAAGGCCAGCCCACACATTCAGCCGCCACTGGTGTTGGAATCTGCCCTGCCGTGAAGCATGTGGATTCACGCGAGCCCAAACGTGATCGTTATGTATATTTGAAAGTCCTGACGTCGTGAATGTTGCCCCGTCCGTCCAAAGAAGATAGTTTACGTAATTAGGGTTTTCCTCTAACTGCCTGAGGTACCACTCGCAGAAGTTCCTCCTGGGTGCAAAATCGGAGGGTATCAGCTCCTGTGTACGGCGATAGTGATAAGGGTGACGATTGTTGTCACGAAGAATTCGCCAAACTGCAACATGGTTTATACCGAATCTTGTTCCGGCTCGCCTCGTACTTGTGGTCGGCTCTTCTTCAAAATGCTCTAACACTAATTCAGCCTGCCTAGCGTCGACTGTGCTTGGACGTCCACTTCCAGTGGACCGATGAAAAGAGCCGGTGGAATGTAGTCGTCTTGACATGTTCAGAAAACACTGGTACGAAGGCAGCCGTCGCTGTTCAGTGGGGGGTCTACTATCGATAAATCGTTGCCGATACAGTTCGCGAGCACGATTTAAATTGCTATCTTCATGGCCTACGCATAACATCATATCGTAATATTCCGAGTTAGAAAGCATCGTTATTTTGCAAAAAATGTTGGAAAAAAAACTCGAAACAATTGTAGGATATCGATTAGAAGATTTGAATTTTTAATTAGTGTTCTGTAATTAAAGTGTCAATTTTGGTAATTCACTCGGCAGTTTTTAATTGTCTCGAACCCCAAGCTCGTAACAATAAGTACCTAGAATATCGCTAATCCGTGACCGGAAACACTGTATAAGCAAGGAAGATACTGAGTGCCGTGTTATCAGCCAAGCGCCAATTTTATACATAAAAAATAATCAGAACTGACGGCTCCCTGGTGGCATAGCAATGAGTTACAGCGGTGAGGGCCGCGGGTTCAAATCCTGCACGGAACAAGTTATTGTTCCGGGTCTGGATGTTTGTCCTTGTGCAATTTATGTATATAAACTACCTCCACGGTACAGGAGAACGTTTTGCTAAAATAAGAAGAAGAAAACTGTTACTTTTTTGTATGCCTTTTGCGTAATTAAGTTTCAATGATTCGTTTGTAAAATCACCCGGTAACCTAGTGTTAAATAGGACATTGCGGTGTCAAGAGGCACAAAAACTATTGAAGCGGCGCTCAAAGCGCTGAGTGAGCGCTGTGCGCGACCGCTTTTCATGAAATGTCCTCATAAAAGTCTTTTTGGTAACTATTTCAAAGGCCTCGTTAAGTTTGTGGTTTTTCATTATTTTAATAGTGCAACAAGCCCACAGTTGACCTACTATTTGTTGAATTGTATTGTTGAATAAGTGGATGGTATAGAATAGAATAAAGGTGACAAACACGCACACAGTGACACAGTCCACCCGATGGTAAGTGGATACTGTGGCCCACAGACATCTACATTTATCCTCGATTAAGAATCAATATGCAGATGCGTTGTCACCCCTGAGGACTAGGATGGAATGCCTTTATCCAGTTAAAAGGGTCGCCGGTTCTCTACACTCACCATACAAAACACAGCAATTTTGCGCTGGTTATCCTTCCTTGGTCGAGCCTACCCATTCGTGCTACAACTGTAATATAGCTGCAGAATGGCACTACCACGTGAATGTACAATTGTAGGGTATTTGTAGAAATTCTTCTTATTTTTGGACATCATATTTTTGACATTAGCTTATTTATAGGTTCCAAGGAGAACGATACTAAATATCAAAGCATACATTTCTATTTAAAATAAAGTTTAATATATTTTTAATTTTACACCATACACAGGAGTACACAAAAAAGCAAAGGGGATGGTAGGGTACCATCCCCTTTTCATTTTTTGATGTGCAGTCCGTCTGGGCTGGTGCCAGCTTTTTACTTATTTCTGCTGTCAAGTAGCAGTGAGTTAGAAGGGTAACATACAGTATAATTGCAGGCTGTTAGACACTTCATCTTAGTTCTCAGAGTGACAGGTCTTCTATGTTTGACGGTCATGTGATATGACCTTCTTTGATGTTGGTAACAGGTATCCATAAGCTACAACAGACACTTTCCATCAGGTGTACTGTCAGCATTTTTCACTCTATTTAAAAAAAAAACAATGTTAAATCGATACAAACAAACTTGAGAAAATACTAAATAAGATGATGTGAAAGTCCGTTGTTTAGCCGCCTCTCTAACTCTTATAAATGAATCATAACTTCAAGTTACGCACTTTAGTTTTTCTAGTTATCTTTAAGTTTTATTACTGATTCCAAGCGTTCACCTATGCAGACGTTTAATCATCAACATAGAGCAACAAGAGCCACTGGCGGATCGGGGGCCAAGAGTTCCCCTCTGTCAAAGTATAAGTCCACGCGGTCCTATGCGTACAATAAAACTAGTTGCAACCGCACTGATCACTAGACTAAATCTAGTTGTGCGGCTGAATCAACGTCCTACAAAAATGCCGAATTGTTCAGTTTTGTTGCTCCAAAAATAAATTTACCACGTCAAATTTACAATAAATAATATTTTAAAAAAAAAAACTAAAAAAACATGCTTTTGTAGATAACCGAACTAAAAAGTAGAAAATAATTTTCAATAAGTTTAAAATAAGAAAATAGCGATTAACATAAAAAAAATCATTTTATTGTAAAAAAGCGTGGGATGCTTTTTCAGATATTTTTATGATGACGCTAATTTTACAAATATTCACAAAAATATTTACAACAAATGATATCAAGCATCCCACGCTTTTTTACAGTAAAATGATTTTTTTACGTTAATCACTATTTTCTTATTTTAAACTTATTGAAAATTATTTTCTACTTTTTAGTTCGGTTATTCTACAAACGCGTGGTTTTTTTTTAGTTTTTTTTAAACTATTATTTATTTTCCATTTTTAGTGCGGCTAACTACAAAAGCGTATTTTTTTGGTTTTTTTTTTTGGAACGAAGTTCTTTTACGCGGCTTACAGTAGATTGAACTGACAGGAATCGTAGTTTTTTTATGAATTATTCGCAAATCCTGAGGATCCTGGCAAGGATAATGGGGACAAAATATTCATTGTCATCGGTTTTTGATAAGTGTGCGAAGTTTCAAATCAATCTAACGTTTTGAAAGGGATAAAATCACATTCAAAAATTCCGTTACATAGATACATGCCAAGCTAATAAAAGCGAGTTAAAAAGATAGCATTTCATACATTAAGTATTTTTTTTTAATCACATTATTGCTCTATACCTATTTTTATACTTAAAAATTACAATTAATAACGGTTGTGTTGTCTCGAATTTGTTTACGAACACAGGGCGCTCGCCCTCATACAATACGCAGATCGGTCGAGCGACTGATCCGAGTCTGTATTCGAGTTCTTCTGTTATAATGTATCTATGAGTGTGTAAAATTGTTAGTTTATTGTTTTAATTGTTATGTGTGAGTTTTGTAGTGACAGACGATTATTCTTGTGTGCGCAGATTTCCTCCCGCAAAAAATGACAGACAGTTCTGTATCGGGGAAAAACGCTATGGCTACTCCCCTCCGGTCCGCGGCGCAGTTGGCCCGTGTTGCTCTATGGTCATCAATAAATAACTAGAGCAGAAATTATTTTATCATGATAAAAATATGAAATTACAAAGGAAGTTGTTTTTACGGAGCATTCACTTTCTTCCCTCAGATTAAGCAAGGACACGACGACATCGGACACTTACGGGAGCTCTCAAATTCGCGAAGTGAACGGATATTCAATACATAACAGGAAACTTTAACGCAATATCACTTAACGAGTTAATAATAGATAATTAATAAAAAGTATTTAAAAATTAAATATAATAACATAAATAAACAATGATTTCTTATATACATTACGCGATTTTCTTATATATTATACGCGAATACTACACATAAAATGAAACTAATTTTAAGGATTATATCGCATTTAATTTTAACTTTTTAATTCCCGGCGTTTCGGGTGCTTTAATAAATATTTAAAATTAAAAATTAGTTGTTGTCGTGTTTACCAGACATTTTCGAAGTCCTTAATTAAAATTCACGTTAACACTAGAACCACCGTAGTTTGGTTCGTTCCGTAAGCCGCCGGCGAGACATATTTAACACAGTTTATTAATGCCGTCGATAAGGGGTTGAATGAAAAAAGAAGTAATAAAATATTTTAAAATGTTTTTATTCATTGATTTAAAACAAACTCAATACTGTTTTTGTTGTAAAACACCTACATCTAATTATTAACTAAATCCACAGTACATCCCACAATATGTTGAATCACCTTCTTAGAAATCATTAGGTGAAAAAAAAACATGTTTGTTCAACGCTACGTGTGCATGTGAAGTTTGTCCTACACGATGTCTTAAGTTTTTTGGCATCCAATCCTACCAGACGTTACAACAGTTTTGATCATTCTCCAGGTAAGGTACCGTTACACGAATCCGTAATGTCTTAGTAGTTGAAATATTTTTTCAAAAAAAAACATGTTAAAATGCAAAACTGAAAATAGGTACTTAAAATTAGTAAACAAGCCCCATGGTGAAAACAGTAATTTAAAAAAATCCGACTGTGTAAAAAAATGTACTTATAAGAAAAGAAATGTTGTAGTTAAGAAAACCCTATGTATAGTTGCCACGCTTAGCAAGCGGTTTGGCAACCGCAGTTTTTTATTTATGTCATTATTAGGAAGACGCTGTTGCCTATATTCCGGTTTGTTTAACTCTGTCACCTCTTACAAAACCCACCGGATGATATTCTAGTGGATATTCATTTGTTTCCACAACTAAGACGAATCAAACGATCCTATCCATCCAGCCGTCAAGCCGTTTAGTCTACAGAGCGTGCCGAAGAAATAGACATACATACATACATTTGAAAAACATTACCCTCTTTCTAGAGCAGTCGGGTAAAAACGCTAAATTCAAAAGTTTAATACATTTAAAAAAACTAAATTATAGTTTGAGGTGATAAAATTGCCGGCGGGAAAAAATTAGGACGGTGGCGGTTCTAGAGTTAATAGACGGAGTTGTTCAACGTTTGTTTAAAATAAATCAATGACTAACATTGAAGTAATCATAATATGTACTACGTACTAGAACAGACACCGCGAACAAAATCCATGCAGCAGTGCGGGCCGCGTGGTCGGCGGCACAGAGGTATTTATCACACAGACTAAGTAAGTTTGTGTCCGTGGGCTGTAACGCGTGTTGCGAACGATCAAGTCACAGTACTTAATATTATATTATTTCAATGATGGCTAGTTGTGTTGCCGGGAGTCGGGCAATCATACAGTTCATGTTGATTTTCATTACTGTGGCGTCCCCGAGTACCGGTTGCCGGGCGGGAGTGACGTCTCGCCGACAGCTGACTCACCTCGGGGACACTGTGTGACTCGCTACCACGCGACACTTGCACAAGTATGTGTTTTTTTAAACTAGATTAAATAATTAAGTTACAGCAGTGCTATCTGAATTTTTTTTATAGATAAGGGTGACAAACGAGCACACAGTCCACCTGATGGTAAGTGGTTGGTGTGGCCTATAGACATCTACAACTATCCTCGATTAAAATTCAAAATGCAGAGATGCATTGTCACGCCTGAGGACTAAGATGGAACTTTCAATGAAGCTGTCTTAACTGGCAGTCCATACGGCCAAGCAACGTCGCATCTGTTAGTCGGCGAACTTTGAATATCAAACCAGTTTATGTGTCGGTCGCGTCAAGTCACGTGTTGTTTGTTTACAAAAATGAATTATATTCATAGATATTATACTAAATCAATGATTATATTAATGAGTCTATAACTAAAGTACCAGGAACACCTACAGTTTTGGGGTAAATGGAATTAAAAATACAAGTGGAATTTTTAAAAATTATGTATTAAACTTTTTAGTATACAATTTTTTTTTATATTCTTACATTGTCATCCGACTCTGAGCTATGTTAAAAATTTCATGTCTCTAGTATATCGGGAAATAAGTTAAAATCTATTACTAAATTTGCACCGAACGTTTGTGGTAAAAACATGGTAAAAATCATATTTTGGTGGAAAAAGCGTGAATCACATGTGAAAACCATAAATAAATACCTACTGGTTTATTTTTTATACTAGCAACATTGAAGTAAAATGTAGTACTTAGTACATATTACTTCAATGACTAGCAGTTTGTGTTTTCGGTGTATAATTATTATTATGTAGCCACGCAGCAGCTATATTATGGTTGTAGCCCGAATGGGTCGGCTCAACCGGGGAGGGACCACGCTCTCACAGAATACCAGCGTAAAATAGTAGCTTAATGCTGCTGTGTTTCGTATGGTAAGTGTAGAGAACCGGAGACTTTTTATATCTTAGTTCTTAGGGATAACAACGCATCTGCATTTTGATTCTTAATCGAGGATAAATGTAGATGTCTTTGGGCCACAGCATCCACTTACCATTAGGTGGACAGTGTGCTCGTTTTCACCCTTATGCTATAAAAAAGTTAACGCACACTGGGCTTTGATAAAGCCATCTTGACACAGGACACACACTCTCCATCTTAATGACTGACGACCTTCTTAGTTCGATTTGAACACGTCGGCATTGTCGTACGATTGACAAAACCAGTTTAGTTGCACGGCAATGCGAGCAACCGATTTTATCTTCGAGCAACAACCCGACGAAACATCGAGGCAGCGGGATAACAATCGTATACAGACGTAATTTCCATATAGGTGCTATTACTACTCCCGACATGGTCATCCATTAACATAACAAGCCCAATGGTGAAAATAATAATACCTAATTACAAAAAAACCCGACTGCGTTAAAAAATTTACTTAAAAAAGAAAATTTTGTCGAAGTGCCACAACTAAGACGAAACTAACGAAACCTGATATGCTGAAATCCGTCAATCCGTTTAGGCTACAGAGCATGCCAAAGAAATAGACATACATACATACATACACTCGAAAAACATTACCCTCCTTTTGTGGCAGTCGGTTAAAGCTGAACGCACATTTTGTCCATTTTGTACATTTGCACGTACGCACCGCCCGCGCCGTACGCAAATCTTTTGTATTGCCAACAACTTTTGCAGTTTTTTCCAACCACTGGTGTGAAACGGTACAGTGACATTGATCGCTCGGAATCACTATGGAAAAAATATAGCAATAGCCTGCTTATTGGCAGAGGAAGAAGAAAATAAAATTCGCAAACAAAGAAGATTCTGGATTCATAATATTAATTTAAAAAGGCAGTTGTATGGAGAATATTATACTTTATTTAAAGACTTATTAGATGATGATGAACGATTTTTTAGATATTTGCATTTAACATACAAGAAATTTCAAGAATTGCTACATTTTTTTAATAGAATAAGGGCAACAAACGAGCACACAGTCCACCTGATGGTAAGTGGTTGCTGTGGCATATAGACATCTACATCTATCTTCGTTAGCGAATTTAAATGCAGATGCGTTGTCAGCCGTGAGGACTAAGATAGAATGCCTGTTTTCCAGTAAAAAGGGTCTAAAACTATATCTTTCTATGGAAAACTCAAGATTTAGAAGGCCAATTGAACCAGAGAAAAGACTTGTAGTATGTTTGAGGTAAGTATTATTATTGATAATTAAGTAATCAGGTATAATTGGGTTTTGTATTAAAATTAACTATAATTTTTTTTTAGTTCAGTATTTAAATAACTTATCACTAAGTTTTATTAAGTAAATATATTATACTGATAATAGATGCAAAAAAAAATCAAATTATGTATAATTAATTACGAACTAATTAAAAGTTATAAAAATACAAAAATTATCACTTAAGCCGAAACCAGTTTTAGTGGAAAATCCACTAAGTTGGCAACATTAGACAACACTGAGTATCAGCACGCGCCGAACGCGCCGCGTTATATGCGTCCTTCAATATTCGGATACCTACCGCATTTTATAAAATTCGGCGCGTACGGTGCGGGCGTAATGTGCGAGGTTTCATATGATTTCATACAACGAATTCTAAAATTCGGCGCGTACGGTGCAGACAAATGTGCATTCAGCTTAACAAGGAGAAAATTTATTTCAGATCTGCGTGCATAACTAATATTACTTAGCTTGAGTCACGTATCTCTTGCATCCCACACTATATAAGAATAAAAATCGACGTAACTAATACCTACACTACAGCGTCGTATTACCTCGAGGATATCATTAGCATCATCATCATTACAGGCCTTCACAAGTACTCAGCAATGGACTTGTGAAGCATATTATAACATATAGGCCTCCCGCAAGGAATGCCACAAAGCACGGTCCTGATCCACCTGCATCCATCGACTCGAAGATAGGATATGATTATTTTCCTCAAAGAAACGCCTGCTTCTATCACTAACATTAACAACAGTTTATTGCAAAAAAAAAACAAAATTATACTGTCGCTTTACATACAATAGTAAACACTTAATTCAAAGCAGCTTTCGATTCGAGCTGCGTAGGATTCATTTTCCTCGTTCGCTTAAAATTACACATAAATTTATTTATACTCTAAACTCTATAAACAATGTAAGGAAACTCGTATGCAGATGCAGAGATTCGCTGCACTATGTACATGCCGCAACCTTATACCAGAACTTGACTGGAGCGCGCCTCACAATTCACAATCGGACACTCCGGCTACGGCTCGCATTAATAAGGAACACAATCGAATACTCCACAGTCCACATGGCTAATTACCAGTAGCCTTGAAGTTGCTTCGTCAATATTAAAAATTAAAAAAAACGTTAAGTTTATCTGTGCATCGTAATGTCAAAGTTACATTGCTTACTTTTTTTTATTAGAATAAAGGTGACAAGCGAGCACGCAGCCCACCTGATGGTAATAAGTGGATGTATATAGATGATATCCTCGATTAACCCCTGTCACCCCTGAGAACTAAGATGAAATTCCTAACTTCCAGTAAAAAGGGTCTCCGGTTCTCTACACTCGCCATGCGAAACACAGCAGCATTGAGCTGCTATTTTACGCTGGTATTCTGTGAGAGCGTAGTCCTGGCGCGTTCGAGCCGACCCATTTGCGCTACAACCATAATATAGCTGCAACATGGCTCTACCACGTATAAATATATTTTTACCCGACTGCCCCAGAGGGTAATGTTTATTGAGTGTATGTATGTACATATGTCTATTTCTTTGGCACGATTTGTAGCCTAAACGGCTTAATGGATCTTAACATATGGAGTGTCGTTAGAATAGTTTTATTTTGTATAAATGACATAGGATATAAAACTTTTCTCTTTTCAGTAAACTTTTTTACGCAATCAGGTTTCTTTAATTACTGCATTACCCTTTCAAATGAGAAATCCCGATAAACCCCCCGATAAAAGAAGTACACCCGACTTCCTCTCGCGTGCGGCATCTTTGCATCTTTGACCTATAACAGCGATAGCCCGGCGAGTGCGCATATTCGATAGCCATAAAGCGTAAACAACGTCAATTGTGTCGATAATAACTCATCTCTGAGGAGTGGTGTCCCAATTTAGCTGGGCGGGGCACCGCTACTGGCGACAGACAAAGACGGGCGCCAGCGGGGGCATATAGGGGGATCTATAAATATACCGTGCGGCCGGCACTGAGTCACCGGCAGCGCCAGCGCCAGTAGGGTTACCAGATGACAGGAATTTTCCAAACATGTCCGGAATTTTGGCCCTCTATTAGGAAACAGAGAAAATTTGAAATAGTCAGAAATTTTTAAATAGAAAGAGAAAAATATAAAAAATACAAATTAAAATATTTACTAATCAGTTCAATCACAAAAAATAATAATAAATGAATAAAATCTCAATAATTGAATTGTTCCATTGATCAGATCTGGCTCGTACTTTTTATTGCTGGATATTGCGCATATGTCAAGCACATGCGCGAGTTTTTCCAAGGAGGGTAATAATCTTCCGCTCACAGACACATGTCGCGAGTTGACACTGAGGTGAAGTTTTTTGTTACAAAATGTCATTATAATTGAGAATTAGTTTTAAATAAATTTAATATTTTAGAAGTTTATCAGTTTCTAAAATATTAAATTATTACACAAAACAATGCCTCAGTGGTTTGCTCTTTAATTTTTTGCACACTTTTTTTTGATTTTTCTACTTTTATTAATATCTGTGGTTTGGTTTATTTATTTTTAATATAACGAAAAGGAATATTAATCTTTACATTTTTCGAACAAATTTACTTCCCCGCTATGAAATCTGTCAAATATTACAACTCATTTTTAAGTGGCGCCGCCCTGGTGGCAGAAAAAGTCGTGGATGCCCTAATTAGATATTTTTGCTGCTTCCGAGCCAATAACAGAAAATTTATTGAAAAGTCAGGGATTTTGCCAGGAAAACACACTCGGATCGGGTTGCCAGATCCGATCTGGCAACCCTAAGCACCAGCGGTCCCGTGCGCTCCAAAACTACTCTTCAAAAGGATAACACTACCGAAAACCGACCTAACAGCAGTCGCCGCAGGGCAGCTTGGTCCGCTCGCTTAGATACTTCGCACAAGAACACGAGTTTTGGCAATGGGGGCTAATGGGCTTACGCTCACCAGATGTCGCTAGTTGAGACTAAGGTGAATTTATTTATTACGCAGATGGTCACAGAGTGTCATCATCATTAAACAGTTGCGATTTAATTGCCTCAGTGCTGTATTCTTTAATTATTTTCACATTTTTAACTTTTTTTTAATTCTTTTACTTTTAGGAATATCCATAGTTTGGTTTATTCATTTATAATCTAATTAATATAAAATATATCTAATTTTTTAGAAAGAAACATTAATCTCTACACTTTACTAACAAAGTAACTTCCGGCGCTATGAAATCTGTCAAATATTTCACATCGTTCCTACGTGGAGCCGCCTCAACAAGTTCAAGAAGTCTTTCTTTCATGCAGTTTATGTAACAATATTTTAAATGTTCATATAACTACTTTTTAGCTACAAGAACGGACGCGACGTGCTACTACTACACAAAGTAGTTATGAGTCTTTCTGTTTAACGTCTTAATGAATTTCTATCACGTTGTTCAGTCTCAACGGAGACTTCCCATTTGCGCAGGGACAGGATTATAGTGCTCGAGTGAATGCGCGAACACAGGTGCACTCTCTATTCCCTCACTCTCATATTCCGATGAAACGGTTATCCGACAACCGGAGAGAAATCAGAGAGAGAATTTCTTGACAGAAAAACTCAATAATTGATTTCTTGGACCGACTCGGACCAATAAGGCAGTTACTTAATATAGTTCTACCCGAACTTACGTTATTAATGAATAACTTAACTAACGTTATTAATGAATTTCTATATATTAGGATTATTAAAAAAATCAACTATTTGAAAATTAGAAAAATCTATTTTGTTGGCACCGGTCATTACTGACGAAGCGAGCGAAATGTGCCAGAAAAAGATCATTACTTTTGCATTGCAATCAGTATACTAACATTAGTTTTACTTATATACATGTCAACAGCTCTATTGTGTAGCGAGCTCATGCTTAATTATCTGGTCCGGTCCTCTAATGTGTTCATTACGTCGTATACAATAGGAGTGATGAGTGCGGTCACGTCTGCTTAGCGCCTCATTGTAGTGGACAATGAAGATTTCGTTAGCGAGTATAAGCTCGATTAACACTTACCGAGGACGGCAATGAGGGCATCTACGATTTTTTCTGCCATCAGGGCGGCGCCACTTTGAAACGAGGTGAAATATTTGACAGATTTCATAGCGGGGAAGTTAATTTTTTAGTTTTTTAGTTTAATGTTTCTTTTTTAATATTAATTATATTTTATATTAATTAGATTAAAAATATAAACCAAACTACGGACATTCCTTAAAGTAGAAAAATTAAAAGTTAAAAATGTGCAAAAAATTAAAGGCAAAACCACTGAGGCATTGTTTTTGAAATTGATAATCTTATATTAAAACTAACTTCTCAATTAAATGACATTGTGTACCAATAGACTTCACATCGGTTAGGTTCTTTTTTAGTTTCTTCTCCAAATTTTACAAAAGTTTCCGTAAAACAAAGGACATCTGGATTCATTTGCTCTTCTGGTTTTGTTTTCTTTGGCAATTCACGTTGTGGAATAAAACTAATTTTACGGATGTTATGGCGTTTAATTTTAACTTTTTTAATTCACGACGTTTCGGGCACTTTCCAGCGCCCATGGTATCTGGGGGGACTGAGGTGTTTGACGTCCCGATGTCATAGTTAACGAAGGCTACCTACAACTTTTAATTATAAAATTATTATTTTATTACCCCCAAACCCCCCCCGAAACGTCGGGAATTTTAAAAGTTAAAATTAAACGCCATAAAATCCCTAAAATTAGTTATTCCATGTGTAGTATTCACGTAAATATAAGAAATCATTATAACTCATAGTGTGATATTTTCTGTGTATCATTAGTGTTTTTTTTGTAATAGTTTTACAAGTCGCATTGTATTTTGAAATGTACTGTGGATTATTAGCCTTCATTACAGAGGTGAGAAGGAGCGAGGCGCACAGATTTCCGCCGCGCCGCGCGCCGCACGCCGCCTGCATGCTCAATGCTCATCAGCTCTCCACGAATACATAATAAAAATAGGAATCAATCCGACATTCATATCGTTAAAACTTAGGCTAGACGTATAAATATTTTAAAGATCAATCAGGTTGTGGAGAAATGAAATTTTGTTATAAGTCTGTGAGGCTTATTGAATGAGAGCTGGTAATCAACGACAGAGTTGCGACTTGAGACATTGCATCCATATTTTTACCAACTTCAAAAAGGAGAGATTCTCTATTAAGTGTATTTTTTTACAATTTTTATGATTGAATAGAATATACATATAAAAAAGAACTGGGTGCGGTTCCATTTACATATGAAGAAAAAATGCCACCCCTGAGTGGAAAAATAGGGGTGAAATTTAAATGTAACAGTAAGCATGGGGACCTTACTTATTGTTCGAAACACTGTCCCAGTACCGACTTCAGAAGCTTTTTAATTTTGTGAATGTTATAATATTATTTTTTAGTTTTTAAGCCGGATTTAGTTTTAATTTTAATTATATCCTCGAACACGGATAAGTCGGAACCACACGCTCTATAATATATTCATGATACTATAATATCAATATTAACAGTGTAGTGGCAGTGTAAGCATATCCAGTACCCCATATCATCCCGTGGGTGTCGTAAGAGGCTAAGAGGCGACGGTGGGAAACTGGAACAGGAGATGGGCAGCAGCATTTTCTTGATAACAACTCTAAATAATAAAAAACTGCGGTATGCAACCTGCTTTCGTGGCAACTATGGCAAAATTCTATGAAGCAATCTATGGAGGGGCCTATGTTCAGCAGTGGACTTTTATAGGCAGTAATGGGTGGATAATATCACCTGTGCAGTTGATAGCTCCCAAATCTATTCGTAAGTTGCCATTGTGCTCGAAATTCAACAGAAAAACATCATCATCAACATTATTATAACTTACTGTACCATAAACTTTGACAGTTCAGATTTCGGATTCTTATCTTTTCTGCGTAGTAATAGTACTTACATGCTTACTATTTTACTAAGTTTAAACAGAAATCTATGAGGATCCCATTTTGTGAGATTGTCTTCCACACTGGATATTAATAATATTTTGTTTAGAGGATATTTAGATATAAATTGTCAGTAACATCCCGGGGTTAGTAAATTGGCGGTGTTTATCCCCTGTGCTCCGAAAAGCACGTAAAGCCTTTGGTCCTGCGCCTGATCTATCTAGGGTCGTGTCGGACTATTAGACTTTGGGAATAGGGAGTGCACCTGTGTTTGCGCATACATTCGTGCACTATACTTCTGCCCTGCGCAGATGGGTAGTCTCCGTTGAGACTGGCCACTGTGACCGAAATTCGTTCTGGAATACGTTATAAGTGATAATGGAGACACAAAAATCTAAAGAAAATGTTTAAATTTCTATGTAACGAAGCCCTTTTTAAGACGCTTTTATTAGCTTTGCGTATGTCTATCTATCTGTGTAACGGAATCTTTTAATGTAATTTTCACCAACTTGTAAACGGCCGATTGAGTTGAAAATTTGCACTCGTATCAAGGACTTATGACAATACAATAATTTAATAACTTTATCCTAGTGTCCTGATCAGGATCTCCAGGATAAAATAAAATAATTATCAGGATCATCAGAGCTCATGAGCAAAGCGTATTGTTTAAGTTTTTTTAAGCTCCTATATTATTGAGTCCGCTATTAATGCATAAAAGTTAAAAACCACATTAAGTACAACAAAACAAAATAGAAAAAAATTATCATGTTGTTAGTTTGAAAGTTGGCGTAAACACGCCGCCAGGTGTTGCGCTAATGAATGGAAGTTGCCCGCTCACTTCACATGCATGCTCGCAATGACAGCAAAGTGGTTATGTAGATGAAAATTAAATACGATCTGATTTTACAACATTCGAAGCCAACACAAAATCTGTACCTGCTATAAATCCATCCATACATTCATCCATCAAGTGTTGAGTACAGAAAGTTATAATAATGTTGATGATGATGTTAATTTTCTATTAAATTTCGAGCACAATGGCAACTTCCGAATAGATTTGGGAGCTATCAACTGCACATGTGTTATTATCCATCCATTACAACCTATAAAAGTCCACTGCTGAACATAGGCCTCTCCTATAAATTGCCTCATAGGGGGGATTATGTCATAGATCCACGCTTGGCAAGCGGGTTGGCAACCGCAGTGTTTTATTATTTTGCGTTGTTATCAGGAAGATGCTGCTGCCCATCTTCTGCTTTAGTTTTTCTCTGTCGCCTTACGATAACCACGGGACGATATGAGGTAGTGGATATTCTTACACCGCCACTACACTAAAACAACTGGGTTTATTCAGCAAATAATGCCTACAAAATCTATACAAGTAGGCTCATTATTGATTCTCTTAACGTCTTGATCGTGACGATGCCAAGAAACCTCTATGAGAAACTAATTTATTTATTACCTGAGACATCTATCCTTAGAGGTCGAAGCCAATGTGATAGTGCCTTCTTTTTATTATAAGCTTGATCTTAAACTAATAATATTAAAATATATGTAGCAAAACTAACTAATAAAACCGATATAAACGTTAAGCAATATAAATTAAATATACAAAATCAGCTAAAAAAAAAGAAACTAACATCATTTAACAAAAATCTTAACAGTAACATACATACAATATATAATATCATCATCATCATTACAGCCCTTCACAGGTCCACTGCTGAACATAGGCCTCCCCCAAGGAATGCCACAAAGCACGGTCCCGAGCCACCTGCGTCCATTGACTTCCTGCATGTCTTATAATATGACCTTTGTTAATTCACTAAGTGGTAACTAAATATATGTCAATTTTAACGTGAAGCCACGAAAGCCCAGTGAGATGTCTTTTCAATTATTACTGTATTTTCAATAATACTCTAAAGCGCTAAAATGCCACACGGAAACGGCACCGGTGGAAAAATACATGTTATACCAGCCAGCGCAAAGTCCAGACGAATGGCGACATTTGCGGGACACGTGCGGCTCTGCCAGCCTCCGCTGCAGAAACCAGTAATTTGCACAAATCTTGCGTTGAGAAAAAGATGACGTGGGAAAAATATAGTAAAAAAATGTTACCAACTATACTCACATTTGTTTTTTAGAACAATTATGTTTGAAGGCTATACCAACCATAGCACTGGCTACCATAGCATCATAGCAGTTAATATAAATATTAAATAATACATGAAGGCACTGAGGAGCGTAAGATTTGGCAGAGTTAAAGTTTATATGGAGAAAGAATACAGAAAGCTAAAACTGATTTAAAACATGTGCTACAAATACATTAAATTAAATAAAATAAAACATACATTGTTTACGTTCATACTGTCAATATCAAACATAAAATGTCGCTTGAACAAATAATGTAGTTTGTTGACGTTTATAATGGTAATGTCTCAAAGTACCAAAGAGTATATAATCACTACGTTTTAGACTTAGACAAATAACTGTGTTTTATAAATTAATGTGCAGTTGAACGTGAAATACAGCTTGCTTAATATAAAAACCTAAATATTTAATGAATTACGGTCGAATTTCGACCACTAGGCGATCACTAGTATTAATAAATATACCAAGAATCCACAAGAATCCATTAGAACATTTTAATTTTCAAACAGATATGAATTTCTTTGGCATTAATAACTAAAGGACATGTTACCTAGACATTTTATATTCTCCAGGTTGCAGATATTCTTAACTTCATCTGACATAAACACCTATCTAACTAACGACATAGGCAGATTATTCAAATAAGCAGGCATTAATCAAATAAGAAGAAAAAGAAAGGAAATTCTAAGAGTCCTACCACTTACTAGATGGTAGGACTACTTGTGCTACGTCCGTCGGAATCGGAAAACCCTCTTACTTATTTCTGCCGCCAAATAGCAGTACTTGCAGTGCTGTGTTGCGGTCTGCATACAGTTGATATAATTACAGGCAGTAAGGTTTTTCATCTTAATCCTCAGAAAAAGGGAAAAATTATTCCGCTAGAAGAAGCACGTGTTTATACTCGTACGTGCCACGCTGCAGCTATACGAGTATTATGTTGTAGCACGAATGGGTCGGCTCGAACGGGGAACGACCACGCTCTATTCTATTCTACTCTAGTCTTTAGGGGTTATTATCAAACATAAATTCAATAATATGATAATAACAATCTTTATTTTATAAAGTTTTTAAACTTGGCGGAAGTCAGATTTTGTATATTTATGGGATTTTGTTGAAAAAGCGTACATCGAACCAAGAATGAATTACCGACTCTGTGGCGTCGAGTCATACATGAACTATTTTGGGGTTATTATGTAATTACGACCATCATTTTACACTGACGTGATTGTGACCGGGACGTGCGGGGTGTGTTCTAATTGTAATTGCACTACTACACTGAATGCGTAGTGCGGTACGCTGTTTTATTGCTGAATAGCGATCCGCTCCGGTTTCGTCTGAATAGGATCTATTGTCAATATTTTCGGATAAAATATAGCCTAGATCTTTTCGTGGCATTGCTCTATATTTTTCATACAGTTTCATCACAATCGGTTCAGCCATTCCGAAGATTAAATCGGTCAGACAAGTCAGACAGACAATATTTAAAAAAAATGGTTATTTGCGTCTTAATAGCAAATAACTCCCCGAGCTTAATAGAAGACTGTTATTTTAATATTAAAGACAGACACTTCAATTTTATTTACACGTAATATAGATATTATATTAGATAAGGATTAATTACGTAAGCAAAAGAACAAGTTGAACATCCGTACTCACACTATTATTATTTTCCTCATAATGTATTTCCGATGAACTTACACAATAACTACAATGTCACGGCAACCGCCTCAGTGTTGTGCTGCTGTAAGATTCGATATCTTACCGCAGCGCTGTTATAATGTCGAAACCGTTATCAAAAATTATAAAAGATTAGGAGTACCCCTAACCGACGAGCGAGTATGCGTAAAGGAGGCGAGAGAGGTGTGTCAGGATTGTGCCAAATGGAAGTCCGTAGTCTCTGCTTACCCCTCTGGGCCTTAACATAAACACTCACGCCTGTTAAGGCGTGTTTATGTTATGTATGTAGGTTATCAAAAACCAACGGGCGGAGCCACCAAACATAATAATAATAGTAATGTCCTCCAGACCAAATTTCGGCCCAGGGGAGACTAGCCATCTATGCAGGACAGGATTATAGTGCCCAAGTGTAACCGTAAGCACAGGTGCACTCTCTATTCCCTCACTCTCATAGTCCGATGGGACGTGTATCCGACACGACCGGAGAGAGATCAGGTGCAAGACCAACGGCATTACGTGCTTTCCGAGGCACGGGGGTGAGACACCGCCAACTTCCTGACTCCGGGCTGCTACTGAGAATTTCTTGACAGAAAAGCCCCATAACTGGCTTTAACCCGACCCGGGATTCGAACTTGTTTGATCAGCAATCGCGTTTACTATCACTAGACCAACGAGGCAGTCAAAGCACGATTAACCTAAAAGCAAAGTTTGCAACTGTCTATGGCCACTTAAGCGACAAACGAGCTGACAATCCACGTGATGGTCAGTTGCTACTGCTGTCAATGGACACCAGCTGCCTACCTCTAACAATGAAGGCTTCAGATGCGTTATCACCTCTGAGGACTAAGACAGAATGCCTCACCTAATCTGTTTCCTTTTAAATCCGATTCTAACTTCGTCACATGCTTTCAAGGGTTGGCTATAGACGTCCGGTTCTTGATTTTAATTATGTTTTCAGTTTAGGAGGCTTGTCAGGGTAAAGTTTGAACCTTTTACACTGTTTTTGGATGTCGGAAATGCGTTTTGAATTAATTACGATAAAAATAAATATCACTAAACATTGCATATAACGAAACGCAAATATGTCAATTTGGTCTAGTGTTATTAAGTAGACGTCCGGTACTTGATTTTAATTATGTTTTCAGTTTAGAGGCTTGTTGTGTGGGTTAAGCTTGAACCTTTATAACTGCTTTTGGATGTCGGAATATGTTTTGAATTAATTACGATAAAAAAATAAATACACTACATTGTATATAAACGAAACAAATCAATTTGGTCTAGTGTTATGAAGTAGACGTCCGGTATTTGATTTTAATTATGTTTTCAGTTTAGGAGGTTTGTCAGTGTTAAGCTTGAACCTTTTATACTGTTTTTGGATTTTGGAAATGTGTTTTGAATTAATTACGATAAAAATAAATTTCACTAACTAAAAATTGCATATAACGAAACGGATCACCCATAAAAAAGTTAATTACTCGGACCCAGACAATTCATTTGTGGCTGAAGATGGGACTCATACACAACAAATTGAGTAGCAGTGGAGAACAGTCAAGAGGTTTTGCAGAAAACAAAAATTATAACAATTCACATTACATTGTTTCATTTACCACTATCATGGCAGAGTTTAGGACAACCTGACTTTATAAATAAGATAGGTCGAATCTGTACTAAAACCGAATCAGCACGCCCCGACTCCACATAGTCTTGTCTGCTCACCCCTAGGAGGCAGCCGTGGTAAAGCCGTAGGCGCGAGGGAGAGCAGCCCCGCCCGCTGGCAGCAACGGGGTTGGGTTAAGCGAGGCTGGTCGCCGTAAGGCGACCATTGCCGAAGCTGCGGAGGCATGGGTGCTCGTGATTTACTACGCAAGGGCGAAGACTGCACATCCTGCAGCGCCCAAGCTGCTGTGGTATAACTTCGAACACATTACTGTAAAAAGTAAGCCATGGGACTTTGAGGAAAATAGCACCACACCATTTAATATTGTCAGAGGAACCCACCCACCCACTGACCTAAAATGACGGCACCAGGCACAGGCACGCAGCACAGCATCTGACCGAGTGCATAGAGTTGAGCGAGTGAGATATTATATCTTTAATATAAAGAATACAGTGCGGACTTTACCTTGAGACATTCTCTACCAGTCAACCCATGCAGTGGTGAGAATTTGTCGGTGTAGCAATATAGAATAAAACAAAATAAAAATGATAATTAACTACGTATTAGGGTCTTACATATGAAATTGGCGTTTGTACGGAGGAACATAAAGTCAATTTTTTTTGTAAAAATATATTTAATTAATCAAAGTGTGCACGTTGTTATCTATGCACTTTTGCCATCTTATAGGTAGTTCATTGATCCTTTACTAAAAAAACCATGGGGCGAGAATGAATAACTCTTTGAAGGCGGTTTGGACTGCCGCATCGGAGTTGAATTTTTTTCTTGTAAGAAGTTGTCCAAATTCCGGAAAGAATGGTAATCATGGTTGCAAGGTCCGGGGAGTACGGTGGATGTCGCAGACATTCCAATTGTAGCTCATCTAACTTAGTGGTAGTTTGTTGTGCAGTGTGGTCTTGCGTTATCGTGAAGCAGCAGTGGCCTGAGCGATTGACCAATCTCGGTTGTTTAGCAGCTAGTTCTTCCTTCATGGTTTGCAGTTGCTGACAATAGATATCTGCCGTAATCGTTTGGCCAGATTTTGAAAGCTGTAGAACGACACCGGCGCTAGTCCACCAAACACTCACAAGTAACTTTTTCTGAGTCAATTTTCGTTTAGGGCAGGATTTAGCTGGGTCTCCAGGGTTCAGCCATTGCGACGAGCGCCTGATTATCGTACAGTATCCACTTTCATCACAAGTAATGATTCGATTTAAAATCCCTTCATTATTGTGTCCGTTGAGCAAAGCACACAGCAGTCGACGCGTGTTTGCAAGTTCGATTCACTCAATTCATGAGGTACCCATCGTTCAAGTTTTTAATTTCCTGATTTTTCAAGTGGATTAATACAGTTTTATCACTTACCCCGAAGCCTGCAGCTATCTCTGAAGTGCTTTGTGATGGATCCGCTTCACAATAGCCTTTAATTCTTCATTTTCCACTTTGGTTCCGGCCGTCCACGGTGTTGTTTCTGAATGTCGAAATTTCCAGAACGAAAACGTTGAAACCAAAAACGTACCGTGCTTTTGCGACACCAGCGCCGTACACACATTAATCTTCGAGCTGTTTCTGAAGCACTGGTGCCACGGTAGAACCTGTACTGTATACCGATATTTCATGTTTTCCATTGTGCAGTAATAAGCGACGCCAAAGAATAAAATAATGAGGAAAAAACAAATGAATGACTGTTTTCAAAACTCAAATGTACCAGCTAAATGAATTTATAAATTTGAATTTGGAATTCTTAACCTGTACGTTACACCTAAGATGCGGCTGCTGATAATATAAATAAAATATGCTGCTTGAGGTAAAATAGAAAATATATTTAAAAACTGCTAATAGCTAATGATGAGTACACGAACGCGCTGTGTGGCGATGCTATGTGAACTGACGCGATGAACAATAAAAATAAGTATATGAGGCAAAAATGCTGATCGGGCTATTTGTGCGGTTGCACCGTACATAACCAAAGAGGAGATATTTCAGATCAAAGTGGTCAGTAGGACAAAACGCTAATTTCATATGTAAGGACCTAATATATACTCGTTGTTTTTTGTCATAATGATACGAAACATTTTTATTGGATACACATTTATTAAATAACTAGTCTAAAAATGTTGTATAGTAGTTTTATTTTTCTTTCTTTTCTTTAGTATGATTGTCTTTTTCTACAGAATATAATATAAAAGCACTATACATACTTTTACGCCTATGTAACATCGGGCTCACATCAGGTATTAATTGTGTTTATATAGGTATCATTACAGCTTATCAAAAGTCGATTGTTGAACATAGGATTTCCCCATAGATTGCCTCATAGGGGGATATTTGCCATAGTTGCCACGCTTGGCGAGCGGGTTGGCAACCGCAATTTTTTTTATTCAGCTGTTTTTGCTGCTGCCCATCTCTTGGTTCAGTCTCCCTCTGTCGCATCTTACGACACCCACGGGATGATATGGGGTAGTTATTCATGGGACAGGGAAATGGTTAATTAAGCAGTCATTTACCTTAACTCCTTAATTCCATCAATATTATATCTTTAATTGATGTAATTATTCTTGGTAAACCTAAATAAATATAAACAAATTATACCATACTTTTAAGAATTTATTCATTTCGCTCTAGAATGTTTCTTGCGTTAGTAGTAATTTGGTTCACTCAGTTTGGCTATCGTTAGATATCGAAAATTGTCATATTATATATGTTTTAGTATTTATTATCTCTAAAATCAATTGCTGTCCGTTAGTCTCGCTAAATCTCGAAAACGGCTGGAACGATTTTGATTATTTTTTGTGTGCGTTTAAGTGGGTCCCTGGATGGTTTAAAATCACAATTAGACCTGGTAGGTGGCGCTGTTGTCAAGATCCAGAAATCACCCGTGCGAAGCCGGGGCGGATCGCTAGTACTTAATAAATTATCTCATTCACAAAGTACTGGGTCATAGATAGATGTACACAAAACATCAGTATTACACTATGCTGTGTTTGAATTTCGACCACCAACGATAGCAGTACGAAATCGACTTCAGTCTTAAAATCATAAAATAATTTCGCATCCTGTCCCTTTATGTTTCTGGTTTTAGCCGTTTAGGGCCTTTAAAATACAATAAACGAATGTTTGATGTTTACTAACTAAGGTGTAAATCAATCACTTGTAGAAGAAGTCCAAGTGGAGCACAGGACAAAGCAGTACCACAAAATGTATAATAGTATTACGTACCAGTACCTAGGAAACGAGCGTTGTCATGTCCGCAGAACGCTCCGCCCCGCAGCAAGCTCCTCACTCAATTTCTAGTGTTTGAACATTTGAGTTAAATAACGACACTGCGCCATTTACAACATACATTCTCAATTAAATATCGATAGATAGATAGAAAATCCATATTTTACAAAAAATGCAAATGCATTTTTTAAATGTCATCAAGAAATTGAGTTTTTTTAATACATTAAGGACTAGAATTAGTAAACAGTCTGCCTGATGGTAAGTATATAAGATCTGTGACCCATAGATACCTACCTACTTTTTAATCTATCCTTGTTCTAGAATCGAAATGTAAATGCTTTATTACATATTGATACTGCGTGAGCTTTGAGACTGCATGATGGATTATTTATTACTGCGTCGACCACAATGCTCACACGACATCGTAATGTGAGCATTGTGATCACGAACGACGAAGGAAATTTTCACAGACATAAGAGACACCGCAGCGGACATGCGACAGCAGGTAATGGCGGCATATTCCAGATGTCATCGTACTCGCATCGTAGGGTGCGCGAGAAGAACAATTGTAAAGGCGATTTCTCTGCTTGGGCGGAAGCTAACGTTGACAGCCCGAACGGGACATCTCAAACAACTCCTCGCGGGGTAAAAACTAAAGTCGGTTTTTACAATATTTTTGCATAGACCATAATATATGCAAGTGGTAGAACCATGCTGCGGGTATATTATGGTTGTAGCACGAATGGGTGGTTCGACCGGGGAGGGACCACGCTCTCACAGAATACCAGCGCAAAATAGCAGCTTAATGATACTGTGTTTCGTATGGTGAGTGTAGAGAACCTGAGACTCTTTTTACTGGATATGAGGCATTCAATCTTAGTCCTCAAAGGCACACTTATCCAACGATAATATAGATGTCTGCCATGTATCCACCAACAGTGACCGGCGCACGTACAATTCACGGATCGCAAACGGCAACACTGCAAAGTTACAGCCCACACACATCTACACCAGCACGGACCTCCTTATTTTTAGGCAGGAAAATCCGCGTTGCCCGTGTGGTAGACTTCGCATGTCTTCGAAACATTTTTTTTTAATCTCAGCATAACTCAATCTCAGGCCCGTAACATCGGGGCTTAAAATTAGTTTTACTTAATGTATAGTATTCATGTAAATTTAAGAATCATTTTATAGTCGGTTTTTATTTTTTAAAGCTTAGTTTTCTACTTCAAACCATACAGCAGCAATCTGCCGGCGGTTAAGTTCCCACTAAAACTTCAGCGCCTTTTGTGTGTATTTTGATTTGACACTTGACAGCTATTACTTAAGTAATATATAAAAATGGCATTTTTATGTACCCAAAAGGTTTTGATTTTCCGACCGGCACACGTGGTAGAGCCATGCTGCAGCTATATTACTGATATAGTTGTAGCACGAATGGGTCGGCTCGACCGGGGAAGGTCCACGCTCTCACAGAATACCAGCGTAAAATAGCATGATAAATCAAATTTATCATGATGAGCTGGAATGAGGGAGCTCTCGTTGCTGAACAACAGATATGGCATAAGGTAAATATTCTTATTTAAGGACCATTTTATTTATTATTAGCTTTTTGTAAAACCCTTACCCCTACACTAAGATTTTCTTCTATATTGGGAAGGCAGGTTACAAACATAAATTGCACAAGGACAAACATTCAGACCCAGCACAATTATTTGTAGGCCATATAAACACATGATCCATGCAGGATTTGAGCTTGTGACCCTCAGCGTCTGCAACTCAATGCTAAGCTAAGCCACTGGGCCACTGAGATTTCAAACACCCAAGTATTGTAGCCCTTCGTTGAAACCAACAGCTGCTCCCAAAATATGCATACAAATTAATTATGCGCGAGGTAAGGCTACAAATACAATACAAATTTTATTTGAAATACACATTTTATGTGAAATTTAGCTAACCCTACCATGACTAATTAAAACTAAGCTGCAGGTTTAAACCTCTCCGAGATAGGACTTGATAATGTTTCCCAGTAAAAATAATGTTAATAAACATTACTTACAGCCATTTTTTAAGTACACATATAAGTACCATAAATATATTTATATAAACTTTCATAAAAATACATTTATAATGGTATTACAAATTATTATTAATTTACCTTGATACCATAAACAAAAAAATCTTATTAGTTCATAGCAATTATCAAAAAAACAATGCTACAAAATTAAATATATTGTTATTGAAGAAACCACAGAATTAATTATTTATAGTCTGAGAGCTGGCGACGAATTTTGGGAATGTCCTTTTGGCAAGTTGAAATTGTGAAAAAATATAATTTCGTCAATTGGCGAATCCAGTCCTGCGAGTCTGGCAGAGCGTTTGCGGTTATTTCGTTACTGCGCAGCTTATAACACTTGCAAAAAAAATTCCAAAAAAATGTTTTTTTGGCAACTTGATTTCTTTTTTATCTTTTAATTTAGTTTTTATATAATTCAAAAAAAATTATCCCAGACGTTTTTGTCGGTTATAAAGTATTAACAGACCTCTCCAAAAATATTTTTTTTAAATTCCCAAAAAATATACCTACTTTTGGCAATCTCAAATTTTAATCATTTTGAGTAATTTTTATTAATACCTGCAAATCGCCAGATGAATTTAGCGGTTTTAAACAATTCCCAGACGTGAATAAAGTTTACAAATGAATACGACAAAAAAGTCTTATGCGTAGCCATAAGTGCGAGAAAGATAGCTTATCGAAGCATGCCGACAGCGGATGGGGGCTCCTCGTCCTGTGATTGGTTATTAAGAAATATCTTTTTTGAAGATTTTAAGATTAAATTCTTGTTTTGGGATTTAGCATGTACATTATAATAGAACAGTATTATTTTATGCGACCATAAATAACGGAAGAATAAACTTTAATGACAAATATTTATTTCTCTACAAAGTATTTTATATTCATATTTCTATTGTCGTTAATTAATTTGTGATTTTGGAACGAAGTTCTTTATCGGACGGTACGGATTTGGTGGATAGGATGGTAGTATTACAGTGCTAGTATAAGTTAAGTTACTGATTTATGTAGAGTCACATGAATAAACTTCTTGATCAAGCTCGTGTTTAATTCAACCGTAATATTACATGGCGACCTGCCAGGCGCGTTCCGGGAACTGATAGCGTAGCGGGCGAGAAGTGCAGACGGGCGAATTTGTGCCTCGGTGCTTCAAGTTAATAAAATGTTTGTCGAATATATTATTTGGACTGACGCTTACTGTGTGGCGAGTTTTGAAAGTTATAATCATGGGAAAATCATACTCAAAAACTGAAGATAAGGAAATTATTATATCTCAAAAATGGAGGAAATAATATAAGTTACTCTGAACAAGAAAATCACGTCAAGATAAACAATATACTGATTACTACGTTTTAGTGTTGATGGCGATTGCCATATCAAAATCATTTACCTAAAACTCAAGAGAGTACAGAAGTGGATAGAACAGGAGTGAATTACGAATTTTGAGAAAAGTACGAAGCTGTTTGTCTGCTAAAGTGGGAGCAGGAACCAGTGTGAAGAAGGAGTCGTTTATGTTCGTGAGCTGGTAATAAATATGTGCTATGTGAAGTACGTGTTCTGTGCAGTGTTATTTTAGTTTAAAAATATATAATATAGACATTAACGATAGTTTTAGAATTAGAAATATGAATTTTATCTATCAATAAATAATTGTTTAAACTAAAAAAAAATATAAGTAAATCAATGTAATATCGAACACACGATCTGGAATTACGGCCCATGTGCAACCATTGGGTGCAACCAGTTTTTTTTTTATGTCGGTCGTATGACAGTGTTTCGATTTATAATAAATTAAAACGAAGGAATGAAATATGACGCGGAGTTACATATTTCGTTGCGTGTATTATGGCCGAAAAGTTAAGAATTATATGAAAATTTATTAAAAATACGTCAATATCTAACAAAAAGGCCAGAGCAGATATAAAGGGTCAGTTGCGTCCAAAAACATTGAGCTAAAAGATAGCGAGTTATTTAATTTAAGTCGTCAAGGTAAACAATCGGAAATTTAATTACTAGTACATATAAAAGTTTGTTTTATATTCTGAAATATCTCAATTGTGTACTTTGCCTAGTTGTAAATAAGTTTAGAAACAATGGATTTGATATTAAAACAGTGTGGGTTGATAACCTATTTTAGATAATAAGGAGGATACTACGAAACGATTGATTGATGCAGTGGAAATGTATGCAGATATGCTTAATGAGGCAGGAAAAATTTATTAATTAAATTTGTGTTAAAGGGAGATTATCAGAAACGCTAAGCTACGCGTTGCTGATAATTATGTGTCAGTTAGTAGTATGATTAAAGATTTTAGGAAAACTATTGACAAAAGTTTCACACGGCTATAAAACAAATTCAGTCCTTGAACCAGGATTTAGATCAGTTGATGAAGGTCTCAACTGAAAGACTGCTAACAGTTAACTATTTCACAGGCTGAGGGCGACGCAACAAAATGCGCAGTCCTTAAACCTATTAATGAAAAAATGGTCATTAAAAAGTTTACAGATGGTCTTAAAAGTGAAAGCTCAGCACAACATCGCAGCCCGCAACTACTCTTGCTCAAGGACGCGATCCAGGCGGCCAAGGACGAGTCCACACCATCGTCGTCCAGTTCGGGTCTCAGGTGATGAAGATGACTAGAGGTAGGTTCGTTAACCGTTTTTCTAGATCTCAAGGACAAAACAGGGGCCGTGGGCTCCAAATTACGGCACCAGTAGGAGTAATTATCAAAATAATTATAGTAATTATTCAAATAGATATCAGAGATTTTCAAGCCTTTTCAATATTCGCCGCGTGGTAGAGGACAGTCCCACAGATCAAATTATCATTATAATAGACGTGGCAACCAGGGATTTTACAATAAAAATGTTTTGCAGCTCGAAGTAACGACAACAAAGAACGAGCTGGTGAAAATATGGAGCAAAACCTAATGAGATAGACAACAATCAGTTTTTTCGTTCAATAATTTCATTTTTCATGTAGAGGTAACTCTAAGTTTGTAAATTTTCACATTCATGGTATGAAACTTGTGTTATTGATAGATACTGGAGCATCCATTTCGAGTTATTAGGAAGAAGTACTTCCAAGATCAGCATGTGTTCTTAAAGATAATTTGTTGTTAATGGAATTGGAGGCAAGATATGTTCTTCCGGATATGAGATCGACATTTATGCTTCTAGAGACAATAAATTCCATAACAAATTTCACATTTTCAAAAATTTACCTATAACTGTCGATGGAATATTAGATTAGACTTTATGAACAAGTACGGAGCCAATATTGATTTAAACAAAAATTTACTAACGTTACGGATAGGACGAGAGAATTGTGTTTCCAATTTATGACAAACCTGATTACAGTAATACATATTAATACCGCCTCGAAGTGAATCAATTCATTTTGTGTATTTGATACGGAAGCAAAAGGCGATTGTTTTGTTAGCGCAAAGGAAATAATGAAGGCGTTTTTTGGCAGGTACTATTGTTCGACCAAAAATAAAGAGTCCCAATAAAGATTTTAAATACTAGGAAGAAGAAGTAAATTTGAATAATTTCATATTAAACGAACTTTAGATGATTTTAACGCCAAATTTTGCCAAAACAAAAGTAGTTCAGAAAGATGTGATATCTTATTATCTTTATTAGAATTGAAGCATTTGAATGAAGAAAAGCAATCTATAGAAAAAATTTGCACTAAATATTCAGACATTTTCTTTACCCAACGATAAGTTAGAAACTACAAATATTTGTGAACAAACTATACAACTGAAAGATAACATCAATCCTATTTACACGAAACCATACTGTTTACCACAAGCTTTAAAGCCCGAAATAAATAAACAGATAAAAGATGCTTAGAGATGATATTATAGAAGAATCTACTAGTGAATGGTCTAGTCCCATACTACTAGTTCCAAAAATCTGATGGTTGTCAAAATGGCGTTTAGTAATTGATTTTCGAAAACTAAATGAAAATATAGTAGATGATAAATTTCGCTGCCGAACATCACTGATATTCTTGATTCATTATCAGGCTCTATATATTTTACCCATTTAGATTTACAACAAGGCTATTATCAGGTGAAACTGGCACCAGAAAGCCGAAAGTATACTGCATTGACTAGTACAGGACATTATCAATTAAAACGTCTACCAATGGGGCTCAAAACTTGTAGTGCTTTTAGTAGAGTCATGTCAATTGCTATGTGGATTAACCTCGAGAAGTGTTTTATTTATTTGACGATCTAATAATTTTTGAAGATCCTTAACTATTCACAACCAAAATCTAGTAGATGTTTTCGAAAGACTGAGAAAGGTAAATTTAAAACTGAATCCTACTATGCGAATTTCTAAAGAAGGAAATTTGTATCTTGGTCATTTAGTGTCGCCAACGGTGTCTCACCTGATCCAGAAAAGACCTGAATTTTGGAGCATTATCCTGTCCTCAAAATGTAGACGAAGTAAGAAGGTTTGTTGCATTTTGCAACTACTATAGAAATTCGTACCTCTTTGCAACAATTACTATGCCTTTAAATAGTTTACTCAAGAAAGACGCACCATTTGTTGGTCTTCAGAGTGTCAGAACGCATTTAATTTTCTAAAAATTCATTAATAACACCCCAATACTTCAATATCCTGATTTTTCTGAATCAAATGAATCGTTTTGCAAACAGATGTCTGATGTAGCTGTAGGAGCAGTTTTGTGTAACAAAATATGAAACCAATCGCGTACACTAGTAGGCCATTAAATAAAGCAGAAAAATTACCCAGTTATCCAAAAGGAATTAACAGCAATTGTGTAAGTAAAATATTTTAGACCATACCTATTTGGCAGACTACTACCATAATGACAGACCACAAACCTTGATTTACTTATTTGGAATGAAAGATCCGTCTAGTCGGTTGATAAAGTTTCGATTAATTCTAGAAGAATATGATTTTAAAATATGTTATGTGAAGGGTAAAGACAATGTTGTGGCGGATGCACTGTCTAGAATTTGTATAACGTCGAGTGAGTTAAAGAATATGAAAGAACAAGTCTAGCTGTGACAACTAGAGCGCAAAAGAGAAGAATGGAAGAGGATGTAAACAGGAAAGGGGTTGTGATTAATAATGACACTGACGGGTGGCCTGATCAACCACGAGTCGTGGAATTATTAAGACAACCGTATGATTCTATTGAAATGAAACTTGTGAAAGGAGATATTATAAAAGATTTAAAAAAGAGACTTAGTCAAGGAAGAACGAGATTGTTTTATTTTGTGCCAAGCAAAATGCTATTGTGATAAACCTTGAATTTAGATTGCTCTTCTCATGAGCCGAATTTGCAACTAAATTAAAAGAGTTTTGTGAGATAATAAAAGTAAAAGAACTATGCATAAAAGATGATAAAAATGAAGAATTTATAAAAGGTTTATGTAGTGAAATTAAGACATTAAATGAGTGGACCGGTCCTCGAATATGTGTTCTGAAAGGAATTAAAAGAATTTACGACAATAAAGAAAAACAATTCATTTTGAATGATTATCATTTGCTACCTACCAGTGGGCATGTTGGAATGAATAGGATGGCTAATAACATAAAAAGGAGATATTATTAATAGGATTAGATGCCGATGTTCGAAAATTTATAAGTGAATGTAAATGTGTCAGAAAATGAAATATAGTAGGTATACCAAACAACCAATGACTATAACTACCACGGCGTCGACTGCGTTTGAGAAAGTTTTTCTTGATCTTGTGGGTCCCTTGGACAAGGATGAGTACGGTAATTGCTATATTTTAACGCTCCAATGTGAATTAACAAAATATATAGAGGCATACCATTACCCAATAAAGAAACACTTACTGTGGCAAAAGCTTTGTAAATAATTTTATCCTAAGATTCGGTATACTCTTCCTTAGCTACTGATAGGGAACTGAATTTGTTTCAAGTGATGGAACAGGTGTGTAGTTTATTAAATATAGAAAAGTTGACGTCAACTGCATATCACCATCAATCAATTGGTTCGCTTGAGATTGCCATAAGCATTTAGGGTCATTTTAAGAACTTATAGCACCAATATGGGCTATTCATGGTCTCATTGATTCCATTCTGGTGTTTTAGTTATAATACGTAAACACTCAAACAAAATACACACCATCGAACTTGTATTTGGCAGGCCATGTCGTTTGCCTAATAATTTGAAACAAGACGTGGTGGAACCACTTATAATTCTGATAATTATTGTTTAGATTTAAAATATAAGTTACAGGTAGCTTTAAGAGATGCAAGACATAATTTAAGCTTGTAAAGAAATAAGAAAAAACAAATATGATAAAACATGTAATCCTGTATTCTATGATAAGGATGAACTTATTTTAATTAAAATGAATGTGCTGTAAATTAGATTGTATTTTGATGGACCTTTAAAGTCTTAGAAGATTTAGGAACAAATGTTAAGATTTTAGAAATAATAAAGTAGATATAGCATGATGAACAAAAGGTTCGTTGAGTAAGCAATGTTTTAAAAAAATATTTTATAAAATATTAGTTTGTGCTATGTATTATGCTGAACTTTTTTTTTCTTTTATCCACCCCGAGGAAGTAGTATTACAGTGCTAGTATATGTTAAGTTACTGATTTATGTAGAGTCAGTCATGAATAAACTCTTGATCAAGCGCTCGTGTTTAATTCAACCTCGTAATATTACAAGGAGCTAGGCGAAAAAGTGTAAGATTTTTCCGTCACGACCCCTTCTGACGTAGTGTACGGCCTTGGCGGCTATAAGGAAGGAGATGGAATAATATCTATCTCCCTCGCACTTTTTCTTATCTCGCCATGAAAGAAATATTATTTTATTTTAAGTGACTATTCATTTTAATAGACGCTAGTAATTCATTTATTTGTATTTGTTGATCAATAATATAATACGTTTATCAATAATAATATACTACGAAAGGGACTTCCAATCGAGTTTTTCACGACACCCACGCATGTTTTTTTTAATCACAACGGGCCATACTTCTAAATGTTGTCATAATTATTTTCTTCCAAGTGGTGCAGATTGTGACAATCCATAATTCTTACCCTCAAAAGAAAAGCTGTCAATCGTATCAGATAGCGGTAGTTACAACTAAAGAGCCCATTGTATATAATACAAACAATCGCGGGCGTGGTACAAATAGAAATTTTATACTTGGAACGCCACAGCGTTGAAGAGCAAACTTGGAAAATAGAGCACCGGTAGCTCTATCACAAGATAGTTCTACGTCTACCACGAGTTGAGAAAAAAATATTTCCAAAGAACTACGTTTATAAGTACCTTCTTATCTAGAGTGCTTCATCAGAAATTTTTTATTTGATAAACTGTCTTATTTTCAACAATAATATGTGGATGATTAACTAGTAAATCGAATTGTTGAAAAAACTAATAAGTCTTCTGTTCTGAATGGTTAAAAAGTAAGAATTTTAATTCTTTTAGAAGCTAATACTTGTATAAGTAAAGGAAAGCTTATTTAAACAAGTATTAGCTTCTAAATGGGAAGCTTATTTCCCAGTACACGCTGCATGAGGATGTACTGGAAAAAAAGATGGCGAGACACTATGATTCCAGATCTTATGGCATGGAATCGTTTTACTCAAATATTATAATTTATGAGGTTTCAGTTCAATTTGAAAGTCAATTATCCCGTTTTAGTTTTTACACCATTTGATGATAAGAGTAATGTGATTTTGTTTAGTCTTTTCTTTGTAATTGATAATAAAAGTATGTCTCTAATATCTTTCATTTAACTAATTTCATGGCTATCGGCCTAGTGTGATATTTAAAGCACAGTTTAAAAATAACTACTAATGCAAGTACTGTCCGATATCCTATAAAAAGAACATAATAAAACTACATTTGGGTAGTTCAAAAGTCATCTATATCGTAACACATCACTGTGAAAAAAGTTATGGCCAGAGAATGCAACTTGATATTTTTCTACCTTCATCTCATGGTAAATACTATACATATTGTCCTTTTAGGAACATAAGTAATTATCAAGACATATTTTTTGCCAAGGCCATGCCTTACGAGGTTAAAATTAATAGCTATTATACAAATTATTACAGTACTGATATAAAATAATTCAAACTATATACACAGATAAATACTTGGTCATATATGCGCATTCATACACTGCCGGCCAAAAGTTTAAGACCACCTTAATTAAAGTAGGAAAATTAAATAAAACTCCAATAAAATATTAAATGTTTAATTAAACTGTTAAATCATCCAATAAAACACTTTTTGACAATCAATATACTTGAAAAGCGTAAAGAAATATTAACAGTGCATGCTAAAAAAGGCTATAGTTAGCTAAACAGATTTTTCATCAAAAAATCCTCCTCTGCATTCTATGACTTTTCACAAGTCTCGGCATGGGCAATCAATTTGTTGATAGTGTCTTGTGATATATTGTCCAAATTTCGCACAAAAGCATCCACATTTCTTCTCGCGAGGATGGACCACATTACGGACGTTCCTATCAAGCTCTTCCACAAGTTCAATGGGATTGAGATCCGCTCTAGGAGGCCAAACCATGTTTTTAACACCCTTGTGCCTCTTTCTCTTCCATATATCCTCAGCATAATTTTGAGCTATGCTTAGGATCATTGTCCTGTTGAAAATGAATCCATCTCCATTAATCGCAACCCCAGGAACGGCATTTTGTTCAAAATTTTTGTACTCTTCCTTTTCATAATTCCGTCAATTTTGATCAAATCGCCGTTCCTTGACTAGAAAAGCAACCTCAGACCATAATTGAGCCACCACCATGTTTGATTGTTGGACTACACAGTCTAGCATCATCTTTTCTTGTCACTGCGTCGGACGTAATTCTTCGCTTTGAACCGAATAGCTCAAACTTGATTCATCGGTGCAAAGAACTTTTAAAATCTTCAGTCCAACTGATGGGCAAGGCCCACATCCGTTTTTCTGTTTCAGGCCTTAGCAGAGGTTTTCGATCGGCGACACGACCATAATTTCGCATCTCAGTCGCCGTTTTACTGTAGTCAATGAGGTTTAACTGTTTTATTTACTTCAACGCGGATTTGGTGTTGTTGTCTATTTCGCTTGCTGGCAATAAAATGAAATGATCTTCACGACGTGGTAGGCCTTTCTTCCTGAGCATGGACGATCTTGAAAAGTGTCTGTCACCCTGTATCGAGTTATTATGCGATGAACATGTCTTCGATAACTTCAATTGTAAAGCAATCTTCATGGATTTGCCTTCATTATGTAAACAACGATGGCAGAAACGCACTTCACTGCTAATTTGGCGTGCTTTTCCATTTTAAGACGTCTTCACTGTAGAAACCACAAGTTTAGACTAATTGAGATTGTTTGTAAAACCATGTAAACTCAGGTAATAATAAGTCGAAACACGTGTTTTAGAAGCTAAATAATCCCATTATTGACCAATGGAAACAAAAGCAAAGCATTAGTTATTAGCCCATCATAAAATATTACAATCTACCACCTGGCTTAACGCAGCTGCTTGTTATAGTTTCAAAACATGTTTATTGTCCAATAACTTGAAAGTAAAAAAGAATGATTTCAGATATTCAATATTAACAATAGAATATGCAAGGTTTTATTTTATTTATCCTATGGGATTTTGTTACAATTTATAGATAATTATGTTGTTTAAGTGTGGTCTTAAACTTTTGGCCGGTGTACATGTAAATCCCAAAACAGAATTTAATCTAAAATCTTCAAAAAGATATTTCTTAATAACCAATCAGGGACGAGGAGTTTAGGCCCCATCCGCTGTCGGCATGCTCGATAAGCCATCTTTCTCGCACTTATGGCCATGCATAAGACTTTTTGTCGTATTCATTTGTAAACTTTATTCACGTCTGGGAATTGTTTATACCGCTAAATTCATCTAAGGACGGCAGGTATTAATAAAATTACTCAATAAATACGTGATTAAATTTGAGATTGCCAAAAGTATATTTTTTGTGAATAAAAATATTTTTGGAGGTCTGGTACTTTATAACCGACAAAAATGTCTGGGATAATTTTTTTTTGAATTATATAAAAAACATTTTTTTGGATTTTTTTTTGCAAAAGTTATATGCTGCGCAGTAACGAAATAACCACAAACGCTCTGCCAGACTCGCGGGACTGGATTCGCCAATTGACGAAATTATATTTTTTCACAATTTCAACTTGCCAAAAGGACCTTCTCAAAATTAGTCACCAACTCTCAGACTATTAAGAGAAAATAAGATAAGATATATTGGTTAGTGGATTTTCTTTTGCTGCATAGTGGCGGCATAAACATATCCACTACCCCATACGTCCCGTGGGCGATAGAGTGAAACCAAAACAGGAGAAGGGCTGCGATATCTTCCTAATAGCAACTCAAAATAATAAAACTAAACTCGACGCCAAGCATGGCTACTATGGAAAATACTTAGCATCTTATGACACCAAGCCATCCATACACCTTTAATCCACATCATTATCAAGCACTTGTTCATTTATATATATAACAGGGTTGCCATAAACAGGTTACACTTGTATGGTAATTGCTCATTAGTGTTATCAATTACTCATTGAAAATTACTGTACCTACATACATAAACTCTCACACTCATCACCCAGAAGTGTAGGCAGGGACTTTTATTTGGCATTTTTTTGACACACCTATCACATTTATATATCTACACATACATGCCTGTCAGTTACTGCTACTCTGGTCTGCTAATTTGGTCCATAAACTTTCATCAAGGGATACTCTTACCAACTCTGGCACTCACTTCTGTAGCATAAATTTGCTTTTTCACTCTTTTTTCTTTTTCCTTACTTTATCTATAATTGCAAATATTGTTTAAACTTCTCTTAGAAATTAGTAAACTGATGTATTGAGATAGAGTGTAAATAACATAAAGCATAATATTATACCTAGGGAAAAGATTACCAACATAAATTCAACTAAGAATTTCTCACCACCCCATATCATCTTGTGTTTTAAGAGGCAATAGGGGAAACTGAAACAGAAACTGGGCGGCAGCATCTTCCTGATGCCTGCCCAGTTTCTGTTTCAGTTGAATAATAAGAGGTCCATGAAGTTATGGGGTAATTTAATAAGACAAATACTTTGTCAATTAATCATAAATTTTCTATGGTCAATAATTAATGCTATTTTATAAGTTTAAAACTACAAAAGGTGCAGTAAATGTATTATATACTACATTTGTTGTTTAACTAAAAATACTAACAGTCTATTAATACTTTATTAATAATAGATCTTGGAATTTATACCCAAGCTAGTAACAAACTACCTGCAATTAAATGCCCACTTTACTTCATGAACACTAGAAGTTGAGACAAACCCAGATTCTTGATACTCAGTATATACACATTGACAAAAAATCTCAATAATAAGACTCAAAAAAGAAACCAAAATAAAATAATGTTAAAGCTGATTTAATGAGGATATGTTGCTGTGCAAAACTTTTTTATTTCACATATAATTTATAAATAAAGATTTTAAAGTAGTTTTCTTGACACGAAAACTTCGATAAATTAATGATGTAAACTTACTGCTGAAAGCGGCGAGCTTTCTAGTAGAGCCGAGTCGCTTCATCGGCGTGCGGGGCTCCAGGTCGCGTTCATCCAGAACTGGAGCCTCCGCAGCTGTCGGCGTCGTCGCCACCGACATCGCGCTCCTCAAGTACACCAGAACGCTTTATAATCCATACATCACAGTCACAGTACCATAATAAACCGGTCACATTAACACAACCTTTTTTTTGTGTTTATGATTTCACTTTAGTAATACAGTAATTTGTTACAAATTCGAAAGGAAAAGTATAAATTTTGTAGTCGTAACAATCTAATAAACAAAAATAACGACCATTTCACAGTTTACTACTCATAGAACAATTTTAAAATCCAAAAGGAACAGAAGAATTTTAAAGTAAATGCATATTAGATTCAGAACGCAGAAAATAATTTAAATGTACAATTTATAGACAAAAGCGAAGGATTGTAACCAACTATAAACACAACCACCACAACACATCACAACAGAAAACATGCCCGTATTCAAGCTTCTACCAAGCTTCATCTTCAACTGACACTAACTGACGCAAGGAAAATCAGTGCTGCCAGCGTGGCTTGACTAAAATTTACGTTAGCGTTTTTTTATAGGATGTCTAAAAATTACATGTTTAATCTAAAAGTTACGAAAGGAATTATTTGATTGATCTACCATCAATTATCAAATAAAAATCAGTTATTTCTAAATAAGACTTAAAATAATTAATTATTTCTTTAACAGAGTGCGTTTTGTGACTACTACTGACAGCTGACATCGACACCATAGATAAATAAATATGTAGCAAACTAATCGACACGACACGACCAAACACGACCCATTATAACCATAGACTTAGAATATACTAGCGAGTATATTCTAAGTCTATGATTATAACTCTCTGACTAGTCTACAGTTATCTGTGATTATAACCAACTACAGGAGAGGAGTTTTGGCGGGAACTTGATCGGCGGCGGTTTGCTGCTCCTGTATTATTGTTTGAATAATGGTTTGAAGTGGATTTTGATATGTAAAAGTGGTGCGATTTTATGTATTAAGTGTCTGCGCATGTGAACTATTAGTGGAAACGGTGATACAAGTGCTCTGATGATACCATCACCAACTGTCAGCTGTCTGCTGACTCAAGTTGCCGTCAAAATCTCCCAAGGGCTGCACAATGTGACGCATCAACATATTGTGAAGCAGTGTACTATGAAGAAAATTATAATAAACCGAATAAAAATACCTAAGAAGTCTTAGACCAAGTGCCTAAAGGTCTAGATACCAGGCTATAAACTCCAAAAAAAAATTGGTTGCCTGTAAAGTCGGTATACGGGCGAAAGTTTTACGTGACAACGACTTTGAGTGGTAAAATAATTTTATTATGTCTGTCTCTCTCGCTCTTAGGCGGGCTAACCATGCCGAGTGGAAGGGACGCGTGCTCTCACTCGCTCTCATTGTGAGCGCATAACGTGAGCGGAGCGTAACGCAGTTTCTTGAAGTGTCACCCGGCAAACCAATTTATAAGACGTTGTCACGTCAAAAAAACTACAGGAGAGTAATTGTGTTCTGTGAACTACAGTAATCTATGCAACCAACTAATCAAGAATAAATGTGAAGTGCTGTGTTGCCGAAAGGTATTCACTTCGTTTTTTTAAACCATCTGTTAGTATTTATTGCACATACGAGGGGTGATCCAAAAGTAATGATAATGAAAATAAAACACGGTAATTAAAGTTAAAATAATAATTTATTTTTCTACATAGTCTCCTAACAAATCAATACATTTAATCCATCTTTTTCTAAACCCAGGATTCCCTTTGAAAAATTTTGTCTTGACCTCCCAAAACGCTTCAACAGCGGCCATTACTTGCTATCGTCTTCGAATTTCTTGCCTCGAGGCGTTCCTTGAGCCGAGGAAAGAGGTAGAAATCACTAGGAGCTACATCTGGCGAATAGGAGGGTGTTCGAGCAGTTCGAATCCTGCTTGAATGGCAGCCATCGCAACTGCGGCTTTGTGAGCCGGTGCGTTGTCTTGGTGAAACAGCACTCCAGCTCGCAGTTTGCCGCGTCTTTTTCCTAATGGCCTCCTGTAATCTTCTTATTTGGTCTGCGTAGTAAGAGCCTGTAATAGTGGCCTTTTCCAAATATTCCACCATAATTATGCCTTGAGCGTCCCAAAAACAGATGCTATAACCTTTCCCGCCGAACTTGAAACTTTGAATTTCTTTGTCGGTGAGGAGGCTCGCTTCCAAGTCATAGATTGTTGTTTCGTTTCAGGATCAAAATGGATCCAGGTCTCATCCATAGTCACAAAACGGAACAAAAATTTTCTTGATCTGTTTGAACTTTCGAGATTGACCGAAATGTCAACTCGATTTTTCTTTTGCTCGTCGGTTAACATTCTGGGTACCCAACGCGCAGAGACCTTTTCATATGCAACTCGTTCGCAAGGATTCTTTGAACGCTACCATATGAGATCCCTGTGACCTCAGCTACATGCCTGATGGTCACTGATCTGCCAACACAACATCTTCGACTTTTTCACGTTGTTCAGTGAGGGACGTGGATGGGCGTCCTTCGCGATGTTCATCTTCAGTGGATGTTCTGCCCAATTTAAACTCCTTGGGCCAGCGTGCAACTGTAGAATATGGAGGAGCAGAGTCCCCAATGTTTCCACTAAGTCACTGTGTATGTTGAAGACATTTTTCAAACAGAGGTACTTGATGACAGCTCTAATTTCGTTTTTCCATGTTGATGTTATCTCTTTGACAGTTCGTATTCAAATGAATGTATCTCCGGAAATCGTGATCTATTTATATGATTTTTAGGCTGATGTAGTGAGTATATAAGCGCAAAAATATTTTTTGGATTTTTATGCGGACCTGAAGTAACCGATTATCATTACTTTTGGATCACCCCTCGTAATAACATGTCACTAGAAAACGAAATGTTTTTAAAGTTCCACTACCTACAACCTACAAAGAACCTTTATTAGTCCGTTCTCTATCTGTCTGGCCTAATGTAGTAAACAAAGACATTTAAGTAGTAGTAGTAATACCTATATACTTAAATCTCTTTGGTAGTAAAGTATCAAAAATTAGCAGTTAAGCGAACAACTAGTTTCATTAAATTATGTGCAATATTCGCCTAAATGTAAGAAATCATTTAACATTGTAACATTTAAAGTTTAGAAAATTGTCATATACTGCAAAGCGTATAAACCTACTGAAATCTAATTTCACGGATTTTTTGCGTTTAATCTAAATAGATTTTGTCCTTAATTCTTCGGAATATTTTTTTATGTGTGTTCAGCGATAATTCTTTACCATGTCCGATTGCAATATTTTTTTTGTTAGAAATAAATATATGGGTAGTGATAATGCCCCTGAGGGCGGTGCCATTTAAATTCGCTCAAGATCTGATGATAGGTACCATAAATAAACAAACTTTTCAATTTGCAATGGCAGTTGCATGACATATTAATTAATTAGAGCGACAGTAGCCTAATGGCAGGGTACGGACCACGAACTCAAAAGTTCGTGGGTTCGAATCCACCATTCGACTACTCTCGTGAACCACTCCTAAGACAAGCATTTTAAGCTTACCAGGAGTGGTTAAAGGGAATATTACCAGTGTTCATAGCGTTGGTAGTATTTAAAAAAGAAATTACAGCCCTTTACAAGTCCACTGCTGAACATAAGCCAAGGAATGCCACAAATCACGGTCCTGAACCACCTACATACATCGATTTCCTGCATATCTTACCACGTCGTCACTCCATCTAGTGGGGGGCCGCATTACACTTCACTTACCGGTACAAGGTTGCCACTCGAGTACCTTTCTGTACATAAAGTAACACGGGCCGGCGACGTACCGGATTTCTGTATATAGGTATATTATGCTATTAATTATGAACAAACTTTTCTGTAGATATCGAAATAAAACTCACGATTTATTAAGGCATTTCATGATCAGTATAGTATTCGGTTCTTCGAGCTATATGGCCGGCCCATTGCCACTTCAACTACGTAGTACTATTACTTATTCTGTGCTTCAACTTACTAATCCATTAATCTATGTCGATTACTCTAGTTCTACTGCGGATATCCTCATTTCGTAATCTCCCGAACGCTGCCCATCCGAGTTGAGTCCATGGATTGACCTCTCGGTCGAAGTTGGATTAGCCTAGTCGGACAATTTGTCCTAGGTAAACATACTCGTCGACAATTTCGAGCTTAGTGCTCCCAACAACTACCGGCATAGGTGTGACATGGACGTCACACATTTTTTTGTCCATGTTCATCTTAAGATCTATCCGTTGGGAGGCACTATTGAGGTTGCTTGGGTCCTCCAGCGATTCTGCCATAAGGACTATAACGTCGGCAAATCGAAGGTGAGTGATGTACTCGCCATTGATGTTAATACGAATCCTTTTCAGTCCAGTAGCTTGAAAACGTCTTCCGATGCAGCGTTCACCGCGTTTTGAGGATGTAACGTCACCCTGTCTTACACCTCCCTGCAGTTGGGTAGGTTTCGTACGCTGGTTCTGTAGTCGGATAGCAAATTATGACGGCACGAATTATACAAATTTATTTCTAAAATAGCATAGCATAAACGGAATAAATCTTTAAACGCTGGGTAGGGGTTTCTTGGGGTTTGCTGTTAACAAAAAAGTCAAATTTTTATTTAAACTCAATATAATTGGATGTTTTGCTCTTGTGTTAAGGCCGTTCTCTGCATTCTTCAGCCCATCTTAAGTAGAAATGAAAGACGTCCTCGAATCACATTTATTTGAATATGTTTATATGGTGTACCTATGTACAAAAATAATAATTTTAATCTTTTTTTATAGAATAAGGGTGACAAACAAGCACACAATCCATCTGATTGTAGGTGGATGCTGTGGCCCATAGACATCTACATCTATCCTCGATTAAGAATCAAAATGCAGATGCGTTGCCACCCCTGAGGACTAAGATGGAATGAATGCCTCGTTTCCAGTAAAAAGGGTCTCCGGTTCTATACACTCACCATACTAAATACAGCTACATTGAGCTGCTATTTTACGCTAGTATTCTGTGTGTGTGTAATCTGAAGGTAGCCATGGTTTACTATGATATTGGGACGTATAACACCTCAGTGTTACAAAAAATATAAACGGCAATGTAGTGACGACAATATTAATTTAATCAACTCTTAACTGGCATGGATATAAACTTTAATAGTCTCTCCTTACTTATAATTATTTAAACTTAACTATTATTACCAACAACCTACTTCAAATGGCACTTTAATTAGATCAGTCGATTGTAACAATGAGCCCCGCATTTGGGGTACTCTGTTACAGGGTAGGCACAATGTTACAACATTAAAATAATAGCAATAATCAATGTCGGTAATTATTTTCTGGGGAACACCATTGCCGGAGGTAGTGATGATCCCGTTGCAGATACTGCACAACACGTAGTAACCAATGTTCCTCTTTCGGCGCTCGTTGCTTTATTCAGCTGTTTAGCTCACTTTGCTGCAATATTTTTTTTAGGTTTTTGGACAGTAAGAGTTGTTCCAGTTTCATCCAAACATTAAACTCTGCTACCGTCTGCGAAACTAGGGCATGGCCGCATAAGATCTTCCAAATTGCTGAAGAATATATTCACGTTATGGCGATTGAATGATGTTGCGCGCTTCAAGCTGCAAGGTTCCGGTTTTCTCAGTGTTAAATCTGCATGCCGTTTTCTAAATCCGTATAACCAATCAACTCCTGCCATCTTTTTATCTTTCCAGTTTTTTGTAAATCATGAAATTCACATGTTTTTCATTTGCTACCTTTCGAAGACTCATCCCACTTTCAACCATCAGAATTGCTTCTCTCGTATCATTTTCAGTATGGAGTCCGTAATCCGTCTTCCTCTTACGATTTCGCACCATTTTCTTATAGACCTTCAAAAGAACTAGAATTAGCTCATTGGGGCTCATTGTTTTATATTGTTACAGTGTCACACAGTGCCCCGTATCAGTGCCCCAGGCGAAGCAATCAGAAAATTTGCCGCTGATTATACAATAAACAGAAGAAAATAACAATCACTTACCTAAATGCAAAATCTAAGAGAAAAAAATAGAAAACTTTAACGTGATTTTTTTCACGTTTTATCATCCAAATTCGATTTTTGTTCGATAACTCTCCAACGCGGTACAACCTGTGGCAACGACAGCTGTATTAACATAGATTACTATATATATATACTAGTGTATTAAGATGGCTGCTTATGCGCTTGTCGAAACTGTATACCAACTTTAAAAAAAAATTATAGACAGAGACAGAAATATGTGCATTGTAATAGTGTACCCCGGGTAACACTGTGCCTCACCTTACCCTACGCGAAAAAAACTTGAATTATTGAAATGTGTAGTGTTCGCGTAAACACAAAAAAAGTTGCTTGTAAGGTAAATTGCTTACGCAAAAATGTGTCCTGTTCTACAGACAATTCGATTTGAGTCAAAATATCCCATAAAATATGATTCATTGTTCACAAAAAAATAGCGATACATTTCTTACGACCATTGGTCAGTTGAATGTCTTTTTGAACGAAGTGACTATAGTATTTCATATAAGGTTTTGCGGTTTTTGGCGCACTTGGAACGGAACGGAACTTGACGCAAAGGGATTGTTAATTTTTTATTTAGTATTGTCTAAATATTTTGGTATGTCCGTTATTAGTTGTGTGATGGTAGATGGAATATTCCACTAATTAATTAAATGTGAGACGTACTAAGAGGTACATTAGTAACCCTGATTTGGTTGAAAACAATCTTATTAGCCTTTCGGTATTCGATAGGATGCATTTCGCAGAATATGTCCAGTAATCACATGCATCTTAATTACTCCTTTCCCTTATCAATATCGGACAACCAGGCCGCCTGTGGCCCTTCACCGCTTTGCTGTCGATATTCCCACACAACCAAACTTTCTTGAACCAGTCTTTTCGTTTGATTACAATTTGGGTGTCTTCGAGGCAAGAGTGCATATCCTTATAAAAGTCCCTTGCAGAACATAGGCCTCCCTCATAGATTGCCTCATATCGTGGATTTTACCACAGTTGCACGTTTGGCAGACGGGTTGACAACCAGTTTTTATTATTTTGAATTGTTATGAGGGAGACGCTGCCTACTCATGATTTGTTTTCCTCTATCGCTTTTTACACTTACCGGATACTTGAAAGTTTTCCTTAAAAATTGATTTCGGTAGGGGTAAAACAAAAAACACACAGATAGGTGAAAAATGGTTTATTTGCGAGACGCGTACGTTGGTGGTGGTGGTGGTGCCGCCGGCTAGGCGTAGAGCCGCAGCGTGTGGTCGGCGGCGGCGGCCAGCAGCCAGGGCTGCGCGGGGTGGAAGCGCACGTCCAGCACGCACAGCTGCCGCGCGGCGCCGGCTGGGCGTGAGCCGCAGCGTGTGGTCGGCGGCGGCGGCCAGCAGCCAGGGCTGCGCGGGGTGGAAGCGCACGTCCAGCACGCACAGCTCGCCGCGCGGCGCCGGCTGGGCGTAGAGCCGCAGCGTGGTCGGCGGCGGCGGCCAGCAGCCAGGGCTGCGCGGGGTGGAAGCACGTCCAGCACGCACAGCTCGCCGCGCCGCCAGCTAGGCGTAGACCGCAGCGTGTGGTCGGCGGCGGCGGCCAGCAGCCAGGGCTGCGCGGGGTGGAAGCGCACGTCCAGCACGCACAGCTCGCCGCGCGGCGCCGGCTAGGCGTAGAGCCGCAGCGTGTGGTCGGCGGCGGCGGCCAGCAGCCAGGGCTGCGCGGGGTGGAAGCGCACGTCCAGCACGCACAGCTCGCCGCGCGGCGCCGGCTAGGCGTAGAGCCGCAGCGTGTGGTCGGCGGCGGCGGCCAGCAGCCAGGGCTGCGCGGGGTGGAAGCGCACGTCCAGCACGCACAGCTCGCCGCGCGGCTCCGGCGCTCGCAGCTGCTTCAGCGGCACCAGCAGCGGGTTCTGCAGCAGGTCGCTGCACACGTACAACGTGCAAATACTATTTTTTTATTCAATATACATTATAATTACGGACGGACGGCTCCGTGGTGCAGTGGTTTAGCATTCAGTGGCGGCGCCTATGGCCTCGGGTTCGAATCTCGCACCTACAAATAATTGTTCCGGGTCTGGATGTTTGTTCTTGTACAATTTATGTATGTAAACTGCCTCCACGGCACAAGACAAAATTCTAGTGTGGTGTGGGAAACGTTTAAAAAAAATCAAAGATATAAAGAAGGTTGATGAAAATATATTGTATATATGATAATACTTATTGAAAGTCCCTCTAATGTTTGATTTACAACTAGTTCGGAAAATACCTACATCCTGGCAAGAACCAACAAGAAATCCAGCGGGAATTCTTTGGAAAAAAAAAACAGTTTCGAATAGCGATGTTGTATCGCTATCAACATGGAAACGCGAGCAAACCTGGACCAGGACGATGTACTGGTCGGTCGAACAGCGGGTAGCGCGAGTGGAAGTGAGGTGGAGAGGTGGCGAAGTGTGGAGGTATACTAACTTGTAGACCATGCCGTGCGAGACGACGATGTACTGGTCGTCGCCGGCGGAGGCGAACAGCGGGTAGCGCGAGTGGAAGTGAGGTGGAGAGGTGGCGAAGTGTGGAGGTATACTAACTTGTAGACCATGCCGTGCGAGACGACGATGTACTGGTCGTCGCCGGCGGAGGCGAACAGCGGGTAGCGCGAGTGGAAGTGAGGTGGAGAGGTGGCGTGGAGGTATACTAACTTGTAGACCATGCCGTGCGAGACGACGATGTACTGGTCGTCGCCGGCGGAGGCGAACAGCGGGTAGCGCGAGTGGAAGTGAGGTGGAGAGGTGGCGAAGTGTGGAGGTATACTAACTTGTAGACCATGCCGTGCGAGACGACGATGTACTGGTCGTCGCCGGCGGAGGCGAACAGCGGGTAGCGCGAGTGGAAGTGAGGTGGAGAGGTGGCGAAGTGAGGTATACTAACTGTAGACCATGCCGCGAGACGACGATGTACTGGTCGTCGCCGGCGGAGGCGAACAGCGGGTAGCGCGAGGAAGTGAGGTGAGAGGTGGCGGTGTGGAGGTATACTAACTGTAGACCATGCCGTGCGAGACGACGATGTACTGGTCGTCGCCGGCGGAGGCGAACAGCGGGTAGCGCGAGTGGAAGTGAGGTGGAGAGGTGGCGAAGTGTGGAGGTATACTAACGTAGACCATGCCGTGCGAGACGACGATGTACTGGTCGTCGCCGGCGGAGGCGAACAGCGGGTAGCGCGAGTGGAAGTGAGGTGGAGAGGTGGCGGTGTGAGGTATACTAACTTGTAGACCATGCCGTGCGAGACGACGATGTACTGGTCGTCGCCGGCGGAGGCGAACAGCGGGTAGCGCGAGGAAGTGAGGTGAGAGGTGGCGAAGTGTGGAGGTATACTAACTTGTAGACCATGCCGTGCGAGACGACGATGTACTGGTCGTCGCCGGGGAGGCGAACAGCGGGTAGCGCAGTGGGTGAGGTGGAGAGGTGGCGAAGTGGAGGTATACTAACCTGTAGACCATGCAGTGCGAGACGACGATGAACTGGTCGTCGCCGGCGGAGGCGAACAGCAGGTAGCGCGAGTGGAAGTGAGGTGGAGAGGTGGCGGTGTGAGGTATACTAACTTGTAGACCATGCCGCGAGACGACGATGTACTGGTCGTCGCCGGCGGAGGCGAACAGCGGGTAGCGCGAGTGGAAGTGAGGTGGAGAGGTGGCGAAGTGTGGAGGTATACTAACTTAGACCATGCCGCGAGACGACGATGTACTGTTCGTCGCCGGCGGAGGCGAACAGCGGGTAGCGCGAGTGGAGTGAGGTGGAGAGGTGGCAGTGTGGAGGTATACTAACTTGAGACCATGCCGTGAGACGACGATGTACTGGTCGTCGCCGGCGGAGGCGAACAGCGGGTAGCGAGTGGAAGTGAGGTGAGAGGTGGCGAAGTGTGGAGGTATACTAACCAGACCATGCCGTGCGAGACGACGATGTACTGGTCGTCGCCGGCGGAGGCGAACAGCGGGTAGCGCGAGTGGAAGTGAGGTGGAGAGGTGGCGAAGTGTGGAGGTATACTAACTTGTAGACCATGCCGTGCGAGACGACGATGTACTGGTCGTCGCCGGCGGAGGCGAACAGCGGGTAGCGCGAGTGGAAGTGAGGTGGAGAGGTGGCGAAGTGTGGAGGTATACTAACTTGTAGACCATGCCGTGCGAGACGACGATGTACTGGTCGTCGCCGGCGGAGGCGAACAGCGGGTAGCGAGTGGAAGTGAGGTGGAGAGGTGGCGAAGTGTGGAGGTATACTAACTTGTAGACCATGCCGTGCGAGACGACGATGTACTGGTCGTCGCCGGCGGAGGCGAACAGCGGTAGCGCGAGTGGAAGTGAGGGAGAGGTGGCGAAGTGGAGGTATACTAACTTGTAGACCATGCCGTGCGACGACGATGTACTGGTCGCCGGGGAGGCGAACAGCGGGTAGCGCGAGTGGAAGTGAGGTGAGAGGTGGCGAAGTGGAGGTATACTAACGTAGACCATGCCGTGCGAGACGACGATGTACTGGTCGTCGCCGGCGGAGGCGAACAGCGGGTAGCGCGAGTGGAAGTGAGGTGGAGAGGTGGCGAAGTGTGGAGGTATACTAACTTGTAGACCATGCCGTGCGAGACGACGATGTACTGGTCGTCGCCGGCGGAGGCGAACAGCGGGTAGCGCGAGTGGAAGTGAGGTGGAGAGGTGGCGAAGTGTGGAGGTATACTAACTTGTAGACCATGCCGTGCGAGACGACGATGTACTGGTCGTCGCCGGCGGAGGCGAACAGCGGGTAGCGCGAGTGGAAGGCGACGGCTCGCACCGCGCCGCCGTGCAGCCGCAGCGTCTGGTACGGCTTCGACGACAGCTCCAGGTCGAACCTGCGCACGCACACACACACACACGCTCTATATTTTAACTTACTCATTTTAAGTATATTCTCGAAAAAACATACAGCTATATGCATAAAATTGATAAAATCAAAATATAACATTTAAAAACTTAAGCCAGCAAACTTAACACAAAAATTAAATCTTATAAACTCGATAGTGGATGCAATTGTAAGTGTTGAAAATAATACGGGTATCTTGTTTTATTTTAGTTACACCGAAACAAGGGGATCGAGATGTTCAACAGTCTGTTCAGTCAATCAGTAGTTAATAAGGCTAGTTTTAGTTTTTAATTATTACTAGTTGTCGAAATTCGACCGTTTTTCATTAAATTTTTAGATTTGTAAATTTAACAAACTGTATTTCACTTTCAACTGCACATTAAAATATAAAACATGGATATCTAATATATTAAATAAAGGTTTTTTTTGCATTGATACACAAAATTCAAAGCTCATTCAGCAAATCTGTACGTAATTATTTATTGGCAACATTTTAAAATTCTTTATCGGCAATGTCTACTCTGTGCCACTATTTGATAATTGACTATTATTAAAACGCAGTGATTATATACTCTTTGACTATTATCTGTTTAACAATTAACATTGACAGTATCAATGTAAAAAATTAATGATTTATTTTATTTTTATAGCGGTTTATTGATTTCTAATAAGACTACGTATTTGAGATCTTTTAAGATCATTTGGTGGATTGTTGAATATAACAAAATAAATTATAAATTCATTTAGCTGGTACATATTATGAGTTTTGAAAACAGTCATTCATTTGTTTTTTCCTCATTATTTTATTCTTTGGCGTCGCTTATTACATCACAATGGAAAACATGAAATATCGGTATATTTACGAGTACGAGTTCTACCGTGGCACCAGTGCTGCAGAAACAGCTCGAAGGATTAATGATGTGTACGGCGCTGGTGTCGCAAAAGAAAGCACGGTACGTTTTTGGTTGCAAAGTTTTCGTTCTGGAAATTTCGACATTCAGAACCAACCCCGTGGACGGCCGGAGACCAAAGTGGAAAATGAAGAATTAAAGGCTATTGTGGAAGCGGATCCATCACAAAGCACTTCAGAGATAGCTGCAGGCTTCGGGGTAAGTGATAAAACTGTATTAATCCACTTGAAGCAAATCGGGAAAGTAAAAAACTTGAACGATGGGTACCTCATGAATTGAGTGAATCGAACCTGCAAACACGTGTCGACTGCTGTGTTACTTTGCTCAACCGACACAATAATGAAGGGATTTTAAATCGAATCATTACTTGTGATGAAAAGTGGATACTGTACGATAATCGGAAGCGCTCGTCGCAATGGCTGAAACGTGCTTCCTCGGCGTCCATAAAACGTTTTCCTCGAAATTTTTCTTTTATTTTCGGAAATAAATAAAAATCGCAAGGTGCGAGGTCGGGGCTATATAGGGCGGGTGACCCAGTAATTCCACGTCTGACGTCGGCAAGTAGTCGATTGTTTGCTTGGCGGTTTGCGACGAGGCGTTGTCGTGGTGAAGGAGGATCCTACTGCAAGGACGTTTCTCCCGAGCTTTTTCCAAGACAAGTGGCAAACAATTGTTAGTGTACCACTCTGCAGTAACTGTTTTTCGATCCTCTAAAACAATTGTTGCGTAATGACCTGTCCTTTCGAAGAACGAGGCCACCATCTTTTTTACCACGCTTCGACCTCTCTTCACTTTAGTTGGCAACTCCTAGGAAGGAAACACCCAGACAGCAGACTGTCTCTTAGTTTCAGGATCATAACAATAAATCCAGCTATCGTCACCCGTAAGTATGTCAAACACAGCATTTGAGTCACCTCCGTTGAATCTTTGAACCATTTCACGACACCAATCAACACGACGGAGTTTTTGGGCCTCTGTCAAATTATGAGGTATCCACCGGGCACAAAGCTTCCTGACCGCTAAATGTTCATGGAGGATTTTGTGCACTTGACTCATACCGATGCCTAAGCTTGTCCGAATCTGCTGATAAGTTACTCTTTTGTCAGTCTCTATCATACGCCGCACAACACTGATGTTATCTTCAGTCGTCGCCGTAGAAGGCCGTCCCTCACACAGATCATCGGTGAGGTTAGTGCGACCACGTTTAAACTCATTAAACTAGTTGTAAACAGTGGCACGAGATGTGGCTTCATCATGAAAGGTCAATCGAAGTCTATCATAACTTTCTTGTTGATTTAAATGACATCGAAAGTCATAAAAAAAATATTGTACGAAAATTTTCTTGCGTTAAATTCATGCTGAAGTGACACAGACAATTTTCAATTTGCCGGTAAATCGTAAACAAATGACAAAGTAATAAAATACATACACAATAATATTGGCAGAGTTCCATTTTCAAAATTTGAACTTATTATTTTATTATATCGTTTACAAGTGTTCAGTTCTAAAAACTTTCAGTGTCGCAGTAGTGAGCGTGGCACTAAGAAAGTAAGCAGTAGGCAAAAACTTTGTGAATTGAATCGCACACAGAGGAGCGTGCGAAAGCGTAGTAAAATTTAAAGTACAGCCTATATATGTCCCAGTGCTGGGCACAGGCCTCCTCTCATTTCTGAGAGGGTTTTAGGGCAAGGAAATGTCCGCCGCGCTGCCCCAATGCGTGTTGGCGAACTTCACATGTCTTCGAAATATTTTTTTGATTTCTCAGACATGGGTTTCCTCACGATGTTTTCCTTCACCGCCGAGCACGTGGTAAATCAGCATTTAAAATTGCAATTAACAATTTTATTGGTGCCGGCGGGGATCGAACCCGGGTTGCTTGCGTACTGTGTAACTTACAGCGAGCGCTAACCATCTGAGCTATCACGGCTCGCGTAAGCATAGTGTTGCCCATAAATCACATTCAATTTGGGATAAATTCAAAAAAAAGTAGAAGTCGTATTTTTAAAATTTGCAATAATAGTATATCATTAATTATATATTTGAACTTAAATATAAAAGTAGGATATTCTGAAAAATAACCCTGTATAGATTTGAAAGCAGAAAGAAGAGAGAGATTAGAGTTAGATATAGTGAAGTTATGTAAGATATATCAAAAAGGCATATTATGTTGCGAGTGGTGTGTAGGCGAATGGCGGTGTGCTTACCACATGCACTTGCGGTCGTAGGAGGCGACGAGCAGGTTGTCCCCGGCGGGGTGCAGCGCCAGCGAGCTGATCCACTGCGCGCCCGCCAGCAGCTTGCGCACCAGCTCCTGCTTCACCAGGTCGTACACGCGCACCGCGCGCTGCGTCTGCACAACGAGCGGCCGGGGTCACGCGGGGTCGCGCGTCGCGAGGCGCGAGCCGCGCGAGCCGCGCGTGCATAGTGCATACTCACGGCCACGAACAGCAGCGGGCGGTGCGGGTGGAAGACGGCGCACTGCAGGCGGCCGGGCGCGCGGCGGAAGGGCAGCTGGCTGCGGCGCCGCGACAGCTGGTGCACCAGCACGCCGCGCGCGCCCGCCTCCTCCAGCGTCGCCGCCAGGTAGTCCCCGCGCGCGTGCCACGACAACTGCACACACACACACATACCATCAACATCAATTATACAATAAGCCCGACAAACGAACATACACACCACTTGATGGTAACTGGATGCTGTGCCTCATACACAAATCTTTACTAAAGAATCAAAATGCAGATACGTTTTCACCCCCAAGACACAATTTAGAACAAAAACTGTCTCACAGCTGAGAATCGAGCAGGGCGCGGGCGCCGCCTGAGCGGGTAACTGACGCGACAAATAGGGACGCAGTTATATTTTAATTTACGACAGTTACTGTTTTTAGAGCAAATACGAAATAAAGTTACATACTTGTCTGAAATAAACTTTAAATCACGTTGACAAAGTGCACACATAAATAATGAAAGAGCTTTTAATAGCTGTTTAAATTAAATATATCTAAATCATTCCACTGATATTACTCAACGGGTTTTTCTTCAGCGAACTGAAGAACCTATGGATATTTCTGAATTGATATTTCAAGAATATACAGAATATGAAATGAATTCTTGTAGAGATAGACTTAGTGCAGTGTAGTTCTTCTGTATGTAATTTGTGCTTATGCCCAGATTCAATTTTTATATTAATAAAAATATAACAATTATTTATTTATTACCTTAATCATAATTTAAATTAAATATTTTAACAAATTTCGTCCACTGCCAAGTTCAAAAAAATATTAAGCAAATATAAATAAAAAGAGTTATCTTAATATGTGTACGAGCTGCTGTGCTGTACAATCTTAGAAGTTGATATAAAATAGAAAGAATTGAGTTGATAATGTGATTTAATTTGATAATACTGCTAGTGAGTACGATGCGCGACGGCGAATGAATGCGTACTGAATGGATGAGAATGAAAGATGATACATGGTAAAAATGCTTATGCAAAATGTGCGGTTTGTAAAGACTGTACATGCTGCGGGGAGAGAGAGAGAGAGAACAGATGATGATTGATAGGCGATTACAAATTGATACTAATTGATAACGATGATTATACTATAAAAATTAGCTTATAAATTTCAATTAAAAAACTTATAAATTTCACACTTCACTACACTGCACTAAGATCACTAAAATTGCAAACTGTAGGCGACGTCGACTTATCCAGTGCGCACTCAGTTCACCTGATGACGTAACTGCGATACCGCGGGCTCGACCGATGTTGCTTGCTCTGTGTTTCGGTTCGTGCCAGTGAACTGTACATTCAAGCCAGCTGATCTTTCGCTTTGAGAGGGACCTGTATGCGTGGCGCATCTGCGGCGTAGACCCGCAAGGCAAATAATGTTGATGCTAGTATAGCTGCTCCAGCAGAAGATAAATAAGCACATATTGATGTAGGTCGTGGTTTGATAACTGATTTACCATCTCTGTATCAGCGTCGCTTGTCTTCAGCTGCTCTATTTGGTCCAATACTTGACAAGTGTTTTCGATTCTCCTCATTTTCTGACTCGTCGAATTTCTGAGCCTTTGGAGAGGAATAGATAGGTTGATGACATCATTGATTGGAGGTATGTCTATCTTTGCAAGGACGGGCTTGATATTATAATTAGTGACCTGCTTTCTGTGTGAAAATATTGTCAATGTTTCACTTTTAATGAAACACGTCCTCGAGAATGATAATACCGGCCTTGCTAAGTCGTTGCGCTGTAACATGATGCTCGCATATTATTCTTATCATCCTTGATTACAGCAAAAGTACAGGTACGTATTTAGTTTGTTAAGTTCAACCCATATATCTTTGCAGGGCGAAGTTTTGATTTCACACTGACCTGTGTCTTCATTTTTGATGCAGAGAATATCGTCCGAATTCATATGGAAAATAGGTTTCTGGCGGGCAGGTGAGTCTCAGCGTTGAACTGTGTACATCTTCGAACTTCTTCTTCTGATAATGGTACGTACGAGTCCTTTTGGATGTTGATCGCGATATGATCTGCGATAGGTGTGATGCGGACCATCTGTTTTTGTACTTGCTGCGGGATAGATATAAGCCTGTAATCTCGTAGGTATCCCTGCTTACCAACGGGATTTTGATCTCGAAAATAAAGTATTGGCTTGTCATCCTTGCTTTTACTTCCAGTAAATGATAGAGTCTGGATAAGTTGTTTTGATGTTGTTTATAGGCAGAGCTAATTCCTTTGATAATTGGCCAGAGATAATATTTAACTCTTCATTCAGTTGTTCAGGCGTTAATAATAAACATTAAACTGCCCATAGTGGATGTCTGTGATGGTCTCCACCAACGTTTCTTGAATGTTTTAAGATTGGCCAAAATGTTGTTTGCTATCATGGATGAGAGAATAAATTCATTGATGATTTTTTCGGTCTGAATTTCCTTTGTTATGATGTTGGCTTTTTCTAGCTCTATGATGTGGGCATTGAAGATCTTGTACTGCTTGTTAATAGACTCTTCGATTCGACTCAAAAGGTTATATTCAGCTTCAACCACGGATGTTTGATTTTTCCATAAAAGAGCAAGATGTTTCTGATTCATCCTGATTATATTGATGTCTCTCTCGTATTTTTGAGCAAACTCTTCGTCTAACACACCGAACAAGCTGTGCGCTAGGTATCCGACACCGTTGATAAGCCCGCGCCGGCGTCTCGAGCGCGTGTATTGCTGACCGAGCAACATATGATGATAGTAGTCCAGTTCAGTGGCCTCATGACGTAGTTGTGACAACATTACGTCACATTTTGTTTGTTTGGATATCTTGGAGCATATGTTATCCAAATAATCGAAGTACTTGCGATAATTCAATGCCTTGCCAGTACGGATTCATTTCGTAGTAGACAATGAGTTTCCACTGATCTCTGACAAGGCATGTTGGAAATTTTGTCCAAATAAATGCTCTGATTATTGCTTAGACTAAGTAGGTTGAAGGCACACTGAACGGGTGAAATGATGGTAAGTAAAGTCAACATTGCTAAAGCTATGAAGTTGCATGATTTTTGCTTCGGTTTTTTGCTTTGGTGCTTTTTGCTGTAGACTCCTTATTGCTTGATTCGAATTTTGCTCGCACCAACGTAATCATCTGATAGAAGTGGTGATATTTTTGTAATAGGCCTCTTGATAATGTTGTTTTAGTTTTCAGGGACACCACTCGGACCAGATCGTCCTTTCCAGGGTGAAGTTCAACAACTCTAGCGAGCGCCCACTTGCCGGGAGGTAAGTTGACGTCATGTATGACGACAACGTCACCAATTTTCATGTTTCTTTGCTTCTGTTGCCACTTGCTTCTAGCTGATATTGGCACAGGAACTCGGACTGCCATCTCTTCCATATGTCGTAGAAGATTTTCTGTACCAGTTGCCAACGTGTGCGCTCGTCCCTTTCGGTTTCGATGATGGTGAGGTGGGGCCACTCGCCAGAAAATGTGACGGGGTGAGGAAGTTGATGTCCTCGGGATCTTCGCGCACACAGTGGCCTTGAGTTCAGGCACGCTTCCAGCTGTGACAACAATGTTGATAGCTCCTCAAATGTTTTGTGCTCCATGACTCTTCGTAAGTGGAATTTTAGGCTTTTCACCGCCTTCCATAGACCTCCTGCACCAGGCCACGAGGGGCGTGAAGTGCCATTCGATCTCCGTCTGATATTGCTGCGAAGAAATCATCGTCCAAGGCTTGTCGAAGATTGATGAATTCCTGCTGTGGTGTTTGTTGGCGCCGACGAAGTTGGTCCCGTTGTCGCTGTACAGGTGACGCGGTGCTCCACGGCGCGCTGCCATTCGTCGGAGTGCTGCGAGGAATGCTGATGAGGAGAGGTCTGATACCATTTCAAGGTGTACGGCCTTAGTGACCATACACACAAAACTGCGACGTATCCTTTCGTCGTTTTTATGCCTCGTCCTTTGTTTGCCACGTCGATGAAACGGTGTAATCGGTCCCAACGTGGTAAAATGGCCTGGTTGGGTTACATCTTGCTGACGGTAGGTCTCCCATGATTTGAGTCTGTTTGATTGGGTTGTGTCTTCTGCAGACAACACATTCACGGATGCGTTTTTTGACAGCCCTGTTGCCGCCAATAATCCAGTAATGCTGTCTCAGATTCGATAGAGTCAGGCGGGCTCCACCGTGGAAGGTGGCCTGTGTGCCTGATCGATTATGAGCTCAGTGAAGTGTCCGCTGTGTGGCACGATGAGAGGATGCTTCATGTTTTCATCGATGCTTGCATTATTGATCCTGCCACCAACTCTTAGAAGATCGTTTTTTCCAAGAATGGATTAAGGGACAGTAGTTTGTTGTTACGCTTCACTTTCCTGCTTCTTGATGGTAAGTATTTCTTCATAAAAATACTTTTCTTGTATGTGCTTTATAATAATGTATTTTGCTTGTTTGATTTCAGGTGCAGTTAGATACGGCGTCTTCGGTTTGAATTCGACACCGCCCGCAATACCCAGGTAAGTATACGCGTCACCGCGTCATACAGCTATGTTTGTTTATCAACGCTTCGATTACGTCAGAGCTGTGACGTTGAATAGTGACGTTGGTTTGCATTGCTTTCTTCACTTCTTGATTCGTAGTGTATTTTTGTGGTGGTTTCTTTTGATATGTTTTCAGCCATGATGGGCCTTGCCACCACAAGGGATGATTTTGAGGATTGCTGTTGATACCCCACGGCTGGCGCAGTCTGCTGGATTATCAGTCGACTTGACATACTGCCAACAGTCCGCAGGTATGATTTCTTTGATTTGTTGTACACGGTTACGAAATGGCTTCCAGCGATTGATGTCGCCTTGATCCAGCCGAGCACAGCTGTTGAGTCTGACCAGCCGAAGGTCTTGATGTTTTGCTCTGATAGACTGGGTTTGACTGTCTGCATGAGTCTTGATAATAAGTGAGCGGCACACAGTTCTAATTTCGGCAATGATATGATTTTGATGTCGGAACTAGTTTTGATTTTGCTGCTATCAAAACTACTGCTTGTTCACCTTGTTTCTTGCTCTTGATTTTGCTGTAGATAACACAAGCGTAGGCACGTTCTGAGAATCGCAGAACCCGTGTAGCTCAATGTCGTCGTTCTCATAACTTTGAAGCCATCTTGGTACTTGGATTTGATTGATGCCTTGAGGTCATGTTTGATCTTAGACCACTCTTCTTCAATGCTTAGTGGAAGTTGGTCATCCACTTCAAATCTCTTTTCCAGACTGATTGGAATAAGAGTTTCAATCTTGTTGTTACAGGACAGAGCCAACCGGCCGGGTCGAAAACCTTTGAGATGTCTGAAAGTAGTGACCTTTTTGAGGCTGGTTTGTCTGTTGATGTGTTGATTTTGAGCTCAAAAGTGAAGACGTCCTTCTGAGGGTTCCAGCGCAGTCCCAGGGTCTTTGTTGATTCTTTCTGCTTGAAATCAAACCCAATTTGATGATTGCTATCTGTGTCTGATCCTGCTGCTTGTAGTAACTCATTGCTGTTTGAGCACCACCTTCGTAGATTAAACCCCTGATCTGAGTAGGTTGATCAGATCTGTTTTAATTTTAGAGCAGCTGGGATGCTGTGCTGACCGCTTAAGACATCGTCCATGAAAAGTCTCTTCAACACCTTAGCTGCTTCAGGAAATGCTGTCCTTCGTCGCGTGCTAATTGCTTTAGTGTTCACTTGGAACGGCGCTGCTTTCGTCCCGTACGTCACAGTTAATAGTTCGTATTCTTGAAGTGGCTGATTTGATGATTCACGCCATATGATTTTTTGTAGATGTTTGTCGTTATTATTGCAGAGGATCGCTCGAAACATTTTTCGATGTCTGCAGTGAAGGCGACCTTATACTGTCTCCAACTTATGATCAATGATAGTGTCTGCTTGCAGATTGGGTCCGTTGTACATCAAGTCGTTTAGGCTGTAGCCTGATGATTCTTTGATGACGCGTTAAATACGACGCGTAATGCAGTTGTAAGCGATTCGGCGCGCTGTACACAATGATGTGGCAGGTAGCAACTCGTTGCCGGGATCGTGTTACTGTTACGAGTACATTGCTGCATATGTTCTAATTCAATGTATTCGCGCATAAAGTTTTTATACATTGCTGCGAGGTCTTCGTTTTGGCGAATTTTTCCAGCTGATAAAGTTGTGCCACGGCCTTCTGCTTTGAATCACCCAGCTTTTCTTCGAAGCCTGGTTTCATGGGCAGACGTACAACATATCGACCGTCTTCTCGTCGTGTTGTTGTGTTGTTATAATGCCCAAGCAGTATTGATCCTCGGATGATATTGTTATTTTGTTGTTCGCTATGTCTTCGATTGTCCAAAACCTCTGAATATTTTGTAAATCGTGCAGAACAACATTACACTGATAAGACTTCAGGTTGCCGCAGATGATCCAACCGAGTCGTGATTGCTGAACAATCGGTTGATTTTCATCTTTCTGATGATTCCACCTATGATGATGTTCGAGTAGATGTTCGCACCCAGTAATATGTCTATGGGACGGCTGATATTGAAGTCTGGATCAGCAAGCCGTATGCCTTCAAGACGTTTCCATGACGGTTTGTCAAAGGATCTGTTCGGTAGATTGTTTACCAAACTTTTCATGATGATGACGTCAGTATTGAATGTGTATTCTGAATTCATAGATGATGCTATAGTGATGATACCTTTGCAGTTATTTTCCTTTGTGCCAATCCCGAAAATAATACCTTGCAACGTTGTCGTGGAAGGCCAAGTCTTTGAGCGGCATTTTCGCTTATAAGTGATGTTTGTGACCTGATCAATCAGCGCTCGCATCGTCAGATAGCTTCCATCAGCTGATAGCACCTTGATTTGGGCTGTTGGGAGGATTTCGGCGACGTTTTCTTGTGAAACATGTGTCACGTTTCTTTGCTGTGTAACTCTTTGTTGCTGTCTCGCTCGCTCGCGTTGATATTTGATGCGTATGCTTCGTGCAATAAAGTATTGTGACCGCATTTGCAATGCGCGCATCTTTGTCGGAAAACAGTCCTTGCCTTTATGATCAAAAGACAGTTTTATAAATTCAATTTTGCCACTGTTTTTCGTTTTAATTTGGTGTCTGACCTAGAAACGATTTACAGTGGAAAATTCCATGTTGTTCATTGCACAATGGACACGTGTATTTATTCCTTGCTAACGATTTCAATGACTTCACATTTGTATGATTGATAAATGCTTTAGTTGATGCACCCGGTATGCCTTGGAATATTGAGCTTTTGGAATCTTGATAGGTAGCTTGTTGATTGCCCGCGGCGCTTCTTGCTTGCGTCGAGACGATTCTAATGCTGTGAATCGCATTTCCAAAAAGTTAGAAATCCTGATAGCGTAGGCAATTCCTCGGATCTTCAAGATATTCGAAGTAGTCATTGTGTGTATCAGTGTCCAATTTCTGCATCAACAAATGTACCACCAAAGGATCCCAACTTGATGTATTCACGCCTAAGTTTTTTACGGCACTTAGACACTCTTTTGTGGTGTCGTGCAATTTTTCAGGGCAAATGATGATTGGTGTTGTATTGTTTGCCAAAAAGCGTGTTCATGTGAGAACTAAAATCAATCGTTTGTTGTTATACCGATGATTCAGAATTTCCCAGCATGTTTCATAGTTTTCGGAACTAATATTTAGATGTTGTATTAGTTTCTCGGCTTCCCTTGACCTTGCTTTTTAAATGTTGCATTTTTTGCACATTTGAAATGAATTTATTCTTGTGGATCATTTCCATGAAGAGATCTTTGAAAGATGACCACTGCTGATAGTTGCCGCTGAACGTAGGGATTTCCATTTTTGGCGTAGAATGCTTTTGATGAGATACGGACCACATCTTGCTGTTGATTGATTTTTTGATCTTTTTGTAGCTGTCTTCGAACATGTAGTATGTTTTTTCGTACTGCACATCTTCTGTGGTAAGCTCGCTGTCGATCTCCCAGTGTAAGGAGTCCACGGCATTCCAGCGAAGTTGTAAGTCACGTAAGCTGTCCTCGAGCTCCCACTTTTCGGTAAGTAACTCGAGATTAGTGGCATTGATTGCTCGTTCTAGTGCTTTAAAATTGCTTTTTTGTTTCCGGTACATCTCGTCAAGTTTGCTGTGGTTACCTCTGTCTACTCGGCTGGTGCTGGCCTGACCTGATGGGGACGCTGTTGCAGCCGTTGATGGTGGACGCCAATCTGTAGTCACGCCGGCTAAAGGGTAGCAGGTCTCAGAACTGACTTCTTTTCTTGATCAGTAGATAGGTGTTGCTGGATAATTCTCCGACAGTCGGTGTAATATGACTTTGCTTTTCAGAAGTGATTTTCCAAGAAATAAGTGTAGTCTTGGTCCTCGTACTCACACAACTTGACATGATTGGCTTGGAACTCTCTCAGTACTGATCCAGAGTCTCTAGTCGCCTTGATATGTAAGATGGGGTTTTCTTTCAGCTCCATCTTTCTTGAAGTTGGTGAATAACTGCTCCATTGCTTGAAGAGTTGTTGCTGAGTTGATAGTAAATCTTCCATTTTATTTGATTAATGGACGATTTGATTGATAATCAGTGACGGATGCTTCCAGTCACGGAGGTGATGCTGTTGCTAAGTGCTCCGGTATCCTAATGCAATATATGCGCCTTCTCAATCTCGTCGGTGAGACCCGCTTGTGGGAGGCCGACTCGACCGATTCGCTATTGCACTTCAGACACAGAAACACAAAGACAAAAATGTTTTCGTGGTGATGGCGTGATGTTTACCAATCACTGCTGCTGGGATGGTGTATGCGGTAGCAGAAAATTGTTCACTGCGCAATAGCTTTTAAAATAACTTGTAGCGTTTTTGCTAAGTAGGCGGTAATACGTGGGCAGCACTAAACGGGCGAAACGAAGTCACGTTGTCGAACCGCGTGGTCCCGCTTCTCTTACCGGCACTAGATCAATGCTCGAAGGACCATTAAGATGTACGAGCTGCTGTGCTGTACAATCTTAAAGTTGATATAAAATAGAAAGAATTGAGTTGATAATGTGATTTAATTTGATAATACTGCTAGTGAGTACGATGCGCGACGGCGAATGAATGCGTACTGAATGGATGAGAATGAAAGATGATACAATATGGTAAAAATGCTTAAGTGCAAAAATGTGCGGTTTGTAAGACCACCTACAATATGTATTAAGAAATTTATGGATGGCAATAACCCCTGGGAATGAGGTAGTTGCTACTAATTATTTCTAATATGATTTGTATAATTAGTTGTGTAACACAATACATGATTGTAAACAATTATTTTTTAAATGTCCCGCTGGGTTTCTTGCCAATTCTTCCCTAGACAAAGGTATTTTCCGAACCAGTGGCAAATTGAACTTAAGAATGACTTTGAATAAGTACTATTAATAATGTATACTGAACAAGAAAAAATCCATTTCTATTTCTATTGAATCCAAAATTTAAAAATTTATTAATTTTATTCTCTATTGTGTTTTTGTTATAACGACTTTAGATTTTATGTGTTATCTATTTTTACCGGTATTAATATTAAGTTCAAATAAAAAAGTACATCAACAATTTCAATGACACATTTTATTAAAAACATGTACAATTATTATTATATATATTATTACACTGAGCTTGCAACTGTAGCTCAGTATCATGTTGACGAAGGTCAATGTCTCTGTCGAATCCTCTCGTTCTAATTATACAAACACCCTTTCTCTCCTTAGTTTCATTCCTTATTTTGTCCTCACTCAAAAAAAAATTCTAATGATCTAAGTGGTTTCTTTTTGGCTTGGCGGTTGGCGGTTACATCATTATAAAATTGAGCAAAAATTAACTAAAACAAGTTCAAAACACAAAACTACTAAAACAACACGAAGTGGAGCGAAGTCAAGTGTTTATCTTAAGAAATCCGCGTTCGGAAATCACAATTCATAAGACGTGAAACATGGTTTTATAAACATAAAAAATGTTCCTCCATGTAATTATATAAATAGTGTTTTGTCAAATAACTGTTTTACATTAATTAACACACTATTAATAATAAGTTTCATAACATTTTCTTATTTCTACGCACAATAAAAGACTCAACAAATACAATAATAGCAATATATAAACTTATCATTCCTATTCATTAGTTCGTTTTAATATTGAGTTCTAAGGTTTGTTTACATATAGTTACATTAAAGTATCGAGTACACGTGAATAAAAGATAAGCGTTCGTGCTGCTGACGACTTTAGTCACAGTTTGGTTTTCGCATAGTTTACTCTATGCGAATTCTTGACGCAATTGTTTATTATTCGTGCTCGGGGTACATATAGTAAACTAAATTAAAAAAGGTAGTGAAGTTAGTACTTACGTGCAGCAGCGGTTTGAAGTGCGTGACTGAGAGACGCACGCCGCGAGCCCACTGCGCCTCGTCCGCCGCCTCCCACTGCACGCACGCCGCCGTGCGCTCGTCCACTGCACACACACATACACACACACACGTTACACGTTACACACGCCCACACACGCACATGTTATACATGCACACTTTACACACGCGCACACACACTTATACGTTATGCACGCACGCCGCCGTGCGCTCGTGCACTGCACACACGCATACACACGCACACGTTACACACGCACACAAACGCACCCAGCGCCGCCTCCGCGGCCTCCCACTGCACGCACGCCGCCGTGCGCTCGTCCACTGCACACACACATACACACACACACGTTACACACGCCCACACACGCACATGTTATACATGCACACTACACACGCGCACACATACTTATACGTTATGCACGCACGTGTACACAAGCACACTTCACCGCGTCCGCGGCCTCCCAATGCACGCACGCCGCCGTGCGCTCGTCCACTTCACACACGCATACGTTACACCACGCACGCACATGTTAAACACGCATATGTTAAAAACGCATATGTTTTACACGCATACGATACACACGCACACGATACACAAGCACACGTTACACACGCACACGTGTGTAGCAGTGTGTGTTTGCGATTCAGAGGTACAGCTTCTTTTATATTTAAATTACTTTACAGCTATGTAGTTTAAGCATAGTTTAAGACGATAGCACGTAACTATGAGTGGCAAGCAACACACGTGTTGTTACTTTAAAAGTTTATACACACACCGAGTTTAATTTGACAACATTTTATTTTATGTTTTGGACCGTAGTGTCCTCACCCTCACGACTAACGTAAAACTTACTTCTAAGAGACGAATGAAATATACAGTCCGTACGGATAAAGAATGGGATTGGAAATGGCGGCTCATCGAGTTCGTACCGTCAACATGCACGGTACCAATAACGAAAAACTGCTAATAACGGTATATTGTTATAGCGTTATATTATTCGGTTAGTTGGAAATTTTATATTAACGGGAAAATATTTGAAAAGAATAGTATACAGAGTAGGTTTTTTTTATAGAATAAGGGTGACAAACGAGCACACAGTCCAACTGATGGAAAGTGGATGCTGTGGCCCATAAAGTAACTGGGGTATATATGAAAATTAAGTGTCGTTAGAGGCGACAGAGGGAAGCTGAACTAGGAAGGACTTTCCTGATAACAGTTGAATAAAAAAAACTGTGGTTGCCAACTCGTTTAATGGCTTTTCCCTCTTTATTGGGAGATATATTATCAGCAGTGGGCTTTTAATAGGCTGCAATGGTAATCTTACAAATGATCAATCATGCGGTGCGGTAGGTGCGGGCGGGTACTCACTGACGACGTCGCGCGCGGGCGGCGGCTGGGCGAGCAGCGCGTCGGTGCGGGCGGCCGCGCGGTGCGCGCCGACCGCGGCGCCCGGCGCCAGCAGCAGCAGGCGGCGCGGTAGAGTGCGGTAGGTGCGGTAGGTGCGGTAGGTGCGGTAGGTGCGGGCGGGTACTCACCGACGACGTCGCGCGCGCGGCGGCGGCTGGGCGAGCAGCGCGTCGGTGCGGGCGGCCGCGCGGTGCGCGCCGACCGCGGCGCCAGCGCCAGCAGCAGCAGGCGGCGCGGTAGAGTGCGGTAGGTGCGGTAGGTGCGGTAGGTGCGGTAGGTGCGGGCGGGTACTCACTGACGACGTCGCGCGCGGGCGGCGGCTGGGCGAGCAGCGCGTCGGTGCGGGCGGCCGCGCGGTGCGCGCCGACCGCGGCGCCCGGCGCCAGCAGCAGCAGGCGGCGCGGTAGAGTGCGGTAGGTGCGGTAGGTGCGGTAGGTGCGGTAGGTGCGGGCGGGTACTCACTGACGACGTCGCGCGCGGGCGGCGGCTGGGCGAGCAGCGCGTCGGTGCGGGCGGCCGCGCGGTGCGCGCCGACCGCGGCGCCCGGCGCCAGCAGCAGGCGGCGCGGTAGAGTGCGGTAGGTGCGGCAGGTGCGGTAGGTGCGGTAGGTGCGGTAGGTGCGGGCGGGTACTCACTGACGACGTCGCGCGCGGCGGCGGCTGGGCGAGCAGCGCGTCGGTGCGGGCGGCCGCGCGGTGCGCGCCGACCGCGGCGCCAGCGCCAGCAGCAGCAGGCGGCGCGGTAGAGTGCGGTAGGTGCGGTAGGTGCGGTAGGTGCGGTAGGTGCGGGCGGGTACTCACTGACGACGTCGCGCGCGGGCGGCGGCTGGGCGAGCAGCGCGTCGGTGCGGGCGGCCGCGCGGTGCGCGCCGACCGCGGCGCCAGCGCCAGCAGCAGCAGGCGGCGCCCGGCCGCGGCCGCCAGCAGCGCGAGCCCGGCGGCGGGCGCCCACGCCACGCGCGCGTCACCGCCGCGCCCAACTCCAGCGTGCGCAGGCAGCGCCGCTGCTCGTCTCCATACTGCGCACACACACAGTACACGCTACACGTGCTGCTAACTGCTGGCTGCTAGCTGTGCCCTATACACGTCTACATTTATCCACCCCCGACGACTAACATGGAATGCCTCGTATCTAATAAAAGGGTCCTCCGTTCTCTACACTCACCGTACAAAATACGGCAGCATTATCCTTCTATATTACGCTGGTATTCTGTGAAAACGTCGTCCAACCCTGATCAAGCCGACCCATTCGTACTGCAACTAAACACAATAATACGTGCAAAAGAATTGGCTATGTTTTAAGTTTATGTATAGCACATCAGTATCTTCCTACTGATCTCATGAAAACCATTATGGTGCTTATTCTTAAGAACAGTATAGGAGATACATCGAAATTAAATAATTACAACCCAATCTCACTAGCCACCATAATAACTAAAGTGCTAAACAGTCTCCTTGACAGACAATCATGAAAGCATATTCATCTGCATGATACACAATTTGGATTCAAACCTGGAATATCCACAAAGAGCGCAATTTTATGTCTTAAGCAGACTGTAGGTACTACGCAGATAGAAAAACGCCAGTGTATGCCTGTTTTTAGATCTATGAAAAGCTCGATCTAGTCACTTATGATATCTTATGGCGAAAGTAACAGGAGAAGACTGATTTGCCCCAAGAGATTATCTCCGTATTTAAATTTTGGTATAACAACCAAATAAACTATGTTCCATGAGTTAGCAGCTTTTCTGAGAGGTATAGACTGGAATGCGGGGTTAGACAAGAAGGGTTGAGTTCGCCTACGCTTTTCAACCTATACATAAACCAGGTGATTGTGGAGCTCAGCAGCACTAAAGGCGATTGTTCTATAGACGGAGTTTGTATAAATAATATAAGCTGTGCAGATAACATGGTGCTGCTGAGCCCCACGACAGGTGCACTCATAAGGGCAAAGACCCATGAGCTCAAGTATAATTTAACGAAGAGCAAGCTTATGGTTTTTAATTCAGGCACTAAAAGGCAGCTCACCATGCCTCCTGTTAAACTCTGTGATAATCCTATGAAGAGAGTAGTCAAATTTAAGTACCTAGGCCACTGGGCAACAGAGGAGTTAAACGATAACTTAAATATAGAAAGGGAACGCAAGGCGTTGGCTGTTCCCTGGTGCTGGCCCGCAGGTTTGCACGGTGTACTAAAGAAGTAAAAGTAACACTTTTTAAATCATATTGTCAATGCTTTTACACATGCAACTTGTGGGTTAGATATACGCAGCGGGCATACAACGTCCTGCGTGTTCAATACAAAAATGCGTTCAGGATGCTGTTGGGATTGCCGCGTTTTTGTAGTGCCTCTGTCATGTTCGCTGAGGCACACACGGATGGCTTTCATGTTACTTAGTCGACTGCGTAACTCTACCAACAGCATCCTAACCACACTTGCTGATAGGTGGAATTCTGCCATTATTAGGCACTGGTTAAGTCTACATGTAAAATTAAATAAATAGGATATATGTAATGCACGCGGGATGTATAATTTCATAAGTTAAAAAAATTAAAAACAAAGGAAGTTAAATACTAACACTAGTTTTAAGTTTTTATTTTTTTAATACTAACATCTCTATGAATTATATCTGAATAAAAATATTATTATTATTATAAAACACTATGAAAATAAATGAAACCAACCATAAATCACATTCATTCATAATTCCCATTCATTCTTATAATTTCCTACTAGCGTCATAAATTTGTTAAAAAAAAAGAAAGAAGTTATTATTAAAGCCTAAAAAAACAGTATATTGACACAAAATATACGAACTCTTGAGGGTGCCGTCGTCGCTGCCGGAGACGACGTACTGGCCGGACGGATCGAAATCTATAGAGCGCACCAGATCCGTGTGTCCCGTGAACTTCAGCACTTCAGTCGTTGGGAACGGTTGTAGATCACGAGGAGACGGCAGCTTTGGCACTAAGTCCTCTGGGCTGATCGTTAACTGAAATTATAACATTGATAACTTCAAAAATACAGTTACTGTTATAGCCTATTAACCCCATAAATTGCGTCATAGGGAGGATTTTCCCATAGTTGCCACGTTTTGCAAGCGGGTTGGCAGCCGTAGTTTTTTGATTTTAGTCGTTACTAGGAAGACGCTGCTGCCCATCTCCCGATTTGTTTCCCTCTGTCGCCTCTTACGACACCCAATAAAAGGCAAAGGCATCTTAACACATACAGCCATGAACATGATCAATAAAAGGCGAAGGCAGCTTAGCTCATAGAGCCATGCACATCGAGCTCACCCGCATCTTGATCGCGCGCGGCGCCAGGTAGAGGTCGAGGCAGCGCAGGAAGCGCTCGCGCGTGAAGCGCTCGTAGGCCGCCACCTCGCGCAGCGAGCCGTGCCGCGCGGGCAGGAACGTGTACTTGCGCTTCCACGGCGTCTGCTGCAGCTTGTTCCACTCCTTCATCTGCGAGTACACCCGATGGTTTTACACGAGCTCACACTAACATTACGCGAACAGACTTAGAACAATTAGAAAAGTTCAATACGTGGTAGAGCCACGCCGCAGCTATATTAGTTGTAGCACGAGTGGGTAGCTTCGAACGGGTAGCACCATGCTTTCACAGAATACCAGCGTAAAATAGCAGCTCAATACTGCTGTGTTTCGTATAGTGAGTGTAAAGAACCAGCGACTCTTTTACTGGAAACGAGGCATTCCGTGTTAGTCCTTCCAGTGACAACGCATCTGCATTTTAATTCTTAATCAAGGATAAATGTAGATGTCTATGGGTCACAGAATAGAATAGAATAATTTTTATTCAATATAAATTATTACATAATACTTATTGAAAATCATTTTTTTATTTACCACTAGTTTGTAAAATACCTCTGTCCTGGGAAGAACCAGCAAGAAACCCAGCGGGACTTTTTTTATAGACATATTTCACTTTACAATAATTTTGTTTTTTGTTTGTACAAATTTTAAATGAGTTTTAATAGAACCAGCATGGTGGCGATCACCTCATTCCCAGGGGTTTTTTCACTTATGTATTCTTTGATATTATAACAACCCTTTTTGTACAATTTTTCTTTAATAAAACATATAAAGTTATTTATTGACAAATTTTCTACATTTTCTGGGATTTTGTTGTAAAAGCGTATACATTGCTGTAGGAGCAAGTACATGGTATTTCAATAGTTTAGAAATATGCTGATATCGCGCCTGCGCGCGACACGTTCATTCCAATTACATTTTATTCATAAGTATTTTTTAGTACTATAAACGCTCTCTACGGAATCGGACACAGTTTTAATTACCATATCCCGTGACGTAGATACAACCTACATCGACATCCTACACATCAATTATATGTAGAGGGTCACAATTCACAAACCTCCCCCTACAATTGCCCCATAAATGAATTACTAATTCTGTGGAGTCTAGTAACTGGTATTACAAGCTTATGTTTGTTCCTAGTGTTTGAAGTATGAACATCTTTATTCTAATCAAAGCTATTTATATTTTTATGTACATACATTACATTTTCATAAATATATTGCGATGCCAAAGTTAATATGTTTAGTTTGTGGGGATCGGACCAATAGATACAACTGTCTCGTTACAATATCTCTTTATTATCCTTAACCTAGTAGATGTATTTATTACACTATACTGGGAGGAGGAAGCCACATACCACTACACCTCCCCTGATATACTTAAAAAAAGAAATGTCTTGTATTTATTTTTTTTACATTTTATGTTGTTGATTCTTATAATGATTTCTGATTACATTTACATTACATTGTACTAAATACTTGTCATCTAATGCTGTTATCAAGAATATGAATATAAATGAAATATTTAAATATAATATTATATCAACCCTGAATCTTATAACATAATAATACATTTAATATTGAACATTAAAATAAAATACAATGTTAGACATGGATAAGTGGTAAGATAAAATAGTTAAAATATAAAATTGATTTTATATAAAAAGAGATTATAACTCATGATCATGATCAGATTATACATATTATTAAGTCAGTCCAGGATACGCATGCGATTTTATTTCGTTTACCTTTTTGTTTTGTACGTCATTAACCTGTCGTATTTTGGTACTAACCAACGTTACAACAACACGTTAGCACGAACTTATCACATATCATATCATACCATATATTAAAAAAAAATATATTTTCTCCCAGATTTATTACATAAACTATAGTTCCTCGTTTAATCTATACTTTTTTTTTTGAATCTCAGTTTATATTTTCACGGGTCTACAGCGTGTAATTATTTTTATTTATTTATATTTTTATATATGGAGCTCGGATCACTCCCACATTTAAAAAATTCTTTAATTCTTGGTTAACCTTTTATAATTATTATTTCATATTTATTTATTAGCGTTACACACTAACCTTCACGCAGACATCTCACAGTATGATCAAGTATACCTGTATATATCGTTTTGCATTTAACTTGACATCATATTATATTATGTACTTTTATCCCATCCAAAACCTTGATTACGAAAAGTTCTCATTGACTTTTAGAATTTACATAATACTCGGTTTGTGCACCCGACTATCACTGAAATAACTAATTATCTACCAGATCTTGTGCTTTACCTATTAACATTCCAACATTTTTCATTGAAATAAGTTAATATTTGAATTTACTCTAACCACTGTGTATAAAACACTCACTGAATTTATTTTATCAGTCAAATCAATAAATTATACAATTGCCATTCAACACAAAACTTCTATCTCTTAACCCGTCTTATCACATTAGTGAAATAAAAGAAAACTTACCAAGGAATTGTTACAAGTGCTAGAATAGGCTATATGATCTACCTAGATGATCATATAATATTAAAATATTCGAATCAAAATGCAAAACTGATCTACATTTTCTTAAAAGACTCGACCGATGATACCATTCGCCATAATTGGTAACGAATTAAAATATAAAACTTGTGCTCAATTAGATCGCTTGTGTTCTTACAGCGAGCGATTCATGTTTATTATGAACGTTTCCATATACGCTTCTGGAATCTTTTGCTGTATGAGATTCAGTATTAAGTTTAACAAAATAATCTGTTATTAAAACTATTTGAAAATATTTTTAATACAATGATTCAAGATACTATATTTTTTTTTACACTTTGTATTATTTTATAAATAACTGTGTAAACGTCTACTTAATGTACCGATATACTTTATTTGAGTATAATATAATATGATATTTTATTTATAAGTGAAATGTTTGCTTAAAACTTTATTTTATTTGAAGTTTTCCACTAATGAATATATGTTGGTGATTAACGATACATAAACTCAATCCGCATTTAATCGCATCCGAATAACCTTAAAAATTAATCGGTTATTAGGTTTTCAAATTCTCAGCTGATTAGGCTTTTATGTGGATATGCTAATCTCCGATAATTTTCCTTACCTATATCACAACTTTTACCCACGTATTATTTCTTTCAATAGTTTCATTTATAATTACGTATTCTGTAACTTAGCTATATATTTTTTTTTTTTCACGTCTTTTACAAATTTATATCATATAAGTATATAAGTAGTCTCTTATATCATTTGGGTACATCATTTGCTGTCAGAGAATGAGGCTCACAATGAATTAATTAATTGTAAACTTAGGAGTTTCAAAATCGTTATAAAGAAATTATTTTCATGTACCATAAATAAGTTAAATATTAAAACTATTTTCCTGGAAAATAATGGATTATAAAATTAAAAGCTTATGATTTTAAAGTACAATCAATATAAAAGCGAAAAAATTACATTTCATATTAAGACCTGAACAAAGAAGAGAAGAAGCATTGTTATCATTATCATTAATATTGCAACAGCCAGATCAAAATACAAGTTGCAAATCCCAGCCGCGTAAGCGATTTGTGACACTATTGTTTTAAATTCCAGCACGTTTATGGGAACGTTTGCGATTTCATCGTATGACATAGGCACCTAATTTCAACAAAACTTACAAATTATTTTATTATGAATATACTTAACATGTATCTAAATTATAGTATTAAACACTTTTTATTAATGTAGTTAAGATTATTACATTGCATGTTATAATACTATTACATACTATCAAGTATTTATAATAGGTATATGTTATTTGTCATTAATAGTCGAAACGCATTATTACCTTTTTAAGATTTCATGTCTTCAGTGTAGTATGTTTATCTTATTTGAAACATAAATAAAAAAATAGGCTATTACACAAATATAAGTTTGTATAGCAAAATATATGTTGTATTTGTTGTTATAAGTATTTTAAGTATATATAATAACATAATTTTTGGAATAAAAGAAAAAAAAAACTATTACACTATGAAACTTATAATAATAGCGATCCGATACTGTTTCGACGTGATTTTAATAAGCAATATATAAACCAAATTTAGTTCAAAATTTTACAAATTTTACATAAACAAATAATTTTATGTTTTCTTTGTTTACTAATAAAGAAATTTAGGGTAGAGTTATTGAAATTATGAAACAATTATGTAAATTGATATAAAATATATCTTAGCGAAAATGTATATTTATTAGATTTTTTTTTTTTTACGTGTGGTTGTTTTTAGATTTGGGCGGGGATCCCCTTATTACCTCATTTTAATTGTTGACATGCCCCCACGTTAATTATTTTCTATACTAATACTACTCATTTCCTTTGATTTCGATTGTCAGGCCTTTTTTTTTTCATTGTTGTACGTATTTTTTTTTTAAATTATTTATGACCTTAGCTAGCTTTATTAATTTGATATCGGGAATCGGAGTTTTAATTCACTTTATTTATATTTAACTTCATGATATATATCACGCGGGTACTTTATACATATGGGCCCCCATTTACTTGGGTATTATATTACATTTTCATTACATTCCTTTCATTTTATTTACATAAACTTTTTTTATACTATATCAAGGTAATAGTGTGCCTTGGGGTGCACAACCTTGAGGTCTACGTTTAAGTCATTTAAAAGGACTCAAACAATTGTCTCAGAGGAAAACTAAGTTCACACTATGATCCAATGAAGGATGTGACCCTATGTACCATTATCAAGGTAACAAATTTAAGACTTCTCTGGTCCCCAACAGTACTAATATGAGTAAACTCTTTCACATCACTTGTACTGAAGGTATTGTTCCTAGTACCCGTTATCTCCGATTTTATCATCCAATCATGGAAACATACCCTACTCGAGGACTATATGCTATACCAGTGATGGACGTTGTTCGTATCTCTCAATTATTTGTTTATCAAAGTTTTTTTTTTATCTTTTATTCTCTTCTTAAATCTTTTATTTTCTTTATCTTTTTAGTACATGTTGTTATCTACTTGACTGTATCGGTAACTTTATATACTTTCATGCTCCACTTCCATATAATAACTTGCATAATCTCGCTCATAATGGATTCAATACTGTAGTAGTTTAAGCATCATCAAATATTTGGGTGATCAGTCCAATATTGACGAAACTTAGCAATTCAATCATTCTGTATTCACACTTTGAACATCCCTCTCTCTCCTCACCTTTTAAATATATACTTTTAATATTGTACAAATATAAGGTAATATATTTGCCAGTCAATTTTTATGTCCTTGTTTAACTTTGTTAAGAAACATTATTATTAAGACCTATTTTAATTATTATATTCCTATTACATAAAATGATAGTTTTAAGTATTTTCTAACTGACACAGAAGTTACATCGTTATAGTTATATTACTTTACTATATCGAAAATGTATTAGCTTTAATAATACATTTAATTTACATATAAAAGTAGGATTACAACTATGATATTTAAGAAATCGTATCTACAGAAAAAACCGGTAATCACTATTTCATCACAGCTGACAAGTTTGTATAAACAAAACATTAATATATTTAAATATTGAAAAGAACAATTTAGATTTTTTAAGGGTAATATTAATATTTTTAGTAATTATTGTAAGTAATATTAACTATAAGATTATTTATTAAAGGTTATATAATATATATTTATATATAATAATAGTTATTTTAAGTCTTCCATACTTTAGAAAAGAAGAAAATGATTATAACTTATAATAATTACGATTTTTTTTATAAAACCCTTTTCAAAATTATACATTTAAATAAAAATACTATAAAAAATTAAGAATTTAAAATATATTTGCTTTAACACGAACCTGTTCATCAAAATGTATGTTTTTAGAAAACAATATCTACTAAAATATTATAAATTGTTAAAATTGACAAATATTTTCTAGTTACTTGTAAATACTACATTTAATATTTAATGTATTTTTTTAGGCGGCTGGGCGAGCAGCGCGTCGGTGCGGGCGGCCGCGCGGTGCGCGCCGACCGCGGCGCCCGGCGCCAGCAGCAGCAGGCGGCGCCCGGCCGCGGCCGCCAGCAGCGCGAGCCCGGCGGCGGGCGCCCACGCCACGCGCGTCACCGCCGCGCCCAGCTCCAGCGTGCGCAGGCAGCGCCCGCTGCTCGTCTCCCATACTGCGCACACACACAGTACACGCTACACGTGCTGCTAACTGCTGGCTGCTAGCTGTGCCCTATACACGTCTACATTTATCCACCCCCGACGACTAACATGGAATGCCTCGTATCTAATAAAAGGGTCCTCCGTTCTCTACACTCACCGTACAAAATACGGCAGCATTATCCTTCTATATTACGCTGGTATTCTGTGAAAACGTCGTCCAACCCTGATCAAGCCGACCCATTCGTACTGCAACTAAACACAATAATACGTGCAAAAGAATTGGCTATGTTTCTAAGTTTATGTATAGCACATCAGTATCTTCCTACTGATCTCATGAAAACCATTATGGTGCTTATTCTTAAGAACAGTATAGGAGATACATCGAAATTAAATAATTACAACCCAATCTCACTAGCCACCATAATAACTAAAGTGCTAAACAGTCTCCTTGACAGACAACTGCGAAAGCATATTCATCTGCATGATACACAATTTGGATTCAAACCTGGAATATCCACAAAGAGCGCAATTTTATGTCTTAAGCAGACTGTAAGGTACTACGCAGATAGAAAAACGCCAGTGTATGCCTGTTTTTTAGATCTATGAAAAGCTTTCGATCTAGTCACTTATGATATCTTATGGCGAAAGTAACAGGAGAAGACTGATTTGCCCCAAGAGATTATCTCCGTATTTAAATTTTGGTATAACAACCAAATAAACTATGTTCCATGAGTTAGCAGCTTTTCTGAGAGGTATAGACTGGAATGCGGGGTTAGACAAGAAGGGTTGAGTTCGCCTACGCTTTTCAACCTATACATAAACCAGGTGATTGTGGAGCTCAGCAGCACTAAAGGCGATTGTTCTATAGACGGAGTTTGTATAAATAATATAAGCTGTGCAGATAACATGGTGCTGCTGAGCCCCGACAGGTGCACTCATAAGGGCAAAGACCCATGAGCTCAAGTATAATTTAACGAAGAGCAAGCATGGTTTTAATTCAGGCACTAAAAGGCAGCTCACCATGCCTCCTGTTAAACTCTGTGATAATCCTATGAAGAGAGTAGTCAAATTTAAGTACCTAGGCCACTGGGCAACAGAGGAGTTAAACGATAACCAAATATAGAAAGGGAACGCAAGGCGTTGGCTGTTCCCTGGTGCTGACCCGCAGGTCTGCATGGTGTACTAAAGTAAAAGTAACACTTTTAAATCATATTGTCAATGCTTTTACACATGCAACTTGTGGGTTAGATATACGCAGCGGGCATACAACGTCCTGCGTGTTCAATACAAAATGCGTTCAGGATGCTGTTGGGATTGCCGCGTTTTGTAGTGCCTCTGTCATGTTCGCTGAGGCACACACGGATGGCTTTCATGTTACTTAGTCGACTGCGTAACTCTACCAACAGCATCCTAACCACACTTGCTGATAGGTGGAATTCTGCCATTATTAGGCACTGGTTAAGTCTACATGTAAAATTAAATAAATAGGATATATGTAATGCACACGGATGTATAATTTCATAAGTTAAAAAATTAAAAACAAAGGAAGTTAAATACTAACACTAGTTTTAAGTTTTATTTTTTAATACTAACATCTCTATGAATTATATCTGAATAAAATATTATTATTATTATAAAACACTATGAAAATAAATGAAACCAACCATAAATCACATTCATTCATAATTCCCATTCATTCTTATAATTTCCTACTAGCGTCATAAATTTGTTAAAAAAAAAGAAAGAAGTTATTATTAAAGCCTAAAAAAACAGTATATTGACACAAAATATACGAACTCTTGAGGTGCCGTCGTCGCTGCCGGAGACGACGTACTGTGGACGGATCGAAATCTATAGAGCGCACCAGATCCGTGTGTCCCGTGAACTTCAGCACTTCAGTCGTTGGGAACGGTTGTAGATCACGAGGAGACGGCAGCTTTGGCACTAAGTCCTCTGGGCTGATCGTTAACTGAAATTATAACATTGATAACGTCAAAAATACAGTTACTGTTATAGCCTATTAACCCCATAAATTGCGTCATAGGAGGATTTTCCCATAGTTGCCACGTTTTGCAAGCGGGTTGGCAGCCGTAGTTTTTGATTTTAGTCGTTACTGGGAAGACGCTGCTGCCCATCTCCTGATTTGTTTCCTCTGTCGCCTCTTACGACACCCAATAAAAGGCAAAGGCATCTTAACACATACAGCCATGAACATGATCAATAAAGGCGAAGGCAGCAGCTCATAGAGCCATGCACATCGAGCTCACCGCATCTTGATCGCGCGCGGCGCCAGGTAGAGGTCGAGGCAGCGCAGGAAGCGCTCGCGCGTGAAGCGCTCGTAGGCCGCCACCTCGCGCAGCGAGCCGTGCCGCGCGGGCAGGAACGTGTACTTGCGCTTCCACGGCGTCTGCTGCAGCTTGTTCCACTCCTTCATCTGCGAATACACCGATGGTTTTACACGAGCTCACACTAACATTACGCGAACAGACTTAGAACAATTAGAAAAGTTCAATACGTGGTAGAGCCACGCCGCAGCTATATTAGTTGTAGCACGAGTGGGTAGCTTCGAACGGGTAGCACCATGCTTTCACAGAATACCAGCGTAAAATAGCAGCTCAATACTGCTGTGTTTCGTATAGTGAGTGTAAAGAACCAGCGACTCTTTTACTGGAAACGAGGCATTCCGTGTTAGTCCTTCCAGTGACAACGCATCTGCATTTAATTCTTAATCAAGGATAAATGTAGATGTCTATAGATCTAGAATAGAATAGAATAATTTTTATTCAATATAAATTATTACATAATACTTATTGAAAATCATTTTTTTATTTACCACTAGTTTGTAAAATACCTCTGTCCTGGGAAGAACCAGCAAAAAACCCAGCGGGACTTTTTTTATAGACATATTTCACTTTACAATAATTTTGTTTTTTTGTTTGTATAAATTTTAAATGAGTTTTAATAGAACCAGCATGGTGGCGATCACCTCATTCCAGGGTTTTTTCACTTATGTATTCTTTGATATTATAACAACCCTTTTGTACAATTTTTCTTTAATAAAACATATAAAGTTATTTATTGACAAATTTTCTACATTTTCTGGGATTTTGTTGTAAAAGCGTATACATTGCTGTAGGAGCAAGTACATGGTATTTCAATAGGAAATATGCTGATATCGCGCCTGCGCGCGACACGTTCATTCAATTACATTTTATTCATAGAGTATTTTTAGTACTATAAACGCTCTCTACGGAATCGGACACAGTTTTAATTACCATATCCCGTGACGTAGATACAACCTACATCGACATCCTACACATCAATTATATGTAGAGGGTCACAATTCACAAACCTCCCCCTACAATTGCCCCATAAATGAATTACTAATTCTGTGGAGTCTAGTAACTGGTATTACAAGCTTATGTTTGTTCCTAGTGTTTGAAGTATGAACATCTTTATTCTAATCAAAGCTATTTATATTTTTATGTACATACATTACATTTTCATAAATATATTGCGATGCCAAAGTTAATATGTTTATTTCTTTAGTTAATATGTTTATTTCTTGAGTTCTGTTACTTTTTCTCATCACGCTATGTAAGTAACTGAAATAAACTAATCTAGCTGTCTCAACATTGGTGAGACTTCTAATCTTTCTTACAGCATATGCTGCAGAAATAAGTCTGCTTGTTAATTTAGATATATGGGGGCCCCATTGAGCTTCGCGTCAATAGTAATACCAAGAAAAACAGTGGTATCCACAAGACTCAACTCCTCCCCATTTAAGAGCACATTGGTATTAGAATGTTTAACATTAGGTATTGTAAATTTAATACATTTTGTCTTATTGCCGTTTAAGAGCAAATTGTTGGCGTTAAACCAATGTACTAATTTCGATAGAGCATTATTTACATTGTCAAAATTAATTGACTGTCGTTTGAGTTTGAAAATTAAAGAGTTAACATCAGCAAATAATATTATGTCGTGCTTGTCCCCTACAAGATAAGGTAAGTCATTTATATAGACTAAGAACAGGAATGGGCCCAGAATCGAGCCCTGAGGAACGCCCATTGATACTACTAACCCGGAGGAACCTTTACTATTGATAACGACTTTTTGAGGTCTGTTATTTAAATGTGAAATAATAAGTCTAAGCGCAATATTTTTGACACCGTAATGTCGTAGTTTCCTGATTAATATCGAAATAAATAATCGAAAGCCTTGGAAAGATCACAAAAAATACCTAAGGTATCTTGTGAACTCTCCCAGGCATTAAAAATATATTTCATAAGCTCGACACCTGCGTAAGTCGTCGAGTGACCCCTGTGAAACCAAATTGATTTTTATGGAGTAATTTATTTTTATTAAAAAAAATTAACAATTGATCTAAAATAATCTTTTCAAAAATTTTACTGAGAGTTGGTAGTACAGAAATAGGCCTAAAATTAGCGGGGTCCAATGTACTACCAGATTTAAATAAAAGTATTATTTTACTATGTTTCATTAAATAAGGAAACACACCAGATTCGATACTAATATTAAAAATAATAGCAAGATGAGGTTAATTGCACCTCATCTTGCTATTCTAATCAATAGATTAATAATTATTAATAAATAATTAATAATAATGGACGCAATAACTGTAACGGAAATCCCCCATAAATCTGCGGTTTTCTTTACATCAAGGGTTTTGAAATATTTTACAATATCTTGTAGTAATACTTTTTCAAATATAAATTCTTTTAAACAGGTATTAACATTCTGTTTGAGTAATGAATCGGCGACAGTCTGAGAAGTATTCAATGACTTTGTTGTCAAAATAGGTATATCAGTGAAATATTTCTTAAACACCGCTGCGACTTCTTGAATTGATTTAGTCAATTCATTATTAATTTTCAATTGATAATTTGTGTTACGAGGTTTGTCTTTACCGGTTTCGCTATTAATTAATCTCCACGTCATTTTAATTTTATCTTTAGCGGTCTTAATTTTGTTGCTAATATGTAAAGATTTGGCTGTGTAGCACAGCATCCATTTACCATCAGGTGGACTGTGAACTCGTTTGTCACCCTTATTCTATGAAAAAAAAAACATTTAATAAACATTTGGAATTCGCGAGTATCTCGGGCACTTAGTAGATATAAAGTGGAATGGTACCTCCTTGGCGTCGAGCAGGTACTCGGGCGGCGGGTTGTAGCTCTCGGCGTGGCCGGGCGGCGGGCGGCGCGGCGCGGGGATGTGTCGCTGCAGGCCGCGCCCCCCCTCCCCCTCCCCCTCCTCCGCCGCCGCACTCGAGCCCCACAAGTCGTAGAACTTCTGCTCCTGCAATACGACACATCCGCTCAGTCGCCGGGATCACACTAGGGCACACCATAGCACATGGTAGCAACTACCGACATCTGGTCAGCGTAACATTATAAATTCATTACCTCATTGGAAATACGGAGTGGTGGAGCCATGATACAGCATATTATGGTTTATGGCAGCGGCTTGAAGGAAAAAGGATTACGCTCTCATAATATAATATTTGCGTAAAATAGCAGCATAATGCTGCCGTTTATGGGGCGTAATGAGCGAGAACCGGAAAAACTTTTACTGGTAAGTAGACAATCCATCTTGGTCCTGAGGGGTGACAACGCATCTTCATTATGATTATTAATCGAAGATAGATGAAAAGAGGTCTATGGGCTACACCATCCACTTACCATCAGGAGGACTGTATACTTGTTTACCACACTTGTTTCTATAAAAATAAGTTTTTCACTATTAATTCTATAAAAAGTTTGTATTCGGGCTCCAATCTTCAATTTTGTTTATTTAAAAAATATAATACCCTCTTACTAGAAATTTCTCAAGTATTATTGAAGCGTTTTACAAACATAAATTACATATGAACAAAAATCTTAATCTGAAGCAATTATTTCATTTAAAGTAAGCCAACATATATCTCCGTGCGGGGTTTAAACCGTCAATTGGTCTGGGATTTCATCTTTGAATGACCAACCACAGACTACGGAGACCACTTTCTAATAGTCAGAAGCTCAACTGCGCACAGCATATTATAATATCAAAGTGTGGGACTTACAATAGCAGTCACTCGCCATACCCGTGTACCATGTTACGCTACATCAAGAACAGAGGTAGACCAAGCAATGTCAATATCATAGTACAATCACAAGTCATCAATAAAACACTAATCGGGTCGGGACCCTATAAACAATTATTGAGAAATTAGTGTTTTTGTAGAAATGTTAGATTTTAATAGTAAGTTCGAACCTATTGATTCTTGATCCTACAACAACCGCGAGATACTATAACCACTCCTACAGCTTTCCTATAAACAGTAATTGATACAGATCTCGGAACTAAGGAGTCTCGCTTACATTTTAGCAATTAGTGTTATGTATATATTTTTAATTTAAAAAAAAACATGTTCTCAGTCGTCGCCGTACGGTGACGCCAGTAACGTTGGCTCCGTATAAATTTCATTTAAAAGTAATAATATCGAAGTAGGATCGTAGTACTGATCATATCAAAAAGTGCATTGTTAAGCAAGATAATTAAACTTATAACAAATATACATTTAGTGGTTAATTTTTGAGTGCAAATAGTAATAGTGCGAAAAGTTGTAGTATTGTGAGGTAGTGCTAAAGCGATCGCAATCATTCTACCGCCTCATATCACATGTACACTGTCAACTCAACATTAGAAGCTGTATTTCGCTACTCTAGCTAACGACAAATTGGCGCATTGCGCGTCGAGCACTTGGTCTACGAACCGCAGGACCCGAGATCAAATCCAACGGACGGAAAGGAAAAATAAATTTTTCTACAAAATTTTAAATTTAAATTGAATTTTAAGATCAAGCAAAATAATTAATAATAAGTCATGTCCAAAAGAATGTCATCGATTCCCAAACTCAACAGAAGTAATGTCGTGTCTCACATGCAAAAAGCGATATCACTACAACTGTATTTCGACATCCAAAACGTGTTACAATGAACTAACTGAGAATTATAAGAGTACATGGCTATATCCGATCTGCGCCAGACCAAAGAGCAACAACACGAATACGCCTATTAGAAGCTCGCTAACTTACACGGCTTTAGAGGAACACGCTAATCAAAGTTGCAACGTTACTCGTCGCGTAAAGGACAGCGAACGAAAAATAATGGGACCTACTACGGCGTAACTAGATCTTGATGACGTTCGGTCTATAGGCAGAGAAGAAATTAAATCGCTGCTAGATGTGTTTAAGAAAAGTATACTGGATGAATTTACCTCAAAAACTAATGAAGTTCTGGCTTCAATCAATTTTCTTGAAGATCAATACGAAAATATTAAAAAGGACCTGTCGGCCAAAAACGAAGTGATTAAGTCGCTACAATATGATAATAAAACTTTACAGGTCACAGTTGATAATCTAAAAGCTAGACTTACATTACTTGAAAACCAATCTAGAGCCAGTAACCTAGAAATTCAATGCATTCCCGAACATCGATCCGAAAATATTGTCTCGACAGTAAAGCAACTGGCCGCAACAGTTAAATGTAGAATAATGAAGTTTAACAAGGAGAGCTCTCGACCACGCTCCGTAATAGTCAAATTCAGTAGCCCAAGGATTCTAGATACTTTTCTTGCAGCGACAATAGCTTTTAATAAACAAGCAAAATGCAACGAGGAAAAACTTAATACCAGCCACTTAGGAATTGGAGGAAAGAAATGTCTTATATACATTGCCGAACAACTGTCACCGGCCACAAAGGCATTGCATGCAGAAGCACGTATCAAAGCTAAGGAACTTAAATACGAATTCGTCTGGATTAAGAACGGTCGCGTTTTTATGAGGAAAAGCAAATCATCGGACTATAAACTTATTACAAATTCTGAATCTCTTTTAAATTTTATCGTAGCTTACTGATAATTATCTTAAACATGTGTTGGTATACTATTTTTATCTTTAAATTCGATTCATTAAAATGTTATTATCAAAATGTCCGAGGACTTCGCTCTAACTTAACAGATGTAAATAACCAAGTTCTTAATTCAAACTATGATATAATTGTTTTAACTGAGACTTAGCTCAACGATAGTGTGTACGATGCTGAGATCTTCGACGATAGATACCACATATATAGACGCGATCGCGAAACATCTCCCCTTTCTAGTCATAAGATAATTGGTGGCGGGTTTTTGATAGCAGTAAAAAAGGACGGATTAAACTCGCGCAGGCAAATTAGATGGGAAAGTCTCGGTGAAGACTTATGGATCACAATTGAACTTAACACTAGTAATCTAACGGACTGTCTACATGTGTGCGCAGTATATATCCCTCCACCGGTTGATTGTAACACACTAAAACATTTATTAATAATACTACGGAAACCATAAATAATAATAATTTAGGCACGGCTAACAACTCTATTTTGCTGCTTAGTGACTACAATATGAGTTCCATCACGTGGGCACTTCAACCCGTTATTAACGGTCAGTACGCATTACCAAGTAACTACTCTAACTGTCTTCTTAAAAGTAGCTTAATAGATTTTTTCACTTTGCACGATCTGAATCAATATAACACTAACAAAAACGCAAGCGGAAAGATATTAGATCTAGTCTTGTCTAATGCAAACATCAATGTGGTCGAAGGTCAGTTTCCTATACGCAACATAGACATTTTACATCCACCATTAGAATTTTTCTCACCTCAACGTATCAATTAATTTCCCCGCAACTAAGAATAAATGTTTCCACAATTTTGAAAGAGTTGATTTTGATTCCATTACAGCATTCTTAAATAGTGTTGATTGGCTACAAAGTTTAGACGTACTTAATAATGTAAATGAAATGATATCGACATTCTACGAAATCCTGCAGGTAGCAATAGACAGATTCGTCCCCAGATCGTGCAAATCGTCAAAATCTTATCGTATCTGGTTCACACCCGCTCTAATTAAACATTAAACTCATTAAACAGAAACACAAATGTCATAATAAAATTAAACTATATAATAATCCACTAGATAAAATTGAATTCTCTTACCTAAGGAAGGATTGCGATAAACTAATAAAACAATGTTATTATAATTATATTCAACACATCGAGGAAGCTATTAGCAATAATCCGAGGTATTTTTGGTCTCTGAACGATCGTGAGGCAAACAGTAGGCAAGAAATATGTGATTTGTTTGCTAGCCATTTCTCATCGGTTTTTAAGGATGATATTAATAACAATTTTGATTACACAACCAGTCTCCAAACCAAAAAAATATATAGGCAATATTTACGTATCTAAACGAGAAATTACGAAAAGGCTGAAAAGATTAAATACATCAAAAGTGCTGGTCCAGACGGTATTCCGCCTATATTTATATACAGGTGTGCAAATTCTTTGGCTGCTCCGTTGACTATTATATTCAATACCTCCTTGAGCTCTGGCATTTTCCCCGAAAAGTGGAAGGAAGCGCGGATTGTACCAATTTTTAAAAGTGAAAATCCTACAAGTGTTACTAATTATAGACCTATATCCATATTACCTACAATGTCAAAGGTCTTTGAGAGCTTAGTCTATGAATCATTTTTAAGGAATCTAGGACGACGTATTAGCTGGCAGCAACATGGTTTTTTGTCTGGTAGATCTACTGTCACAAATCTATTCTCATATGTCACCGATTTAATTGAGAACGTTGATAACAAACTACAAGTGGATGCCATATACACAGACTTCTCTGAGGCCTTTGATAAAGTAAATCACGCACTACTTGTCAATAAACTGAGAGCTTTTGGTATTAATGGGACATTATTGAACGGGTGTGCATCATACCTTCAAAGTAGATCTTCGACCGTGGTGATTGATGGGTACTCCTTGCAGCCATATATTGCCTACTCCGGTGTACCGCAAGGTTCGAACTTAGATCCAGTATTTTTTAACATCTTTATAAACGACATTGTTTCGATATTTAAACACTCTAAGGTCTATCTATTTGCTGATGATTTCAAAATAGTTAAAACCATTAGAAACAACTCTGACGTCGAACTATTGCAAGATGATCTCAACCGCATTATACAATGGTGTAATAACAACCAAATGTTTCACAATGCCAAAAAATGTCATCTTATTAGGTTTACCAGAAAACAAAATTACATACAGAGTCAATACAATATTGATACTGAAAAACTAACTGAAGTTCGAGCGATACGTGATTTAGGCGTTATACTAGACAGCGAATTAAAATTTACAAACCATATCGATAACATAATCACCTCAGCTACGAAGTCACTGGGTTTTGTATTGAGGAATTCCAGAGAGTTCAGGCAGCCTCTACTACAATCAAACTTTTTAGTAGTCTGGTGAGAAGTAAACTAGAATACTGTAGTCAAATTTGGAATCCGCACTACAAAATCCATAGCATTAGAATCGAAAGAATACAAAAACGACTGCTGCGTCATCTTGCGTACCATTCGCATAGCTATCAAACTAATGATTCCTACTAAAGACAGTTGGAACAATTTAACATCACATCACTACAATCGCGTAGAAGTATCTCAGACATGATGTTCCTATACAAAACGCTCAATAATTTATATTTATCCAATGATATAATTCACTTTTTTTTCTTATAATCCTTTTATTTACTAAATAATCAACGCATGTTGTGATTACCCATAAAAGAAATACAATTATAATGTGTTTAATTTGTTATGAAAATTATTTTTGTATTACTGTTGTAATTTCTGTTGGTAATCCTAATAAATAAATAAATAAATAAATAAATAAAACAAAACTATCAGAACATAAGTAAAAGTAAAAAAACGCAACATTTCCCACTGACCTTATTTTTCTTCCGCTCTTCAGCGATCTGCTTTCTTGTCTTCATCCAACCCATCTTAAGGGCGTGCACTATTCGTGACACGTGGCGCTGCTCTTCACGCGACGGTAAAAAGAGCGCTTGTGTTCAGGGAACGCGCGCAGCGGAGTCGCTAAGACCTCACGACTAAACCACTCCACCCAGGGCTAGAAAAAAATATTTAAAGAATAGAACAGATTTTTTTTATAAAATAGAGTGACAAACAATAATATATATAATAGAATAGAACCTCAATATAGATTAAAAGAATACTTAGTGAAAGTCATTTAAGCTTTACCACTGGTTCGGAAAAAAAGCCTTTGTCCTGGGAAGAACCAGCAAGGAATCCAGCGGGACTTTTATCTTATACATTAATTTACAATACAATATTTTATACAATTAAGTATGAAAACATTTAGAAACAGCATGGTAGCCATCACCTCATTCCCAGGGGTTATTATCAATCATGCACTCTTTAGCAGTATAATAACCCTTATTAAACAATTTTTGCTTATTTAAACTTTTTTTTCTAGCTAGGCAACTACAGGTCCCGTCACGTAAAAAGAACGCTGAGCGACAGTGGAGGGGGTGTGTCTGCGACTGTACCCATAGTCGCGTTCTAAAGTACTACATGGTACTAGGCTATTGTTTTATAATATGTGAGTATTTTTATGTTTATGTTAATTAATTGTTTTATTGTAGAATCATAATAGGTACTTTTCCTTGCTACTTAGAACGCTGGAAGAGGTTGGAATTAAAAATAGATAATGTTTACTTGAGCATTATTTTTTATTTCTGTCGTAAAATATAAAGTAGATTGTAACAAAAAAAACTTAAGCTAAGGGTGACACGCCGTCCGTTATACCGTCTTGGATCACATGGAAGCCAGATGTGGATGGTGTGTTGGTGTTACTGGATGTTACTTCATCATCACTTTCATCTTTTTTTTTCTTTTACGTGGTAGAGCCATGCTGCAGCTATATTAATAGTATAGTTGTAGCACGAATGGGTCGGCTCGACCGGGGAAGGACCACGCTCTCACAGAATACCAACGTAAAATAGCAGCTTAATGCTCCTGTGTTTCGTATGGTGAGTGTAGAGAACCGGAGACCCTTTTTACTGGAAAAGAGGCATTCTATCTTAGTCCTCACGGCTGACAACGCATCTGCATTTAAATTCGCTAACGAAGATAGATGTAGATGTCTATGGGCAACAGCAACCACTTACCATCAGGTGGACTGTGTGCTCGTTTGTCACCCTTATGCTATTAAAAAAAATCTTCGCTTGAGCTTCCATCATCAGAATCATTATCATTAACGCGAATGATAAATATTTCCGTTATCAGGTGGACCACATGGTCATTTTTTCGGTATTCTTCCTCAATACTTTTAACTTTACTGCACAATTTTCCCCATTCACCTTCTCCTATCATATTTACCTTTTCGTTCACTAGTTCAGTCATAAAACAATAAATATAAATCATTTTTCTTTCCTTCCTTTATAAAAAAATCGTCGCGCGTCGTGCAAAGAAAGTTGTGTGTGCGACTGTATTTTGGGAGCGAACGAAGCGAGGGAAGCATGGGTCAACTGACGAACCAATAGCGTACGCGCATAGTAATACTGGCGAGCAGTCCCCCGTCGCGCCCCCTTCATACCACCAATTTGGTCGATAAATCGCTCAGTGCGCAGGTACAAAGCCAGCGTTCTTTTTACGTGACGGGACCAGTACCTGTGGATTCTGCCAGCGTCAAGTATTTCATAAAAGTCACACAGTGTTTTAGACTACGAAAAAAGTTTCCGTTTCCATAGATAGGTTTACTTTACTCTATGTTACAAAGTTACAAGTTATCTCGGGTAAATTTAAATTGATAGTTTTCCCAAATTACTGCAAGTAGTAGTAGTAGTAAGTAATAAAATAGATGTAACTGGCAAAAGTACTATAGTGTAAACTAAATGTCACACACTTAAGATTTATAGGATGGGGAATGTTACTAGGAAGAAAATTATATAGTGAATAGTTTAGGACAGTAAATTATGTTATTAAATTATATAATTTATTAATATTTAATGTTGCCTCATTTATTGCAACAAACTGACACTAAAGAGACATGTTATTACAAATATAGATTACCTGATACTCATCATGCTCAGGGTTGGGAACGCGTCCCTCCCGTATCCTCGCAATAAGTTCAAGGTCTTGTTTGGAAAGTATGATATCCTGTCCTGTGCCTGGATCACGTACTGTGCGCCAAAATTCTGGATCTTCACATTTCCTATTAAGGTTTGTTATTTTAATAAAATGATGCAATTGCAATTACATTATTGACGACCTATATCATATATATATAATAAGTTTGTTCCGGTACTCAGCGACGTTTTCCCGAGAAATATTGGCACGGCCGGTGTATAAAGCATCACCAGTGCTGTCGTCTGCATAGCAATGAATGTTACCGGTTTGCAACATATCATTGATATGCAGAAGAAGCAGCGTTGGTGATAGCACGCAGCCTTGTGGAACACCAGCGTTAATGGGCTTGTAATCGGAGCATGCACCGTCTACTACGACCTTGATGCTCGGATCTGCAAGAAAACTGGTGATTTAATTGCACAATTTCTCGGGAAGCCCATAGGAAGGGAGCTTCGAAAGAAGCGCTTTGTGCCTAACCCGATCGAAGGCCTTCGCTGAGCGACCTCGACGGAAACCGTACTGGCGGTCACTAATCAACTGGTGATCTTCAAGGTACCGCATGAGCTGGCAGTATATAACAGTTTCCATTACTTTGGAGAACAAGGATGTGATAGCGATAGGTCTGTAGTTGGACGGATCTGAGCGGTCGCCTTTTTTAAGGATCGGGTGCACCAAAGCTGTCTTCCATGAGTTCGGGACTACGCCTAGGGAGTAGGAGTACCGGAAAAGACGCATTAAAACCGGTGCCGACTCCGGAGCACGTCTTCAGCACAGGTGGGACTCCATCCACTCGACTTGTTGACGTCCAGGAGAGGAACGCACCGAGCGCTGTGTAAACAGCACTTCCTGCATGGAGCACTCACACCACGGGATGGTAGGCGGTGTGTTCCCCGTCATCAAGAGTCGAGTTGGAAGAGAGAGCCTAGCAGATCGGCTTTTCCTTTGCGTCATGGGCCAGTGAGTCGTCCACCTGTGCAGAGATGGCAGAGATGGCTGACAGAAGTTCCTTGGACAGCCTTGGCGAGACCAGAATGCACGTGTTCCCGAAGGGCGAACTAGTTTCTCGCCAATTCTGCCGATGTTTGACTTTGCCTTGGCAATGACACTTTGAAGGACCTGGAGGCGGAATTATACTTCTTTTTAAGAGCGCTGTTGTTTACATCCCGGGACGTTGATGCGTTAGCCCAGCCCCGGTAGCACTCCTGCTTATAGCGTGATGCGATTTTACAGGAGTGACCAAACCATGGCTGAGTTATGCCTCCGATAGGCACCACAGATGATGTAATAAATAATTCCATTCCCTGAAGTACCACATCAATCAGACAGAATCAGCAACAACGTTGGGATCATCCGGCGAGAAGCAAACCAAATCAATCCCAAGGGTAGGATGCAAAAAAAGACCACATCCCATCCCAATCGGCCGACCTATAGTGCCAAACACGGCGGCGAGCTGCAGATCGCAACTGTGATAGGAGCGTGAGTGGCACCGTACTCCGTATCATACAATGGTCCGAAGAGCCAAGAGGGGCATCGACGGAGGCAGCCTGAGCACCCACGCTCAGAAAAAGTAGGGTAGCATGGGCGTGCTCAGCGAGGGATATTCCAGGGATGCTGGTATCCTCCTGGGGTAGTCTTCCGTTTAATTCCGCTACCATGTTGATGGGGGGGGGGAGGGATTGGGCCTCCGGCCACCTGCACTCACCAGGCGAAATGCAGAAGTAAACCTCTACTTCACGCTGGTATTCTGTGAGGTCGTGGTACCACCCCGGTTTGAGCCGGCCCATCCATGCGACAGCAAAAGCTGCCGCGTGGCTATATTACTGTTAACGTAAGCACCTTATATGTACATTTCGATTTATATATTATACAGCAATTAGACTTGATTAATTATAAGAAAAATGACAATAGCCATGTACTATTAGTTCCTTATCTAAATATTTGAGACATATATCCAATGAATTTACTGTAAATTTTTTCTGTAATTCCATTAGAATCTGGAAGTTATGATGCCGGTTTGATACCAGACAGCGCAACAAATTTCACAAAATAAGCATGTTTTTGTGGAATTAGGTAATTGATATCAATTTAATTATTAAGCCTTTAGTACATTTTGTGCTTTAAGTTAAATTAGATTTATATTACTGAAAACATTTATTTATAAGTAATCCCAAGCTATTTCTGACAGAGTAATACTGTGTTTATGTGTGTAAAGTGTTGAACAAAGGGTTTAATTATATAAGATTTTTTTATAGAATAAGGATGACAAACGAGCACACAGTCCACCTGAAGGTAAGGTAAAGGAATGCTGTAGGCTGAAGGTAAGGATGCTGTGGCCCATACACGTCTACATTTAACCTCAATTAAGAATCAAAATGCACATGCATTGTCATCTCAGAGGACTAAGATGAAATACCTTGTTTCCAGTAAAAAGAGTTTCCGGTTTTCTACACTCACCATACAAAACACAGCAGCAATCAATAAAAAAAAAATCATTTCATGCAGGTATATTGTGAAAGCATGGGTCCTACTCTGATCAAACTAACCTATTCATGCTACAACCATAATACAGCAGCAGCGTGGCTCTATCACATTATAATATAAAAACGGAAATCTAAACAAAATAAAAGAGTTTCTTTTTTAATTTGTCCTTAAACCTTTGGCAAGGTAATTTGCTTTGACACACAAAATTCAAAGCTCATTTAGTGTATTTGTGTAATATTTTAACATTTTTAATCGACAATCTCTACTCTGCGTGACTGTTTGAGCTTTTGGAACAAAGTTCCTTAACGCATGGTACGAATTTGACGGATGGAGGCTAGGCGAGAAAAAGTGTAATATTTTTCCGTCACGACCCCCTTTCTATAGTGCGAGCGAGATGGAATAATATTTATCTCCCTCGCACTTTTTCTTACCTTGCCATGAAAGAAATATTATTTTAAATGACGCTTAATTTTAATAATAATATAATTGACGCTAGTAATTCATTTATTTGTATTTGTTAATCAATAATATAATACGTTTATCAATAATAGTATATTACGAAAGAAACTTCGTTCTTTTTTTTGTTTATAATTGATATTAAGTAAGTGGAAGCAAGTGTCGTGTTACCTGAGGAACTCATCTATGCGATCTCTCCTGGGCGGGCGTGCAATGCGGCGACCTTCTACATCGTAGCCCACATGCTCGTACTCATCATACCACCAGGAAGGCACAGCACCAGCCGTGTTTACGCGCTCCTCCTCGTCAGATGTGTCTCCCGACTCGTACTCGTCTGTACACCATGATCATGTTATGCTTTATATATACATACAGATATTTATATAGTATATTTATTAAGTTTATAAACATGTATACACATTGTATATATGTATGTACCATGTATATATATATTTTTAATGTATGTACACTTTATATAAGTATAATATGTTTCGCATCTGCCGACAATTGTCCTTGGCACCCGGGATTGACTGGCAGAAAATGCCACATCACATCACAAAATGCCACATCACATCACGTTAACAAAGTGCGTACATAAATAATGACGGCGTTTTCTTAATCACATTAAACAAAATCAGTGTAAGACTGACGAAAACAAAGTTCGCGGTTAACATAACAAAGAACTAGTCTTCTCACCCGCTCGCAGTCGACTAAAGGTGTTACAGAGAATTGACCGTAACCACAGAATAAATAATAGTACTACGTACAGAAGTTGCACTTCTTTATGTTGACTATTTTAATAGCCTACATAATTATTATTAATTATATAAACGCACGAAAGCTATATTAAACTTTATCGCTGCGCGCGAGTTTCCGTATCGCTTTGTATCATTTTCCCTTCAACAAAGAGTAAAAAATACAGTACGTACATACATGGAAACATTATTGTTTTCAAAATTGTTCGTGAATGTATTTTCAATAATAAACATATAATACATATAAATTGCACTAAAACTTATACAACTATTTTATCCTATAACTAGACATACTAAACAATAAACAAAAATATTTATACAAAGTGTATACAAAAAATCTATTTACGTAAAACAGTGTAAAAACTAAAATTCACTAGTACGTCGCTCGCCTAAACCGCGCTAGCCCTTACTGCGTATGTAACCTGAGGTTCCGCGCGATTGTAGGTATTTACATCACACAGGTAGCAAGAGTGACTAAGGTGTGCCGTAACTTAGTGCGCTATGTATTAAGGCCGCAGAGCCCGTCTGGTAGTACATAGTACATTTGCAAAAATCGGATGCTATTAAGTGCGCAGAAGATGTACGTACCATGAGTATGTATTGTACATACACACATACAAAGGATAAACATAAAATAAAATATAGAAATTAACTCAAAATTCAATGCATAAAAGTTATAAACAATATAGTTCCAGAGAAACCAACAATACAACTTGGCCCATGGGTGACATAAAAGCCTGTTAAAGGGAGTGAAATCTCAAAACTTTCAATAGTATATTGTTAAATATCCAGACTCAGGTAAGAAGAGTTAATGCTGCGAGATGTGACTGGTACTGCAATCGCAAACCAGCCCACTATGCATAGTGATTCCAAGGAATTTTTATTACTATGGTAGAGAAAAGAGAGCAATGTCCATTAGGGGATTGACATAGAAACTTTTGTAATTACAGGTATTTTATACGGCGGTATCCATCCATCTATTACAGCTTATAAAATCCACTGCTGAGCTTTTCCCATAGCATAGGGATGATTTTGCCATAGTTGCCAAGCTTGGCAACAGTAGTATTTTATTATTTTGTGTTGTTATCAGGAAGATGCTCATTCCCATCATCTGCTTTAATTTCCCCTCAGTCCCTCTTTATCGGGTGTACCATGGGGTATGGATATGGGGCAGTGGATGTTCTTATACTGCCACTACACGGTAGTAATTTACAATAGAGTATGGTACGATGGTAATTAACATGCAAACATTTGCTATAGAAATAATGCAAATAACCTTTCTCCTGTACTGGTTGTATTGTAACATTAGTCTCTTTGATTTTATTTGCTAAAGCATCAATACTATCTGTTGTTTTTTGGACAGCTTTAGTTTTTGTTGGCTTTTGTTTGAACTCTTTCTTTTTTATCGGCTTTTGTTTGAACTCTTTCTTGTTTATCGCCTTTTCTTTTCTTTTCTTAGACTCATCACTAGATCCAGACAGAGTGGGACCAGTTCCTGACTCTGCGCCGCTATCTTCACTTTCTGCTTTTGTTTTAGGTTTTGCTTCTTTTTCTTCCTCTGCTTTATCTTCATCACTATTACTTTCTCCATCCTCCTCATCGCTGCTCTCTTCATCCCCTGATTCATCATCTTCCTCAGAATCAGTAAGATCCTGCAAAAACATTGCTTTATTTTAAAAAAGACTACTTAAAATGTTTTTGACATTATTGATATTTATAGTATACTTGTTTCATCAGGTGGTCTACCTGATGAAACAAGTAGAGAACAGAAGAATTCAAGAAGCTCATGGCAATCTACGGGGGAGGCCTATATTTCAATATGTATACAATTAAAAGTAAGGCTGTTAAGTGATGCAGAAACATCAGGGTTGGTTTCTTTTATAGAGTGGTGTCCTATGGATTATTATTGTTGGGATTAGCAGCTAATGTGATCAGAGAAATGCTACTTGTGCCTTATACAATATCAGACCAAGGGACTCAATAAGAGATATTTTTAAACAAATTAATATAGACATATCAGTCTTATCACAAAAAAACTGTTTATAATTAGTGTCAGGCTTATTCTAGAACTTTTTTTTACGAAAATTCCCCAGAAAATAAGCAAATTAAAATGCAAAGTATGGAATTTGACGGCATATGTCAAGATTCGGTGTAAGAATATCCACTACCCCATATCATCCTATGGGTCGTAAGAGGCAACAGAGGGAAACAAATCAGGAGATGGGCAGCAGCATCTTCCTAATAACGACTAAAAATAAACTGCGGTTTCCAACCCACTTACCAAGCGTGTCAACTATGGGAAATCCCCCTTATAAGACAATCTAGGCTTACGTTCTATGGTGGATTTTAATAGGGTGTAATGGCCAAATTTCACAAAAAAGAAGAGGAACAAGAATGGTGCCCTGACCCGATTAAGCTCAAGACTATAAAAACCAATGAAAATAAATGGAATATGTTCGATTCTTAATAAAGGAATGATATGTATATGTATGATGTGATAAACATTATAATATATTTTATTAGTATGTATTGCCACTTTTAGCGGACTGGTTGGCTATTGCTGGTTTTTCTTATGATTTTGAGCTGTTATTAAGAAGATGTTGCCCTAGCTGACAAGCTGATAAGGGGTATTTTTGTATGCTGCCACTATAATATGCCACAGTATTTTATCATTTTGATAAAATTTTAACTTATTACAAAAGGTCCCAGATGCAAGTATACTCTACCTCTGACTTAACACTTGTCAGTAACTTCATCATCATTACAGCCCTTCACAAGTCCACTGCTGAACATAGGTCAGTAACATAGTGAACAAAAAAAGCAGATTAAAGAATCAACAAAGATCTACAATAAAATTAAAAAACTTCTATCAATAACAGCAGCAGCACTACTATAATATTATGTTGTATAACATAATGGCATTTCTGTATTAACTAATATTATGAAATCAGTTTCATTTTTATCAAATTCATTCAAATCAGATAACTGATTTGACACTCGATTACATAGTTCACAATGACTGCTGTATAATTATAATTTGTAATATTTCAATTCTGTTACACGGTATCGGAAAAAGACATCAGAGTGTTGCCAGATGTTCTCTGAAGAACTATTAATTTTGAATTGATTGACAGATTTTGAGTGAGATGAACTTTAAACAAAGCTAAATTGAAATTTTTACTGACTATAGATTTGACTTTAAGTTTCACATAAGTGTTAAATTATTACTTATATAACCTTAATTCTGTCTGTACCGCTAGCATGGGCTGGGAACAAAAAATTTATCCCCCGATTATATCCACTGACAAGAGATAAAATTATCTTGTCCTTATGCCAAAGCACGGACGGGGAGAAGTATATCCCGTTTGACCTAGCGAGTAGACATATATCCCCCGTCCGTGGCATAGAGCCAAATGAAAGATAAAAAATTATGCTTTTTTGACATTTGAAAGGGACAATTTTATCCTAGTTCATTGGATGTGGGTTTAAGTTTATATTCATATAAAAAATCTATCTAAGTCTATCTCCCATTTTATCTACTGTGGATATTATATCCACCGGTGTGCCCATGCTCGAAGGGTGGATAAAACTAAGCGAGGGGATAAACATTTTCTCCTTTCCCCGGGGATAAAATTGTCTCCTGCCCATGCTAGCCCTGCTGGAAGTTTTTTTTAAAGATTTAGCCATAATACCGCCTTATTATGCCTACCTCCGAACTTTTTCATTCCATTTTTTTTTCATGTTTTGTGGTGTACATTTAAAGGATATACAATACAAAGTATATACAATGCAAAGGACGTACATAATGAAGGAAGGCTGTGGCACTCCTGTGGACTAAGAGCAAATACTTTCTTACCAATAGGGTCTTCTAGAATCAAAGTAGTCACTCACCATATAAAAAAGAGCATCATTATGCTGCTATTCAAAATAGCATTCTGAGTGATTGTGGTCGTTCCCCAGTAGAGCCAACTCATTTGTGCTGCAGGTTTAAGACACAGTAGTATAGCTCTACTATATACACTGCCAGCCAAAAGTTTAAGACCACCTTAATTAAAGTAGGAAAATTAAATAAAACTCCAATAAAATATTAAATGTTTAAATAAACTGTTAAATCATCCAATAAAACACTTTTTGACAATCAATATACTTGAAAAGCGTAAAGAAATATTAACAGTCCATGCGAAAAAAGGCTATAGTTATAATGCGCGCGGAACTAGTTGGCCGCGCCTTAGATGGCGACAGGGGTGAGGGTTGCCTACTGCTCGCAACGCACATGAGATGAGACAGTGATGACCTATCTCGGGATATCGTGAACAATAATTGTTCAATTATTGAAAAGAATAAATAAAAAACAATTGAACTTTTAGAAGTTTATATTGTACCAATCTAATTATATTGTAATTAATAGTAAAATAAACCAAAAATAAATTAAGTACATGAAATTATTCTGACATATCCTCTGAATCACTTAATTCGAACTTTCTGAACTTGATTCAGAATCACCTTGGAAGTTTATAATGATTTCGTCCATCATAGTATCAAATCTCATATCATGATTCCAGTATTCTTGTTCGTTTTTTTGTACGTGGTCATCGCATTTTTGCCATTTTTCGGCACAGAATTCGGAAAATAGCCTTGTTAGTATTGTAATTTTCTCGTCCAATGTAGCATTAATGTGATCTCTGGCCAGGCAGTTTTTAATATTTGCCCACACAAGCTCGATCGGGTTGAGGTCTGGATGATATGGAGGTAGTCTTAGTACAGTATGACCTGCAGCTTTCAGAAGTTCATCAACAGTGTATATTTTTTCTAATTGGGTCGTATTAATCAACCTCAAAAGTTCGGCTTTGATCATCATGGGAGAAAATGGCACGTTATGATTTTGCAACTAGTTCTGCATATTAATTTTCAAACTGGACATAGTCGGTTTCTTCTCAACTTGCACACAATGATAGGCAGCATTATCCATAACTATGACTGAGTTAGGTGGAAGTTTAGGTATTAATTTTCAATCAAACCAGTTGTAAAAATTTGTAGAGTTCATGTCTCCATGATAATCCCCCGTTTTTGAATCTGATTTAAAAATTAGCAAAGCATCGTCAACTAACCCGTTCCGGCTACCAGCATTAACTCTTAACTAAATGCCTTCCTTTGCCTATAGATGTATAAATTCCAGACTCCGACGAAGATTGCCAACATTTTTGGACATTGTGAGTTTGGTTAACGTAAGTTTCGTCCAAAAAGAATATATTTCGTTTGTCTTCTCTGAATTTTCTTATGGCCCTCAAATATTTCACTCGCCATTCAACTATGTTTGGTCATAGCTAAACTGATTTTTCAAAATCCTCCTCTGCATTCTATGACTTTTTTTACAAGTCTCAGCATAAGGGCAATCAATTTGTTGATAGTGTCTTGTGATATATTGCTCCAAATTTAACACAAAGCATTCCACATTTCTTTTCATGAGGGTGGACCAAAATTACGGACGTTCCTATCAAGCTCTTCACACAAAAGTTCAATGGGATTGAGATCTGGGCTCTGAGGAGGTCAAACCATGTTTTTTAACACCCCTTGTGCCTCTTTCTCTTCCAAATATCCTCTGCATAATTTTGAGCTATACTTAGGATCATTGTCCTGTTGGAAAATGAATCCATCTCCAATTAATCGCAACCCCGAAGGAACATTTTGTTCTAAATTTTTTTTGTACTCTTCCTTTTTCATAATTCCATCAATTTTGATCAAATCGCCAGTTCCTTGGCTAGAAAAGCAACCCCAGACCATAATTGAGCCACCACCATGCTTGATTGTTGGGACTACACAGTCTGGCATCATTTTTTCTTGGTCACTACGTCGAACGTAAATTCTTCGTTTTGAACCGAATAGCTCAAACTTGGATTCATCGGTCCAAAGAACTTTTTAAAAATCTTCTTCAGTCCAATCTCGATGGGCAATGATGGTATCCGTTTTTTCTTGTTTTGTGGCCTTAGCAGAGGTTTTCGAACGGCGACACGACCATACAATTTCGCATCTCTCAGTCGCCATTTTACTGTAGTCAATGATAAAGGTTTAACTTGAGGTTTGTTTACTTCAATGCGGATTTCCGGTGCTGTTAAGCATCTATTTCGCTTGCTGGTAACAACAATGAAATGATCTTCACTTGACGTGGTAGCTCTCGGCCTTCCCTAGCTTGGACGATCTTGAAAAGTGCCTGTCTCCCTGTATTGAGTTATTCGTCTTCGATAACTTCAATTGTAAAGCAATCTCACGTTCGGATTTGCCTTCATTATGTAAATCAACGATGGCGGAACACACTTCACTGCTAATTTCGCATGCTTTTCCCATTATAAGACTTCTTCACTGTAGAAACCACAAGTTTAGACTAATTGAGATTGTTTGTGAACAAAACCATGTAAACTCAGGTAATAATAAGTCCGAAACACGTGTTTTTAGAAGCTAAATAATCCTAATTGTTGACCAATGCGAAACAAAAGCAAAGCAATTAGTTATTAGCCTATCATAAAAATATTATTACGACTCTACCACCTAGCTCTAACGCAGGGTTTGTCGGTGTTTGAAAACAATACATGTTTATTGTCCAATAACTTGAAAGTAAATAAAAGAATGACTTCTTTAGATAATCAATATTAACAATAGAATATGCAGGTATACATTTCTTTTATTTATCTTATGGGATTTCTTTACAATTTATAGATAATTATGTTGTTTAAGTGTGGTCTTAAACTTTTGGCCGGCAGTGTATAACATTGACATAGAAGTAAACGCTAAAAATGACACTTACTGATGATTCTGCAAGGGACTCATTGGCTTCATCATCACTCAATAATGAATCTGCACTATCATGGAAGATAATTTCCTGAAATTAATATAATTGTTACATTAAAATCCATATTCACAATGCGAAGTTATTGTTTTATTTTTGGTTATATACATTATAAGTATTATATTTACATCTCGTTCAGTGTCAGAGGCTGCATTATCATCATCATGCTCAGAGTCTGTAGAATCGTTCTCAGCGTCCAGTACACCGTGGATTAAGGCTACATCCTCGTCGGACCTGCTGTTCTGCAACTGTAATTATGGTATTAGAATTAAAATCACACGAATGATAAAACATATGAAAGTTTATCAAAACGGGGCTACATTATCTTCTACTTCTTTCGATTCATCAGTAATTTTTCTTTTTAATAAACCCGTTTTATATGGCGGCATTTTAAGTCAAAGAAAGCATAGTTTATTAAGTTACTAAAAAAGTAAATAAATCTTAATCAGCACGTGTTTGACTCAAACTGCTGCTTCTGTCAACTGTCGAAGTCGATGTCAAATGTCAACAATAGATAATAGGAATGATCGTTACAAAACGTAACCAGTTATTGAAACTATCTATTCATACAATAGCGGGCAGCGGGTTATTGGAGTTCAACGAAACTATCTATTACAGTAGACGTTTTACTCAGTAACACGATTCACGTTTCACTAAGGAGCGATCTGCAGTGTTGCCAACGGATGAAATAGCAATCCGCCAGACAAGGCTCCTCAAACCACCAGAAAATCACTAACAAAAGATGTCCTCTGAAAACCACTAAAATTTCCACTAAGATATATGAATATGATTAAAGCAAAAAAAAGTAAAAGTACGTTTATTATTAAAAATCTCATTGTTGTTAATATAATTTTTACTTTTAGTAATTAAAAAAATAAAGTTGCTTAAGATATTATTTACATTAATAAATCGTCTTCAGATGAATCTGCATTTTCATTTTCAGCCTTACTGTTATCCTTATCGGACTGATATGACTCCTTCGTCCCAATTTGTTTTATAAGATTTAAAGGAATTTCATAATTGTTGCAGCACTTTCCCATTAACTGCATACCGCAGCGTATTTTTAGAATTGATTTCAAAAGAGTTAGCTTCATTCTGTTTCGCTGCTTGTTTTTTATAATATTCATGCTACTAAAAAGTCTTTCCACATCGGCATTCGAATGTGGCAATACCAAAAGTGTAATCGCAAATGTTGCTAATTCTTGAAATCGAGCAACACCTTGTGCATCTTTGAATTTCAAGACTTCGCTCCAAAAATTTTTTGTATCTTTTGTTTCATTCCATCTCAGTAAATGAATTTGCTGCCATTGATCGTCAATTTTGCAATTAATTCTGTACTTGTTACGAACCGAGCCATTATATCAACAAGATTTTGTTGTGATGCAGGGCTTTTTCGACACTTATACGGATATTTGTTTCATGAGAGTAATATTTTCCGGCAATCTGTTTTTATTTCGTCAATGAGACAAACTATAAACTGTATGCACCTATTCCGCAATACTTCTTCCTCTTCCTGGGAAAACCTTTTCTTTCATTTCTTGAATATGTTTTTCGAATCGGAATCCCAGGTAGCATCTTTGGTCCAAATAGTCACGAATATTTTGAGTAAAGATATCTATCTTATGTGTAGGCAACGTTACTTTGGTGACAAGCGTATCAATCAAGTTTGTTAATTCACCGCACAATAAGGTGTGGTCCGTATTTTTTGACTCAAACATTTTATTAACTCTGTTTATATCAATCAAAATTGGATAAATAAATGATACATATGCATAGTTTATATCATTCGCATACAGAGTGCAATAGCTCTGACGTGGCACCTTTCGTGCAACTTAGCAATCGAAAATGAGTTTTAAGCTCCAGCCATTGCGTATAAATTTCGACACAGCAGACTCTATGGATAACCATCTAGTCTGACAGGCTTGAACAATTTTAAGAGGCTTCTGTCCATCGTTGATGGATTGTATAGCTCTTTATAGATAACTTGTCTGGAAGACGAGCGAGCAAACCAATCATATGTCTCTAATTAAAAATTCAAGATTTCGCGGAAGAAATTCCTTTGCTGCTGCTGAAACAGCCAGTTGCAAGGAGTGGCATAAACAACGTACCAAAACTAAGTGCGGTATTTCTTGTTTCAATCGGGAAAAAACTCCATTATTTACGCCAACCATCACCGAAGCATTATCTGTGCCAATACCCATTAAGTTTTCAATTCGCAAGTCGAAATGTTTAAGCGTCCGCTTTATGGCAGAAACAATACCTTCAGCATTACATGCGTCGAGTTCAGCAAGGTCCAAATAAGTTGAAACTATTTTTTCATGTGTAGTGCTGTAATAAATTATAACTAAACCCAAATATTTTGTACAGCAATATCTGTGGATTCATCTATTAATAAACTGTATGGTTGATCTTTAATGTCGTTTTTATAAGTTCTGTAAAATGAGATGCTAAAATATTTTTATTACATACGTGCACTTAGTTCGGTGCATCTGCATTTTATTTATTTCTTTTCATGGCTATGGTTAATAACTTCCTAAATGATCAACTGTTCGTATACTTGTATGCATTGCTGTAAATAAGGCAACTCTGGCTTCATCTTTCTTTTTATTATCAGTAGACTCCTTTTGAATGTCAGCTTAGGTTGTTTGGTGATAACCTATAAACAAATAATGAATATATAAGAAAATTTAAATGCAACCTCATTAATTAACCAAGTTCGAACCGTTATAAATAACAAAGACAAAGCTATAATTTACCTTTCTATTTTGTTGGTGTTCGAAAGAGCATGTTTTTAAATCTCCGTAGTGACTTCTTAATATCGTTCCACAAAACTTGCATTTTGCTACTTGGCCAGTGGTACTTTCAACTGCTTGAAGCCATTCTTTTAAATCGGATCTTGGCCAAGAATCCCTAAATTTTTGGGAATATTGAGGTTTCGGCATGACGTCGTATGAATAATATTTTATTTAAAATGTGTAATCGCAAAACGAAACAAAACACAACAACACATTGAGGCACTGAATCCGAGTGATCGCGTGACCGAGTTCAAAAACATTGGACTAAGTATTGTAAAATGCTGTCAAATAGAATAGAAAGCGAAATTATATCCTCTCAACTATTTAGTATTCCGGAGAGCGAGATACAGATAGATCTCGCCCTTGCATTCCATCGTTTTATATTATTTGCCTTATACTAAATATATTTAACGGGAACCCGAATGCTTTCCAATCCAATGTCTATGGAAATGGATTGGTGTTGCCTGTAGTAAAATATACTCCTAAAATATATAGGTTTATATTTGAAAGTATAAAATATGGCTAAATAGACGTTTGAAACAACTATTTATATGAAACGACTCGTTTCTTATAATTTATTATAAAATTCTAATCCGCTAAAAACCACTAGCCACTAAAAGCAAAAATTTGCCACTAAAAGGGGTTCCAAACCACCAGATTTAGTGGAAAATCCACTAAGGTGGCAACACTGGCGATCTATGTGCCTAGTGCGAGTTCCACAAAATCATTCGAATTACTTCACCATCGCGTTAACCGAGTTAACGTCATAGTCATAGGTATCGACAAGCGAAGACAAGCGAGTGTGAGTCAAAGATATTTTATTTTAATATATATGTATGTGTAATATTATATGTTCTATACGAAGTATATTATAATATCTTTGGTGTGAGTTACAATCGAAGCTAACCCTTCGATCCGCGTTTGCTCACTGTGAATGGCGTTCTTATATTCTCTTACGTTGGCTGCCCGTTCCCGTCGTAAGATAAACTAACCAAATTGGGAACGACATTTTTATTTAGTGGTCTTAATATTAGCATCTGTCTATCAAAGTTGTGGTTATTAGAGCGATCTTTATTACCCATTTGTTTATGTTTCGTTTCGTTGTTTAGGTTTCGACAGTTTGTGTTAGTATTATGAGATTGTGAATTAGCCATTTAAATGTTAATTATTGAAAGTATTAAATTTAAAGCAAAAATATGAAGATGTTTTCATTCTAATATGATTTTATGGTGACATTCATCATTATTTTCATTACAGCCCTCACAAGTCCACTGCTGAACATAGGCCTCCCCCACGGAATGCCACAAACCACGGTCCCGAGCCACCTGCATCCATTGACTTCCTGCATGTCTTACCAGGTCGTCACTCCATCTAGTGGGGGGACGCCCTACACTTCGCCTGCCGGTACGAGGCTGCCACTCGAAAATCTTTCTTCCCCAACGGTTGTCGGTTCTTCGAGCTATATGGACGGCCCTTTGCCACTTCAGCTTACTAATCCTTTGGGCTATGTCGGTTACTCTGGTTCTACTGCGGATATCCTCATTTCTAAGTTTATCACGCAGAGAAACCTCGAGCATAGCCCTCTCCATAACTCGCTGAGCGACCTTGAGCTTCCTCATACGGCCAGTAGTGAAGGACCACGTCTCAGTTCCATATGTCATCACTGGCAACACGCACTGGTTGTACAATTTAGTTTTGAGGTTTTGAGGTATGCCTGACGAGAAGATGGGTCGTAATCTCCCGAACGCTGCTCAGCCGAGTTGAATCCGTCGATTGACCTCTCGGTCGAAGTTGGACTTACCTAGTCGGACTATTTGTCCCTGGTAAACATATTCGTCAACAACTTCGAGGCTTAGTGCTCCCAACAACTACCAGCATAGGTGTGACATGGACATTAAACATGATTTTTGTTTTGTCCATGTTCATCTTAAGACCTATCTGTTGGGAGACACTATTCAGGTCATTGAGCATAGTGCAGGTCCTCCAGCGATTCTGCCATAAGGACTATATCGTCGGCAAATCGAAGGTTAGTGATGTACTCGCCATTGACGTTAATACCGTATCCTTTCCAGCCCAGTAGCTTGAAAACGTCTCCCAATGCAGCGGTGAAGAGTTTCGGGGATATTACGTCACCCTGTCTTACACCTCTCTGCAGTTGGATAGGTTTCGTACTCTGGTTCTGTACTCGGATAGCCATCGTAGCCCTACTGTACAACACTTCAGCACCTCGATATTGCACTTGGCACCGCTGAAGGGACTGCAGCATCGCCCAAATTTCGACGGAATCACGGCTTTCTCATAGTCCACATACGCCAGACATAGTGGCAAATTGTACTCTTCGGACTTCTGTACAATTTGCCGAAGGTTATGTATGTGGTCTATGGTGCTAAATCCTTTTAGGAAACCGGCTTGGACAGAATTAAAGAGCTTCTGAAGGACTACAAGTACCGGTTTTCCACCCGCTTTCAGAAGCTCCGCTGTAATTCCATCCTCGCCTGGGGCCTTGCCGTTTTTAAGGTGCTGGAGAGCCATTCTAATCTTGCTCAGACTGACGTCCGGAATATCATCGGAATAGTGTCGGATAAGACTTGCTCTTGGATCGTTACTCACACTTGCGTGTGGCTCCAACGATGATGTGTACAGGTGCCCATAGAACCTCTCAATCTCACTCAAAATCTCAGGTGTCCCGGAAACGACGCTGCCACACTCGGTCTTCAGCTTCGACAGTTGGCTCATTCTGGCAGACAGATCTCTAGCAAAAACTTTGGAGCCCTGGTTCCGCTCGATCGCTTCTTCAATACGAGCAGTATTAAAGTTGCGTAAGTCCCGCCGCATGCATTTGGAGATCTGTCTGTTCAGTTGCCTGTATGCTATCAAATCTACTGAAGATTGCAGCTTCATTTCCCGTCTAACGGCCATGAGATTAAGAGTGTGATCGGAGAGTTTTTGTGTTCTTCTGCGGCGGGTCTTACAAAATTTAGCTCCGACCGCATGGACAGTTTCCACGAGCTCGTCATTCATATCGTCCACTGCATTGCAATCTTCTAGGCACTGAAAACGGTTTTGTAACTCGAGCTGAAATGTTTCGGGACTTTCAGCTCGAGTTACAACGGGATTAGAGCACGAGGGGGACGGAGCGTTGACTTCATTAGACGACACCTCTCCAACTTAACGTTTAGGTTCAGTGTGCGGTGATCGCTACCAGTTTTCACCCTCGCGATCACTGAGACTGAACAGTTGGCGTCTAGTCGTCATAATGAAGTCAATCTCATTTTTTGTCGAACCGTCGGGACTCGACCAGGTCCACTTCCTGTGGGGCCGCTTCTGGAAGAAAGAGTTCATCATAAAGAGTCCCTCTTTCTCCATAAAGTCAGACAGCTGCTGGCCCCTTGGGTTCCATTGCCCTAATCCGAATTTCCCTACTTTCAGCTCACCGTTCTCTCTTGTGCCTAGCTTTGCGTTGAAGTCTCCCATTAACACCGTATAGTAAGTTTTGGAGGAATGCATGGCTATAGAAATATCCTCATACATTTCCTCCACCTCCTCATCGGGGTGTGCCGAGGTTGGTGCGTAAACCTGTATGACCTTCAGCGAATACCGTTTAGTGATTCTGAGTATAAGGTACGCAACCCTCCTCGACACACTCCCAATCTTTACAACGTTGTTAACGAGAGACTTGTGGACGATAAATCCGACACCTCCTTGGGACAGATGGTCGCCCTCCCGGTGATAGAACAAGTTGCCGGATTCGTGGATTACCGTGTCCTCCCCCTCTCTTCGGACCTCGGATAATCCTATAATATTCCAGCGCAACTTGTCTATCTCTTCTTCCAGCTCCAGGATCTTCTCGTCAGTCCTCAGAGTGCGTGCGTTATAAGTTGCCAGGTCGAGTCGTCGTAGGTGGCAAGCGAACCTCCACCGGAGATTCTTAGCACCCCCTGCCCCGCCGTTACCATGGTCGATGGTGACATTTATGAAGCAGTAAATGGAATAAAGTGAACTTATGATGAGTGTGTTTTAGCTTATGAGGGTTTACAGACTAGAATTTATTAGATTTTCGGCATGGAGACATTAGCAAGTCCTCGTGCTGTTTTGGTGTAGAGTTATTCTGTAACAATAGGAAAATAAAACCCGCTGGGATTACCACTTTCATTCGCTCGTCCTATCCTGACATGAATAGGTACACTGTCCCTATCATTGGACATTTAGGAGCCCATGCAAACTAACACTGGCTAAGGCGTCCTTTCGACCAACCATCATCTCCTATGGTGACTTGGACCGGACAACCTAGCCCTTGATTAGCTAGCTCACAGAGCGGCAGCGTCCCATCGACCAGTCATCATCTCATATTAACAACGTGGACCGGACAACTGGCTCTCTACCCGTCATCTCATATGACGACACCTAACTCAGAGTGACAGCGTCCCTTCGACCAGTCGTCATCTCATATTACGACATGGACCGGACAACTGGCTCTTCACACGTCATCTCATATGACGACACCTTAGTTTAATAGCATCAATTAATTCTCACAACTGACATTACTAACCTTAAAGTTCCTCGCGCTCTGATGCTGATAGGGTTGCTGAGCTTACAGTTTCAGTACGACCGCTGGACACCGATATTGTGTCATCTGATGTTAGAATCCAATCGATGTGGCTCTGCCCCGCCGTCACGAACTCCTCCTCATCATTATTAATTAACGAGGTAGCAATCTCTACCAGACCGTCATAGCCCCCGGGTAATAAACGAAGATTTTCGTGCATATTTGTAAGTCTTATTAGACCCATCAATGTTTATCAGCTCATACCTATCATTTTCTAACACCTTAGTAATTAAAAATGGACCTTTGAATTTTTTATGAAGTTTTGTCTGATTGCGCTCGTTGTTTCTTATAAAAACATATTCGCCTATAAGGAATGGCTTTACGACTGCCATGCCTCGATTGAACCATTCTACTTCTGCTGAAGCTGCTTTCGCAATGTTGTCAGCAGCGTTACGTCTGATGGTGTCTAAGTCTGATCGGGGTTCGGGTTCGGAACTTAATACAATTTTTGACATACCTAGGGATTGAGCTTTTATTCCATACATTAGTTCTGTGGGTGAATATCCAGTTACCCTAGACCGCGTACTGTTTCGAGCTAACTGCACCTCTAGAAGTTCATCTCGCCAAGTTTTGTTCGGGTCTTTTTCAATTATGGTGAGAATGCTTTTCAGAGTGCGCATTACGCGCTCTACTTGGCCGTTTGCTCTACTAGATCCTGTTGCAATGAGATGAAGGTCTATGGAATGGTCCCTACAAAATTCTCTAAACATCTCCCTTGGTCAGCTATAACGCGTTTAGGTGATCCAAAAAGGCAAACCGCTTTTTTTTAGAGCTTTAATAGCACTTACTGAATCTAAAGAGGGGGTTTATTCAAGAAGAATGTTTGGTGAAGGAATCGATAATAACCGATGAATATTCTTTGTGATCGCTTTTTCCACTGAGTTTACCCGTGATATCAATGTGTACGGTATGTCAAGGAGTGGAAACTTTAGGAATCGGATGAAGTCTTATCTGGGTAGCGCCTGCCGGGCCCTTCGAAGCTTTGCATACTATACAAGAATCTACAAATTTGCGCACTAGCTTTCACATTTGTGGGAACCAATATTGCTCGTAAAGTTTGTTTAGCGTCTTTTCAGTGCCTAGGTGCTTAATCTCTGTATGGACGTGGTTGATTAAAGTCCAAGTGAGGGAGCGCGGTACAACTGGGAGCCAATAGCTACTTTTGTTACGCTCAATTTTCCTATAAAGTATCCCTTTTCGAATATCGTAGGTATGGGCAACGGCTTCAGGAAGTTCTTTGTTGTTGTACTTGTTAATTATTAGGTCCTGTATTTCGCTATCCCTCTTTTGTTCGACCGTCAGCCAACCCTGATGAAGTTCAACGAAAGACTTGTTTCTCTTGGACGGATTGGTATCGGGATAGTTCGTGGATAGGCGAGTGGATTTCTGGAGAGGAAATCGGCGTGTTCCATGCTACTTCCTTGCTTGTAGACTATATCAAAATCATAAGCCTGGAGGAAGGCCCACCATCGGTGGACTCGGGGTGTAAGATCGGTTTTAGACTTTGACGCCTTAAGAGAATTACAGTCCGTGAAAACTGTGAAGTGCTGACCATACAGATAATGTCTTAAATGCTCGACCGCTCGGACCACCGCCAAGGTTTCACGGCTAAAGTACTAAAGTAAAGTACTGTCACAGGTATAGGTTTTGTGGTAGAGCCATGCTGCAGCTATATTAGTACTATAGTTGTAGCACGAATGGGTCGGCTCGACCGGGGAAGGACCACGCTCTCACAGAATACCAGCGTAAAATAGCAGCTTAACACTGCTGTGTTTCGTATGGTGAGTGTAGAGAACCGGAGACCCTTTTTACTAGAAAAGAGGCATTCCATCTTAGTCCTCCCGGGTGACAACGCATCTGCATTTTGATTCTTTATTGAGGATAGATGTAGATGTCTATGGGTCACAGCAACCACTTACCATCAGGTGGACTGTGTGCTCGTTTGTCACCCTATCCTATAAAAAAAAAAACATGTGGCAGATTATTATGTCGCTGAATTAGTATTGCACCGTACCCTTCTGAGCTCGCGTCTGTATGAAGCTCTACTGGAGATTTGGGGTCAAAGATCGTCAATACCGGCTCTGATGTCAATATGCTAACTATGGTTTTGTGGGTCTCTATGTTGGCCCGTCCAGGTTATCGGGCCTCTTAGTTTTGTTAGGGGGTATAAAGGACCTACTAAGCGGGTATAATTTGGAATAAAACGCCGAAAATAAGATGCGAGACCTAAAAATTGACGAACTTGACTGGCTGTGCGTGGGGCGGGTACGTCTATTAGTGCTTGTACCTTCCTAGGATTGGGAGTTACTTGACCTGATTTTACGACATAACGTAGGAAGTCTACTTGGTTTTTCATGAATTTACACTTATGAATGTTTAAAGAAAAACCCGCTTCACATAGAGCTTGTAGTGTAAGGTTTAAACGTTCAAGGCCTCGCGTGACGTCATCAGAATAACACTGCGTTTGCGACACTCCAAGGCTCGATGACCTGATATAACACACCGATGACACGTTCCAGTAAAGCGTGGTTCATTGTAGCGGCTTCTTTTTACTTCCGTCTCGTTAATCTCTTGTCCTTCGTATTTTCGTTTTGATGAAATACTATTGAGAACCCGTAACAACTGAGCTCTGGTAGAGACATTACAAGATTGCAGCTCTCGTCGTATAATACCATCTTTTTGGCATAGCACAGAAGCTACAAACCCCGTGATGACATCTTCTGACATTTCGGTGCGATGGATATGCTCTATCATCCCCCAGACACGCGTCGCAGCATCACTTGCAGTTTCCTTCGTACCGAGTTGGAATCTTAATATCTCGTCGAAGTAGTCTTGCGGTAGCATCGGTTTCCCAAATTTTGCTAGGAGTAATTCCTTTATTTGCATCCATGTTAACTGTGAAGTTTGCAATTTGGTCAAACACTTGGCTGCCCGTCCTCTCAGAGCGTGTGTAAGCGCTAGCAAAAGTTCCGCACCGTCTAGTTTCCTACTATTCACTACTATTTCCGTTATCCTGCTCCAACCTTCTATGTCGATGTCTTTTTCGTCTGGGTCAAACCGCTATAGTTGTGTTGTCATGCGGTTTGTATCTTCGGTGGACGATGGCGTCTTCAAGAGGCGAGATAATAAGGCCTCCACGTTGCGCAGTAAATTGTGCGACGATGCCACTTGCGCATTGCTATCTTCTCCTTGTGAATGCCGTTCGGATCCCACTTCTGATAAAGGGACGTCAGGGTGGTCTGCTATATCCTCTGGATCCATACTTGACCCTAATTAGACGTGGGTAATCGGGCAAGGAGAATTAAAATATGTAGTTCACACAAAATGTAATTAGGGTATTATGACAAAATTATTAGAGGTACTCAATAGTTAAACACTCCACCAAGAACGTACTGCTTATTCGCGATGTGAACAGCTTGCCGTCTTGATGTGAACTGCCCCGTCGTTCCTTCGTTCTTTTCACACTAGCCCTTGGTGTTGCGTCAGAGCGAATGGCAACCGATTACTTCGACAGATGGCGTTTTGCATATCCGGGTGACATTCACTCTTAAATAATCTTCGAAATAATTAAACGCGCCGTCATAATAGTTTTTATTTTGTGCAACAATAATAATATTTGTAGTAAGATCAGAAGAGAATACAAGTGTATATAATATGTATTGTTATTTTATTTGAATTTAACTTAAGTATTGATTGTTACTTAATTAACTCATCACCAGGCAGTCCTAAGCCTGGATAAAGCATGAAGGAAATTTCATTGCAATATAAATCTTCTTAACACCAAAATCTCGATAACAGTAATCATAACGAAACGGGAACACAAAATAAACTAATCAAGCTTTATCTTGAAACGGCCATCGTTTCATTCGCCACGTTTTTAAATATAATGTTTCAAAAGCCGCTATTGATATTTGATCATAGACTTAGTATCTTATCAATCAATCCTCTATCTACGTATTCGATAGATAGTTTCGTTTCGTTACTCAAAAAAGCCGCTACTACCCTACCCATAGAGATATACCTATGGAGGCGGCATATTCTACTATAGAAATAATAGTTATACAAATATCTATAATATCGACACACACTTGTGAAAAACAGTTTTGTCTCTTTTTAACAAAGCAGTAGCTGCAATAGAAAAGAGAGACAACTACACTTTGTCAAGTGCTTATTTTTGTAACACTTTCGTGTGACGTCATTAGCTCATCCATGCGTGACTATGCCGCCATGTTAAGCGCCAAGATCTGCTGTCAAACTGTCAAAAAGCAGTGACAAAGTGTTGTACTAGAAATTATTTTAATAGATTAATTTTGTTCAGAAATGAATAAATAATATTAATAGTTTATAATTCCCGATGATAATGATGATGTAAAAAACTTGAGTAAGTACTTAGCACACTCAGAACATTGTTTAAAACAAGTTGCAAGTTAGCTGCCTGCATACTTAACTCTTTGTTTGACTGTACCTAATACAAGAAATCTGTAGCAGAGTATGCACTGCGTAAGTGTACATATGCGGTGAAGCCTGGTGAAGCAGCTCAAGCGAAACTTAAGGGATAGCAATTCAAATCTAATTTGACAACCCAACAATATCCATTGCTTCATGTGATTGAAAAATTCGTTTGCTCGACAACAAAAACAACGCAATGGATATTGTTAAACTGTCAAATTGGTATGGTTTGTCATTTTGGTGTGTTACACAATTAGGCTATGGATTTAATTTCTATCTACACAAAAGCCATAAAACTGCCAGACACATTATTTATTCCTCAGATAAGTTATTTGACGATTGAAAATATAGCCCTGTACCTATATAAATACCTACGGAATAAAATAAATAAAGCAACAAATTCAATTATATGAAATGAGAACAAATTCATATTAGTAAAAATATCGATATCAGCTGCCCATATTGCTGAGTTACAACCCTATAAAAGGCGGCCATTTTATGCGCCAGTGTATTGTAGGTAGTCACGCTAATTCTGTAGGTATGCCCAGTCCATATACTTCTAAGTCAGTGACCCTACCCTTGTGTTTTGTGTGATTTTTTTTAACTTAGTCATTGACCCGTACGATGATACTTTTGCCGGGTCATGTAATATGAAATTATCCATTAAAATAATATTATTTTGTTTTAAAACTTATTCACAATAGGCTGATGCGTCACATTGCGAAGTTTTGGGGAGATTTTGATGACAGCCTGATTAAGCGGACAGTCGATGTCGACATTATCTCCAGTTCTAAGCGAACACAATATCTTGAGGTTTGTGTCAACATCGGAGCACAAGTTTCGTTGTTTCCTTTAATGGTTTACATGCTCAAACACATAATACAACATATCGCGTCACTTTTACGTATAATCCACTAGTTAAATCTGTGACCCCTGCCCTGTGTATGTAATTACTCTAAGCCCTGCCCTGTTGTGAACACTTGTCAGTAAATATGGAGTGATTAGTTATTATCTTAGAGTAATTACATACATAAATTATTCTGAGGTTATGGAGGTAGAGGTAAGGAGGACTATCTCTATGTATCTTAGAGTAATTACATACATACGTATGCATAGAGATAACCTACATTTCTACATCAATTGAATCAATATAATTGTCTCGCTTTTTCTAATTTAATTTTCAAAAAAGACAAAAAGAGACAAATCTATTGAAAGATGTTGCGTGTTATTCATGCGTGGAAATAGAAATGTCAAGTGATCATCTTTGATCTCTTTATACTATGCCAAATATGAAAGTAAGTACACTCGTATCTTCTGATTTACTAGAAAAATAACATCCTTATTGTAGTAGTATTATATTTGACTTGTTATGTCATTAATTTATTGTGATTTCGTTCGCAATGTTAGCAACAATTGACATCGATATATCGTCGTTTTTGTTTAGTTATTTATTTTTATTACTTTATAATATGCCTAAAATATAAAGAAAATAGGACTAGACTTAATATTATTCGAACGTACAAGTAAATTGTTTTCTAAATCAAGTGATGATTATTATTATATTACATTGCAAATATTCGTTTTGCAAACTATAAAAACTAACAATTAGGGAGGTATGAATACTAAGTCTTGACAGACACACGGTACATGAACGAGTGAGATCCCATTTGTAATCCCAATTTTATATGCTGACTAATGATCCACCCCGGCTTAGCACGACTGTTTTCTAGATCTCGACAACAGCGTTACTTACAGGGTCCAATTGTGAGTGTGAATGTCCAAGTGATGATCTTTCATACACGCGGAAATTGATTTTAATTTATATATATTTACCACCTTGCTTAGCGGAAAACCATGGATTATATTCAACGAAGCTTTATCTGCTTGGATGAAAATATTTCGAAATCATGAAGTTAAGGCAGGATATTGATAATGCCGTGTAGCGGCAGCGTAAAATAAAACGCTACCTCCTACCAAATAATATATATTAATACTTAGAAGCTCTAAGACCCCATACCATACCGTAAGTATCGTAAAAGGCGACATAGGGAAATGAAACAGGAGATAGGCAACAGTACTCGTATCTTCCTGATAACAACTCAAAATAATAATAATTGTGGTTGCCGGATCACTTGCTAAGAGAGGAACAATAGCAATTATTGCCACTACGTTCAGCAGTAGACTTTTGATAAGCTGTAATTAATGTATTAACGATGGTTAATATGTTGAAGGAGCAGAGAGGATAACGGGTAATACGATTTATCGGTAGTTGTGATCTAGCGACAAAGGAGAAGGCAGACTGCGGTCGTGCTGCTGTTATTGTACTATCGTAGCAGTACCCTCTGTGTACGTTCCGTGAAGCAAACCGAGTGTCGATAACAACCAGTTATTATTCCCTGTGAAAGCTATAATAAGTCTAAGGATAATTTGGCGGAAATATACCGGTTGAGCAAAGTAACACAGCAGTCGACGCGTGTTTGCAAGTTCGATTCACTCAATTCATGAGGTACCCATCGTTCAAGTTATTTTACTTTCCCGATTTGCTTCAAGTGGATTAATACAGTTTTATCACTTACCCCGAAGCCTGCAGTAATCCTGAAGGGCTTTGTGATGGTTCCGCTTCCATAATAGCCTTTAATTCTTCATTTTCTACTTTGGTCTCCTGCCGTCCACGGGGTTGGTCCTGAAGGTCGAAATTTCAAAAACGTACCGTGCTTTCTTTTACGACACCAGCGCCGTACACATCATTAATCCTTCAAGTTGTTTCTGCAGCACTAGTGCCACGGTACAACTCGTACTCGTAAATATACCGATATTTCATGTTTTCCATTGTGCGGTAATAAGCGACGACAAAGAATAAAATAATGAGGAAAAAACAAATGAATGACTGTTTTTAAAACTCAAATGTACCAGCTAAATTAATTTATAAATTTGAATTTGGAATTCTTAACCAAAGACGAGATATTTCAGATCAAAGCGATCAGTACGACATAATGCTAATTTCATATGCAAGGACCTAATATTTACAACCTAAAACCGAGAGAGTCTCTTAGAGATAAATTTAAAGAAATAAATATATCAACTTTGGCCTCTCAGTATAAAATTTAATGTATGTTCACAAAAACAAAGGTAGTTTTAGTAAAAAAAGTGATATACATTCTGTAAACACTAGGAACAAACACAAGCTAATGATACCAGTTTCTCGACTCCACAGAGTCAGTAATTCATTCTTGAGTCAATGTATACGCTATTACAACAAGGTCCCGAAAAGTGTACAGGCTCTCTCTATTACCAAGATTAAACGTTTTGTTAAGCTGAAACTGTATAAAAAGGATTATTATAGTATAAATCAATACATGGTTGATAATAACCCCTGGAAATAAGGTGGTCGCTTCCAAGCAGTTTCTAAAATAAATTTTGTACTTAAATAGTTTGTACAACCATTAATGTAAAATTTACTTTAAAAAAAGTTCCGCTGGGTTTCTTGCTGGTTCTTCCCAGGACAGAGGTTTTTTTCGAACCAGTGGTAAAGTAAAAAATGACTTTCAATAAGAATTACACATGTAATCTATATTGAATAAAAAATTATTCTATTCTATTCTATTCTACCTCAGTCCCCCGCGATAGAATCCGTAAAAGTAGTTTTATTCAATATAAATTTAAGGTTATATTAGCAAAAAATTTTTGGACTACGTGAATAGTTGAAGCTTACAAGTTTATACCGTACTGTAACTAACTAGTATAGGCAACACAAATTTAATTATTTTTAACTCGGAAACTTCAAACTGCTACATTCATACCCACAGACTAATATGATGCTTACGCATTTCATACCATACCCTGTATCTACACTAGCGCCATTCTGGAAGGTTTTTGAACTGTTACTTACAGCTTACAGCTGGACACTTTTCCATCTAGTCCCTCAGATGAGTTAGTCCTCTTTACCTCCATACCCTCCATATCTGAGGTGATTATACAATTTTATTGGTTGTGAATTTGTGACATTTTTTTTTGCTTGTTTAAAAATAAAGGGATTTATGCTCACACATTCTAAACTAACGTATATTTTAACCTTCAAGCAAATTCCGGGAATATGCCCCAAAAATGTTTCATACTGTAGAAGGTTTTTTTCGAATTTTGAAGTTTTTGGCTCCAAAAAGAGATCTGCCACGTCAAATTTACAAAAAGTTGGCATTACATATATTTCATATACAAGTAATTTTTAATCACATTATTGGTATTTACTTCTTTTGAAACTTTAAAATTACAATAATAACGGTTGTATTGTTTCGGAAGTGATTACTAACACAGGTCGTTTTCCCTCATACAATATCGTCACGTCTATGGCAAACTTGCGAATCTGCCATTTTCTCTTATAACTGTTTATTAGCGTAATCCGCCGCCAATGTAGTAATACATACTATAGCAAAGTTTCAAATCTGTATCATTTATTATAGGTTATGAAATATTTTAACAGTAAATGCGCGAATCATAGTAAATAGAAATTAATCACCATGGTAAATTTACAAAGTGCAGATAATATATTCTACCAAGGCCTAATTATTATATATTATGTAGTCCTCAAAGTCAGTTGTAAACATGCGAATATTGGGTTTATTCGTGTTTTTACAAAAGCATTTTAATGTTCTTAATTCTTATGCATATAATTAACCATGGTCATCAGTGCCATATTCGTGAATTGGTTATGGTATGATTTTCACTAAACTATAACTTAATACAAAACTATAACTTAATACTTAAACTATAACTTATACAAAGTATCTGATGGTCTATGGTCAATTAACCTATGTGTCACATTCGCATTATTGCTATGGCATAACTTACGTTCTAAGAATTGATTTGACCACGATGAACTAACAATTCTATCACTTTCGTATATTTGCTGTGGCAGCACATAAATTCTGAGATATTGAATGGACCATAGGCAATTATGCTAAATATCATCTTATACATAGTTTCTCCGACAATATTTGCATCTTTAACTAAATTATTAGTAATAAATTTTACTGATTATTGTCATTTGTAACCACTACTAAAAAGTAAATACTTTTCTAGTCAGCTTCATTTTGCTAAAAGTCATATTTAAAATAACAAACACAAGGATTATACTACGTATTACTACTACCCGACGGCTCCGTGGCGTAGTGCCTTAGCAATGAGTTGCAGCGCTAAGGGCTGCGGGTTCGAATCCCGCACGGTACAAGTATTTGTATGGCCTACAGGTAATTGTTCCGGATCTGGACGTTTATGTTTGTAAAATTTATGTGTGTAAACTGCCCCCACAATACATGAGAAATTCTAGTATGGAGGTAACGTTTTTTTTTTAAAAAAAAAGAGAAAACTATACTACTTTCTGACTCTGGCTAAACGTTGTAATTTATATATGTACTCTTTTCTTTAACTTTGTGGAGAGTAGAACAGCATTCTTTGCAAACGACGTTGCGTCGCTGTTTTTAGGAAAATTATTTTTCTCGTAATTTGTCTCTGATAATAGTAGCACTATTATCAGTAACAAATATAACAAATGAAAAAAAGATTTAAAAAAGAAGAGTACAATTCAAGTTGGATGTGAAAAATACAGAAAAGTATTCAGGTCTTATAAATTAAAGTTTCATGAACAGGAAAACGATTTGCGTAAAAAATATGTGGCTTTGTGTAAAAACCATCAAACCCTCCAAAAGAGCTTCATGAAAAGCATATTAAGCGTAGGGATAATGCTTATCTGCGCAGTGATTTTGACAAAGAAGCTGCAAAAAGTGACACTTATATTTTGGGATTCAATTTTGATCAACAAGCAGATATTTTTATACGTGGTAGAGTCATGCTGCAGCTATATAATTAGTATAGTTTGTAGCACGAATGGGTCGGCTCGACCGGGGAAGGACCACGCTATTACAGAATACCAGCGTAAAATAGCAACACAACGCTGCCGTGTTTCGTATGGTGAGTATAGAGAACTAGAGAGCCTTTTTACTGAAAACGAGGCATTCCATCTTAGGTCATCAGGGGTGACAAAGCATCTGTATTTTAATTCGTAATCGAGGATAGATGTAGATGTTTATGGGTCATTGTAACCACTTACAGTTAGGTGGACTGTGTGCTCGTTTATCACCTTTATCCTATAAAAAAACACACTACATATACAGACTCCAAAAGGAGCCGCTGGCCCATACTTTTATGCACGTAAGCTGCTAGCAGTATACGATTTAACATTATATTACTTGGGAAACCAAAATTTCGATTGCTATACTTGGGATGAGACACAACACAAGCGAAGAAGCGTTGAAATCGCAACATCTGTGTTAGTTACAGCTTAAATACGTCCCACTGCTGGACACAGGCTTCCTCTCATTTCTAAGAGAAATTTGGGGCAGGGAAATGTGCCCCGCGCTGCCCCAATGTGTATTGGCGTACTTCACATGTCTGCGAAATATTATTTTTTCTTATTTCCCAGACATGCTGGTTTCCTCATGATGTTTTCCTTCACTGCCGAGCACGTGATGAAACAGCACTTAAAATTGTAATTAGCAATTTTATTGGTGCCGGCGGGGATTGAACCCGGGTTGCTCGCGTACTGTAAAATTTACAGCGAGCGCTTAGCCCCTGAGCTACCACGTCTCTCAACATCTGTCTATAAATACATTATTAATCAAACTGATGAGACGTGATAATGTAGTCACATAATTACGGTGGACAACAAAAAAAATCAACTTTATTTATAAAAAAAGAACAAAAAAGTCAGCAAACTCTTCCGAAAGTTCCAAAGTTTCAAGATGCAATTTGGGTTCAATATCATGTGACATAAAAACCCGAAATAAATTTTTATAAAAATTGATTACAATACTGAAGGGTTCACTGAGTTAAAACTGAAGGCAAAGAAAGGGAAAAGTAACTGTATTATACCTTAATCTGCCTACAGTAGCCGATTGCCTATTTCAAAGACGAAAAAGGCAGATTTAGTAAAATTGTGCCAGGATCTACCATCAATATTATGAGAATCTGCCAGTATCTAAAACAGTGGCGGATCTTTTACCAGAACTTGACAATGAAGAAGACGATGAAGAAGATTGAATCTTTAGGATTCAACATTCTTCAACGCCTGATTCTATTTTTTTTTAATTTTCTTAATAATTTTTAGTAAAATTTCAAAAAAAAATTAAAAAGCATGCAACTTATCTATTGGGAAATAGCTACGCATTATTTACACGACGTTCAAACTATGTAAATTTGTAGCACAACAGAAACAACTTTTAACATCTTTATAGAATCTGTCAGTCTATCTCCAAAACTATCACCAGCATTTTTGCGGACTTATACGACTTAGGGAAGCTCTTTACTAAGTTAACTTTTTAAAAGGCTGGTAACGCATTTGCAATTCCTCTGGTGTTGCAGTTATTTATGGGCGGCGGTAGTCACTTAGCATCACTTGAGCAGCATGTTCACTTGCCATTCTTCTATATATAAAATAAAAGAAAAGCGTTCCACATATGAATGCGAAATTTACAAGGTAGCCGGATGTTTCGGATTCTTTACAGCACCCTCGTTCCTGGCGGACTGAAGCATTTGACGTTCTGATGTCTTATTAAACCCGGGTTACCCTAAGCCTTTGGATCGTTTTGGATGTTAGTTTTTGTTCGATCTACGCAGAATGAGCTTAAATATCTTGAAGTCTTACAGCGGTATCCTTAAATTTAATTTAACATTGTAAATATATAGGGTCCCAAGCAGATAGATCCAGCCATCTTCTCTAATCAAATTTAGATAATATATTTTCTATTTCAGTAGCCACGCCGAACCATACTTGGTAGGAATCGGTGTTCAACGAGGGTTTGTGATTTGGTGGATGTAATGGTGGGAACAATCTTGAACATGGAGACTTCTACGGTTCCTACGGCGCCATGATTTGAAGGTGCGTTTGCATAGATCTCGTCGAGATACGCCGAAAAGTAAGAATACAATGTTTCAATATCTCACTTACTTTTCGAGATATCGATACTCAAAAATCGAACACTAAAACCGAATCAGCAAGCCCCGACTCCACGTAGTCTTGTCTGCCCCACCTCTAGAGTGTTTTTGTAAAGCCGTAGGCGTGAAGGGAGAGCAGCCCCCGCCCGATGTAGCAAATAGCAGACACCTGTGCGAGCCGTAGTAGCGAAGGTCTGATCAATAGTTTTTCTTATTTTACATTGAAGTCGGTTGTACAAAATTTTTAATTTATATAAAAATACACTTCAAACAAGACTGTATAGTCTAAGATCTTTGCCTGCCTTAATTGGTAAATTGTAACAAGCAAAGCGACAACAACCAGTGTGACCATATGTGGCAGGTTCCTGCCTCTTATTTTAGCCTCTGGCATGATCGGTTGACGTTTTATAAAACCTGGCAGTATTGGGGTATTAAAAATAGATTTCGTTATGGCAACTTAAAATGTCGAAAATGGTAACCCTAGATACTTCGCCAGCATGTGGGGAATTTCCCTGCATTTCTCGTATTATGTTTGTATCACATTCAATAAACAACTTTAAAAGTTTTTATGTAAAGTTGATAATCTTAAAACGATTATTCATAAACACGAGTTTATGGTTAATATTTCAATCAGTCATAGAAGAGACGTACTTTAGTTTGGTATCGCATTAGATTTCATGGTGATAATATCTTATTAGCGATATCTTGTTAATATTTCGTGGACGATAGTAATCTATAGGTGGTGGTGATGAAGCGAAAATATGAAAGGGCGTATAGAGCGGAGTGGGAGCAAGATCCTTTACTTTCGTCGTGGATCTCCAAAGCTAAAGATGATCCAGACTGTGTAACTGCAAATTGGCACCCCGGCTGTCCGCTTTAAAGGAGCATTCCGGCTACTGGTAAACATCAAAAAAATATGAGTGGATTCAGCATGCGAAAGAATATTCTCTCAAATAAATTTAATTAAGGCAAAAACACGAAACAGCTTTATAAACAAACATGTAGCGTCTATCTTGCACGTTAAACAAGACATTGGTGAGCATGGCGATTCAAACCAACGAAAGATATGTTTAATTTTAATTTAATAAAAATATAGCATTTATGCCTCCTCTACACTACTCACGAAGTAACTTCGACGAAGTGCTCGTCGAAGTCGATCGCAGTCCGAAGAACGTGACTACACACTCGTGCTACTTCGCGAAGAACTCAGTCATCTTGAGTCTCCCGCACCCTTAACATGAATAACGTTCAAGAGGCCGCTGCTATAGGTACCTAATTGTGGGAACAGTACGACGTCAATGCGTTAACTAAATAAATAATTATGTAGAAAGCTCCATATTTAATATTTATATATAAAAAAATATTCGTAACTGGCGTACGCCGAGTAGTGTAGTGAGACGGTTCGTGTAACTTCGGGGTACTTCGCGAAGTCCTTTGACTCTGGCGCAAAAAACCGACAGCGATCGGAAGTCGCCCGAGGCGAAGCGAGGTTGCAAGAAGTGAATCGAAGTACCTCCACAGACTAACTAGTAGATTTTACCCAAATCAGACGGACATCTCACGTAATAAACCATGGAGGTTAGAAAGAAGGAGAACGATCGCTGTAGAAGATAGTGTCCCAGAAATATGGACAAAATAAGTGAGGCGCTGCGATCGCTAAATTGTCTCAATAAAAGCAGGCTGTTGTGTGCTAGTTTGAAATGATCTATCAACGTTTAATATACGTGTATATAATATCATTCAAAGAAAAAAAAAAGAAAATAACGAAATTATTATTAATTAATTAATAAATTATGTTTTTATAATTTTTATTATTATAAATATTATAAATTATTACAAATATAAATTATTTATTATTATTGTTTTTTTTTGGTAAGATAAATAATCAAATTATTGTATTAAAAATAGAGACATTTTCATGTGATGTACATTTTTGCATATATATATGGCTGTTGAGTAGATAAGATGTTTTTAACTCGTATTATCTACAGTTTTATATATAAAAAATACATTATTGTCTCTAATCAATTATGAACAATATTATGCATATTTTGATATGACTACTTGTACTCATAAACAGCTAACTTCGCAGACACTACTTACCGACGGCAGCGCCGCTATAAATTCTACAAATTTTCAGGGACAGGCGGGTACGTAGCGATCGTTCTCCTTATGACATCTCTTTTTTTTTTTTAATTTGAAGCAGCTATACCAGTCAAAGGACGTCCCAAATAATAGCCTCTTGCAAAATTATTTTTATTATATTGAAAATAAAACGAGATAAATACCAATGAAACAATGTTGAAATTTAATATTTCTTTTATAACTTATTAATTTTTACTTTACAATAATTTTGTTTACAAATTTAATAATTAACTTATTAATATATGTACATTATTAAAAACTATATTAAAAAACTAAAACTAATAACTTAATTATCATACAGTCCTCAATTTAACTTTACAATAATTTTGTTTACAAATTTAGAATTAATGGATAAGTATCAATATAAGATTCACCAGTTTCACCACTTTCGTTACTGACTTCCCTTTCATGTCCTTTAAAAATGCTCTTTATTTTTTAATAATTGTGCACCAACATCATCTTCACAATAGGGTATTACACCCATTTTAAAAAAGTGTTTTAAATGAATCTTAGAGTGATAATGAACCACTACAATGTTTATATAAATTTTTTTAAACCGAATAATGCCATAAAAATTACTTTTAATCTATCGTTTTAAATTTTCGCGTGAAAACGATAGCCGCCATGCTGTTCAACTCGTGACGTCACTGTCCTAGAATTTTGCCTATTTTGCAAAGGAATAAGATACTTTTGGATGTTTAATAATGAGTTATCATCTATATCATTATTGTGTTGTGCCTGAATGCAAAAATACGAGCATATGAACGCCGGGGAAAATATGGATTCAAGTGCCAACTGATTTAAATATGAGAAATACTTGGTTAAAACTGGCAAGAAGATACCCGAATACATTGTCTACAAAATCTAAACTATACTTCTATGAAGATCACTTTGATGTAAGTATGACTTATATTTAACTATCGTTTATACAAAACAAAACTTCATGACATAATAGGTGCATGACCTATTGCAAGTCAAATTTTGTAATACTTAGATTAGGTTAATCGCTCGTCTGTCCCGCTCTTTCTGGGCCATTTTGACAGCCCTTCCAAGTGCAGTGCAATGTTTTACTTAATTCGTGTTTTCTTCTATTATATGGGAATAATGACATGGTTTGTACAAAAAAATATAACAAAAAGTTACCTAAGCTTATATTATAATATCTATAACATTACGTGCTAAAAGCGAAGTAATAAACTCGCTTTGATTTCAAATGTCATAAAGATTATTGCATATTTTAGCTGGAAAATTACACACAATATAAGATTATGGGTTCTGTTAAACGAATTCAAATTAATAGAATAAAGATTAGTACTTTCTGCTTTTACGAATCCGTCTTCCATGATGCCTTTTCAATAAAATTCGGAATAAAACTCAACAATCGTAATGATAACTTGAAAAATTTCGAAATAACACAACACATCAGCTAGTTCTCTTCACCAGTGACGTCACGACGTTATCTAATATGGCGGGCAGCGTTTTGCAGATTTGAGGCACATATAAGAAAAAATATTCTTATAATTGAAATATAAAATTTATAATGCATTTTTATAAATAGAAATCAATATTTCTAGTTTACTTTTTACAAAATCTATCATAAATATATATTGCTTGATTTTTTTTTACATGGTGTAAAATACCCTATTAAAAGATTAGCGGTAAAACTAAACGAATCCTGTAATTATTAAAGATTTAAAAGCATTTATGAAATAGTGGTAAGTCGGGTTATAATCTCTAAAATTGTATGATCTTATTTGACCGAAAAACTTTCGATTGCATCGGAATTTATATAGAGGGGTCTCACAATTTTTATGTTTTGCCACAATTTCATAAAACTTTTTATGGTACTAATTCAGTTCTTTATACTAGGCACTGTACATTCATGACCATTTTTATTAATAAATTTTAAATTTTGCAGTTTCAACAAAGATTGCTGCCAGAATGCCAAAATTCTTAAATCTCTCCCACTTCTTTTAATATTTAATAGGAGGGATGTCGAGAGGCGAGGGGGATGTTAGCTGTCATGTATCATTTTGCTATGACGTTTCCTATGTTCAATATTTTCTCTAATTCTCTATGAAGATTACTGCCCGTGAGTACCTCTCTACACTATTCGCCTCGTCCAACTTCGATCTACTTCGCGAGTAGTGTAGAGGAGGCAGTAAATGTGTATTTTTATTTTTCTTAGTTTAATACAATGGTAAAAAAAGTTGGCAGTATTCAGGCATTTTTCATTACAGACTTTGGCAGGATTTGGCAGGTTTTTAACCAAAGTAAGGCAGGATCTGTATTTTAAAGATGGTCACACTGACAATAACACTATGTTATGTTGGCCTAAGGCCGGCCACATACATACGGAATTCCAAATCGGAATATCGAAACGGAATCCCGAAACGGAATTCCGTGAACACATCACACACATAGGTTTATTTCCGTTCGGAATAACAAGGGTCAGTTGAGAGAGGTTAGCCATTGAGTCTAGACATTCTGCCAGCGAATAATGACGACGATTTTCTGATTGCGATTCCATTGTTGCTGTATCATTGTTACTGGGTGCATCCCCTTATCACCCTAAGCTTGCAATAAAGTCAATATCATGTAAAAAGATTTATCTATCCAGAGATATGTCTTAAAATAAGATGAAAGGTTACGAAAAGCTATACACCTATAAGATTAAGTGAGGGGTATAGAATCAAAGGCAGCTATATCCAGAACAAGTCGTTTTTAAACTGTGAATGCCATCTTAATCTTCATACTATTTTGAATAAATTTACAAAATTGTTTGGCATCTAAATCAGCTAAATCCCAGCCAAAATTCACGTTAAAGAAACGATTCAGAACCAAAGGTAGCTAAATCCACACAGTTTGAAACAAACACAGCTAAAATTGCGGCTGGCCAATCACAGGTCTACATTGTCGAAATAACAAGATGGCGGATCTCATACAAAACAGTGTTTGCGTGGGTGTGATTTTTATCGAAATTAAATAGGATTTCGCATCTATTTCTTATTAAAACAGGTGGAACGACAAATAAAAGTGCAATGGAAGTGCCTGTAGCAGAAGCATTGCCAGGTAAAGGAAAAAACGTAAAAGACAGCCGGAGAAATGGAAGGCGAACAAAGCGAAAACTGACAGGTGAGCCTAGACTAGTGATGTACTTAACCCGATGGAGTTCGATCGATCGATCGATGTTTTGTTCAGTGTAAATTTTCCTATTCTGTTTTATGTATTTTAAATTAGGTACATTATAATGCAAAAATGAAAATAAATAGGCTATAACAGTAATTGTCACGTTTACTTGTTTCACGGTACTCAGCAAAATCTTTGCCAGAAAACATAACCTGCAATCATAACACTAAATCATTTGCGTGTAAACAATTAAAATACTAGATCTCGTGCATTTTCACAGATCGTTTTACTCAAACCATCAAACATCATCAAGATGCGTTAATATTAAAGTGCTGTTCAGTGAAGAAAACAGTCAGAAAGCGGCCCGTAAAAAACACTAGAAAAAGTAGAGATTTTGCGATTAAATACACAATTTACGCAAAGTCACTTAAGAAGGCAATTCCAGTTTGCCAGAAAGTATTTTTAAATACACTAAAGATAACGAAGTATCGTGTTCAGTTCGTCATGCAAAACTTCTTTAAATCTGGTCAGTTCCTACAGAAAAAGAGGCGGTGACCACAAGAAACAGAAGTATGCAGCACAAAGACAATCAGTTCATAGCTTTTTAAAGTCTTTAAAATGCGTTGAAGCACATTATTGCAGAGGATCATCGCAGCAACGTAAATACCTACCTAATGAACTCAATGTTAAAAAATTATTTAAACTTTTTAAACAAGTGCACCCAAACAGCCCAGTCAAACCATCTTACTTTAGATCTATCTTTAATGAGGACTTTAATCTTGGTTTTGGGAGTCCAAGGACGGATGTATGCTCGAAATGCATTGAACTGCAAGAAAAACTGAAAACGAAAATGATCCATCGAAGAAAAGCCAACTGATGATAGAGAAAGGATACACAAACTAAGAGCACAAGCATTTTTAAATTACTCAAAGATAAAAAGAGCAAATGATTACGTTCTCATTCGATTGCCAAAAGAATTTGGTGCTTCAAAGTACCGACCAGAGTTGTTACTACAGCAGACAGCTGTATCTGTATAATTTTACAGTAGTCCAGGGTTCATCGAGAGATCCCTTGAATGAAAACACCACATTTGCATACATCTGGACAGAAAATGAATACGCTAAAGGTTCAAACCAAATAGCTTCCGCTGTATACGATAGGCTCAACAAAACTGACCTGACTCATGTAACCCACGTCCGTTTAGTGGCAGATGGATGCGCAGGCCAAAACAAAAATTTAATTATGATTTCCATGTGCATGCGTTGGATTTTGGAAAATCGACAAATAAAGCAAATGGAACTAGTGTTTCCCGTGACAGGCCATTCTTTCATGCCGCCTGATCGAGTTTTCGGCAATATTGAAAAAAGTATCCGAAAAATGGAGGTCATCACTTCTCCAGAAGAGTACGTCGATGTAATCAGTCAACACTCTACAGTTACGAAACTACGAGATATACCCGTGCTTGACTGGAAAACTTCTATTCACAGTATCGTAAAAACACCGGCTCAAATCCACTTCAAAATTTCTCAGTGTAAAAGATTTATTATTCGAAGATCCAAAACTCAAGGAAGTGTGTTGGTACGTGGTGAATTGTATTACAATTCTGACACGGGACACTCCAAAAGTTTGTGTAAAGCAGGCAAAAAAGCTGAAGCTATACGACCAACAATAATTCCTTCTGGCATAGAAGTGAATCCACGAAAGTTGCGAGATGTCAGAAACCTTCTCCAAAAACACTATGGTGACTCTTGGAAAGATCTTGCACATTTAAGATATTTCCACGCCATGTTGAATACTCTAGACGAAGATGAGCTTCGGCTATTAGAAGAAAGAGGAGTTGAAGAAGAAAACGGTACTGTACGAGATTTTTGTGAGGTTCAAGAAGAAGATAATTTGAGAGTATAACAGTTTAAATAATTAAGATTTAATTATAAAAATAATACTTTTTCATAAATATTATTTTATTTACATGTGGGTCTTCAAAACACTTCAAAATGCACGTATTTTGGTTATGTTATACATTTGAATTTACATACTTTTAAACACATATCTTTTTAACGTTGACTATAGCTACGATATGACAAAATTTTTAGAAAAGTTAAAATATACATCACTATAGTATGTGCCAAATCGATTGAGAAAAACGGACAATGACCTTTCGGTCGTTTAACCAGGGTTACAAACCTTCAATATATAGGCACATTTTATATGTAGTACTTTCTTTATTTATAATGATTTTTATAATGATTGATATAATATATATTTATTAACTATTATTAAAAGTTATGTGAAAGATCGCTGTAGAAGAAAAATCATCTATTGTTATAAAGTACTTTATTCATTTAACAACAAAAACATTAATTTATAACATATAAAGATTCGAGTGATAACGACACCGAATAAGTACGTACTTATGCAAAAGATAAAACTTTATTTTTAATATTATATAAGAACTTTATTTTTATTCGGTGCAATCATCACTCGTATCTTCACTTGATGAACTATCTGTAACATTAATTATAAAGCGATCTGCAGTTTGGTCAATTCTATCATCCATGCCACGCATTTTTGTTCAACCTTAGGACATGCTGAACACAGTTTTTCCATTTATCTGGCGTGATTTGAGTTAAACCATCTTTAAGTAAATTTTAACATCTTTTAACTTGAAAGTTGTATTTTTCGTGCAACGTACCTTTCACATCTGCCCACACAAGTTCAATGGGTTAAGCTCACAGTGATAAGGAGGTAACCTTACCACTGTGATGCTTTTTTTGCCATCTCGTCGGTGACGTAACTTCGATAGTTATCTTTAACTGCCTTTATTTTTTCCATTATGGGTCTTTGTGTCCGAGGGCACGTATGCGATCTGTTTAGATTCTAGCCATTCCTGCATATTTTGTTTCCGCCAAGACATTGTTGGGGTTTTTCTAAACGTCTGGAGTGGTAACTAGCGTTATCCATAACTATGACATCGCCGCTTTGCAGTTTTTCTATTACTTTTCTAAACCAGTCCTCGAAATGGAGAGCGTCCATACTCTCATGGTAGTCACCAGTAGATGATGATTCAAATACCCAATCACATCCCTCCAAAAAGCCATTTTCATTGCCAACGTGTACAACTATTAATCGCTTTCCTTACCCGAAGGGCTTTCGCGCCAGTAGAGTAGCCTTCTAACCGTGATTGACGAGAAGATTCAATTGTGGTGTCTTCCCATACCTTTCCCATAGTATGACCTGCGTTAATCCATGTTTCGTCAAGGTAAAAAATGTTACGTCCCTCGTTTCTTAATATTTGTATTTCTCTCAAATATCTGGTACGCCACAGAACTATCTCTGGGCGATCTATTAGACCACTTTTCTGTTTCTCTTTATATATTTGAATTTTAAATGGCGCAACACACGTCGCAGGGAAGTTTTGCTCAAGTTTGGCAACTGGTCATCTTGATTTATACTGAGCAAAATTTTGTCTAAAGTCGGTAATTCTCCTGCAAGAAAGAACTGATGCACTGCTCTTATAGCCGATTTATCAAAATCGTCCAACTTGTCAATTACAGACTTTTTCTTTTATTAATTATTCTTTTCTGGTATTTTATGGAATCTCTATACACGCTTAATACGCGATATATAGTGCTCTTGCTGACTCCTGAGATCTCCGAAACCTTTTCTACCATATTAACGTTTGAAGGATACACGTCTTGGCCAGGTGTTTTGACATATTGTATACATTAATGATAATCTCTTGTTCCCCGACCGACAAAGTGGTAGGTTTTCTCTTTTACTGGTGACGTTAAAGGTGCTCCAGAAGATGGGCCTGTAAATAAATGACAAAAATATACTACCATAGTACTACATCACATAAATACATATTGTTTTAGAAAATAAATACCACATGGTCACATAAAAGAGCGCTTTAAGAAATAGAAAGGCTACGTCGTCGCATTTGTACCTATTTGTACGTACCTGCTACGTTTATTATGGGTCGGCGACGTCTCTTTCCACTTGATGTTGAAGGACCGGGTCCTTCACCAAATTCTCCTGAACTCATGTCGATTTAGTAACGACCGTCACAGTAAAACTAATATAACAGATTCAAAAACAAAAACTTAACGATATAACAAATTTAACAGTAAAACTCAACTAAAACAATGCAATGAATGCTATGAATTACCGAGACGTACACACAAGCGCTATCCGAACACGAATGAAAACAAAATGGCGGACCGGCCCAAAAAGGTGACGCATCTCTGGCTGCCATTGTCACGTTTCTTTTAGAACGAACTGACGTAACGCGCGTTTTGTTTATTTTAAAGGGATGAATTGCAAAAGCTCAATATGGTGATTATATTGCTTCAAATATTTTTAATATGAAACTGTTATTAAATGAATTGCTGCGTTACTTACCATAAATTGAAATATAAAATATAACACATTTTTCGCGATGTACCGTAAGATTTTACTATGTTTATAGGAACCACAGACAATATTATTTAAGAAACAAAAAACAAAACATATGTACTGACCTAGAAGTGGGAATAATATCAATATTTAAATATTGTTATCACATCTAAATTGAGATTTTGTAAGTTACGCCTTTTGACACTCGGCTCATATCTGAGGTCATTGTCCGTTTTCTCAATCGATATGGCACATACTATAGTCTTGTGACGTCATCACCAAAAAATTGCAAACAAAAACAGCTATATCCAATACAATCAGAATCAAAAACAGTTAAATCCTTTGGTTGGTATCAAATGCAGCTAAGTGATTTTAAAATTACCGCTAAAAAGTAATTTTATCATTGGATTGACTGATGTGTGTGTGTTCAGTGGTACCACCATTCCAAATACTTCTTTTCGTTTTTTTTTTCATCGTATTGCCACAGTAAAAATCAAATAAAACGTTTTTTCTGTTTAACGAAAAAAATACCGAGGTGGATATAGCTGCCTTTGATTCTATACGCCTCAAGTGTAAAAACATACATAAACACACCTACTCGCTTCGGTCGTGCGACGAACACTGAGCGCATTCCGTACGGAATTTACGTATGTGTGTTGCGACTCGTACAAAATCTATGGAAGACTTGCGTTCGGAGCGGCTTTTTTCCGTTCGGGATTCCGAACGCACAGGCGGTCATACGGAATCTCGAATCGGAGAAAATTCCGTACGGAAAAATACCGTACGTGTGTGGCGGGTCATAGATTTTATATGGACTTGCTGCGTTCGGAATCTCGAATCGGAATATCGAAACGGAATCCCGAAACGGAATTCCGTATGTATGTGGCCGGTCTAAAGGTCTAGATACCAGGCCATAAACTACAAAAAAAATACTATGTTATGTCTTATAGGTTATGTTAGCTAAATAATAAAAATAAGGTTAAATTACACAAAATTTAAAATAGTTTTAGCGTAATAAAATGTCATTTCCAGAACGTTGAGTTTATCGATTATTATTAAAAATGTTACGTAATTTTATAAAGGCTTTACAACCACTCATTCCTGGCAGAGTAAGTAATTTAAAAGCTATAAAAATAATACTTGAGTTGTTATCTCTATATTATACAAAATTCAAAAATTGCTATTATAAAACTCAAAAGCAATTCGGATAAAATATAACCGAGATCCCTATCTTTTCTCTTACTTTTCGTGAAGTTTCATTACAATCGGTTCAGCTATTTAGATTAGACCAGACAGACAGGCTGAAATTTTAAAAATGGTTATTCAAGTCTTAATGGTATGTCCATAACCCTTACAGCTCAATAAAAGTCAGTTATTTAAATATTGCGGACATACATTTAATAAAAATTATCTGTAACTCCTTTAAGTAAGCAACCAGAGAACCCACAGTGCCAGTATTACTGCAACAGTGTAAATTGGCACTTCACTTGACATGTGAAGTGACAATATGCATTGTTGTAGCCACCTGTTTTACAGTTCGTATATTTAAGGCTGTCACTTTACATATAGTTATTAAAAATATAGGTACGGACAGTGGGGAATGACAGTGCCTTCGAACGCAATTCTGTTCGTAAAGAGGAGCAGCTGACCCAAGTTTTGAAACGCTCATTGCCTGGCATCACATATATCAGCGTACAAGACATTTCTGGTGGCTGTGGTGCTATGTTTGAGGTAACATTTAATTTTGCTTTGTAACAATTTCCTTTCTATTTCAAATTTGGAGGTTTTGAAGTCACATAGTGGGTAGTAACAGTATAATACAAGTTATAAACCATGTGTCCATTTCATCTCCTGGGTGTTTTAAGAGGCGCCCTATATATTTATCTCCAGTGGGGCCAGGATTTTGTGTGCTACGGTACCTACGGTAGACCTGCACAGCCTCACTGTCATATTATATTATTCATTTTCACACTGAATAATAATATGTGCAGACAATGGTTCATAAGTGTCATGATCTGATTGTTGGTGCTTTAGTCAAGTTTTAAACAAATTTCATATTTATGGACCAAAATGACTTATATTCATTAAGTGCCAAAAAAGAATATCACAAAATCTGGGCCTGCCAGGTGGCATGATTGATGAGTTATTAATAAATTATATATCTAGCAGAGAAAAGTCTAGAGTGAATCCTACCGGCAAGGGCAGAACAGTGTCGGGCCAGTTTGTATATTTATATAACATTTGTTTCTTTTTTATTTTATAGATCAGTATCGAAGCCAAAGAATTTGTTGGACTATCAAGAGTGAAGCAACACCGCTTAGTGACAGACTCATTGAAGAGTGAGATAGCGGAAATGCATGGAATACGCATTCACACAACACCACCTCAATCTAATGTTGAATAGTAAATTGTTAGGTATAGAATTAGTTATTTCATTGTTTCTTGTGTACAGAAATGAAATTAAAAATGTTATAAGTTGTTAAGATTTTAGTTTTATTTAAATCAATAAAAGTAATCTCTTCCAGGCCGAATCTCGGTCACGGGTTTATGGCTGGCTTAGTCAGCACAGTTGCACTCTCTCTCTTTCTGATGGAATGTTGGCAATCCGACACGACCCCAGAGGGGTCAGGCGCTAGGTCAACCAATTGTTAATATTGACGAGCTGTTGCACAGGAATGGCGGTACATAAAATTAAATGCTTGTTTTTAAACAACTGTATATTTTATGTGGCATTAGTCTTTACAATACATGTATCACACACCAAAACACTTTATCACAATCGTAGTGAACACTTCACTAATTTAATATCTTTATATAGATTCCACAATACACGTCTATTCGTTACAACTGTTGATCTATGAATGAATGTTTTCCTGTTTTTTAGCACAACCGTCCGGGGACGGAAGCGCGGGTCAACCAACACAGCCGCAAAGTGCGGCGGTGCTGGAGTGATGGAGTGGGAGTCGCATGAGCGCGAATGTACTCACCGTACGGGGACGGTGAGCACTGACTGCTAGTGCAACCGCGCGGGGGCGGCGGCGGGAAGGGAAGGCACTCACCGTTCAACGGTGAGCGCGGGCGCACAACACAACCGCACGGGGTCGGCTGGTGGAGATAGGAAGGCTCCCACCGTACGGGGACTGTGAGACAGCTAGCACAACCGCACGGGGGCGGCTGTGCTAGCAGAGGCGGGAGGGCAACTCGACCGTGCGGGGACGGGAGCGTGGGAGGGCACTCTCAACCGTACGGGGACGGGAGAGTGGTCAGCTAACACAACCGCACGGGGGCGGCGGCGCTAGCTGAGGGGGACGGGACGGGACTGACGTTTTCTATTCCTCGACTGAACTGACTGAGGGAGAAGACCCGTACGGGGACGGGTGCTCGGTCAGCTGGCGGACTCCGCTAGCGCACGACCGCACGGGGGCGACGGTGCAAGCAGAATGATGTTTTCCTGTTTTTTTTTTGCGCCCAATGCAAAGGCACCCTCCGGAAGCAGGGGAGGGAGGTGGTGAGTGCTCCTAGCATACCACGCAGCAGCTGTCTAGCGTTACAGAATTTATAGCAAGAATAAAATAGGGTTTGGATTTGACTTCCCCAAAAGTCAAATCCATAGTCAAGAACAAAGCAGAGTATTTACCAACCGGATGTTATCGGAAAATGTACAAAATGTCAACACAATGACCGAGGCACGGGGATGAAATACTACTAACTTCCTGACTCTTGACCAGTAGCGTAACAATAGGGTGGCGGCCGGGCAAAATCCCACGGTCCCCCAGCCGGAGACAATATCTAATGGTGAACACAGTCGAAAGCCTTTGAAAGATCACAAAATATACCCAAAGCATCTTCTGAATTTTCCCATGCACAAAAAATATGTTTGATTAGCTCAACACCGGCATCAGTTGTCGAGTGACCCCTTGTAAATCCAAACTGATTCTTATGGTGTAATTTATTTACATTAAAAAACTTAACATTTGTCTAAAATAATTTTTCAAAAATTTTACTGAGCGTTGGCAGTACAGAAATAGGTCTAAAATTAGTGGGGTCCAATGTACTGCCAGATTTAAATAAAGGTATAACTTTACTGTTTCATCAAATCAGGAAACACACCAGATTCGATACTAGCATTGAAAATAATAGCAAGTTGGGGTGCGATCGCATCTGTTATAGACGCAATAACTTTAACAGAAATCCCCCATAGATCTGCTGTTTTCTTAATATTAATAGTTTTGAAATATTTTACAATATCACCTGATAATATTTCTTTTTTACAGACATTTACATTTTGTTTGAGTAATCACTCGGCGACAGCAGGGGAGGAATTGAGTGACTTTGTAGTCAAGATCGGAATGTCTTGATCTGATTTCGTTTAAAATTTAAAGTTTGAGTTGTGTAGTTTCATCTTGCCAGTTTCACTATTGATTATACTCCAAGTCATATTAATTTTATTAAAGGCATTCTTAATTTATATTATAATATTATATCGTAGCTGGAAGTAATGAAGTTTTCTTGTTAGTTCATATTTTCGCCACAAGACTTCTGTTGTGGCGCGGGCTCTCGGGGAATCCCCACTTTATGTATTGTATAAGGAAGACTACGCATATATCATTTTACTTACGCATACATCATTTGATGGTTATAAGGGGGACTAACTTAAAGTTTTTAAGAATTGTGAATTTATAAAGTACTGTGATATAGGAAGGGTCTTGAATGAATTAGGAGACGTATTGATGCTTCTATAACTATAATTATATTCCTTGAACTTATTCAACCTTAACACTAATATATACCATCGTGGGGGCTACACATGAAGTTATAGATAAAGATGGAGACCAAACTCCAAATACCTATTTGAAGCTTAACCTATGTATTACTATCTCGCTCTCTGTGGGCAGACCTTCTCTTTCTAAGTAGGTAACCTTTATTTTATTTTTCCCAGGATATCGCTATAAGTAGTTGCATTACATTAAGTGGTTTATTTATAAATATATACATCTCTGTTTACTACTAAGACCTAGCCTATATAGATTATATATTTTTGTACAATTTTTTTGGGAAATGACTGGTTTTATAAAGAAAGGTTTTCATTTCTATGGGCAGAACCGGTATCTAAAATATGACCACGCATTTCCGTTACAACCCATATAATGCCGAGCCTATTTAGAAAATGTGGAAAATATAATATATCACAGAATATTTTATAACTACCATTTCGATAATGTATTTTTTGGTTTTTGTATGCAATTCCTAAACGGTACCAATGAAATATAAAATTAAAATGTATTATAACACCCCGGATGTTCAATGAATTGGGCAAAATATACCTGATTTATTGTTCAGACAGACTAAATCTATTTTTGGACAATTATTTTAAAAAAATATCACGAAGACTTAAGGAGTGTAGCGCGGAGCTCCTGCCTTAGCCTTCTGACCTTACCCATCCGAGCCAGGCTGCTCTGAGCTGAAATGTGTATAATACTATATTCCACACATCTTGTTCATTTTAAGAATTATCTACAATTCCTAGGAATTCTATATAATGACGGATTTCATAGATATTTAGTAACATAGGTACTATAATAGGTACGGTAATATATAAAAAACCTCAAAAAAATAAATAAAAACACTTTCCATATTAAAATAATTTATTGAAATTTTTCTATTATACATGACTAAATATCATTGCTCTGTGTAGTTTCTGTCTCTTACAACGTAAATCACTAAGTATATTTTCTGTATGACTCTTTAAGTGAGCACAACAACAAAGCGCCCTTGAATAATATTTTCAATTTCTTACTGACCCGTATACTTTTTAATAGTTGCCATTAAAAAAGATATATCCTGAATTTTTTTAGTTTGGCGCGCCACTTTTTGCTTAAGAATCTTAGTTTTCTTCTCAAATATTTCTTCTTTACTAGACTTTATTTTCACATGCACGCCCCTACCAATCTTCGCGGGATCGTCGTCTTCACTGCTGACCTAAGAAAACAAGAAAACTTTGTGAAATCGGTAATTTTAGCATCGTATTGCTCCGCTCATAAGGGTCGTAGCGTGATGTTAGATAGCCTTCCTGAAGAATTGGTTTTAAAAATGCAAAAAAATATTTTCATATCTGACTGGTATAGTTCCAGAGATTAGAGAACTCAAACAAACAAAAAAACAAATAACTCTTCTACATCATAATATCAGTACAAATTTACATCACGTAATAGTTTATTAGACCATTAGTAGACAGAAAAGATACTCCAAAGCGCGCCTTCATGAGCACGCATAAATGAAGCATCAAACAAGAAGCTTCATGCTTAGTGTCGTAGTGACGGTTACCACACTGCGATTGGCACTAAAAGTTTAAATATGTATGTGTTTTAAGCTATATAATATATTATGTAATGTAATATTAAAGTCATAATAAATACAAATAAAAGTATGTATTTAGTAATAAAGGAAAAGGAAACTTACAGGTAACTTGTTAAGATTGCATAAATTTTCAAGAATTTTTCGACATTGTTTTTTACTAGTTTGGTCTTCAATATTACAGCCAGTACGTTTCACTCCTGTTTCCTTAAGTGCAGAACTACTTTCATAAATGCCAGAACTAGTGCTTGGTACAGCCAGAGCAGCTATTTGCACCATAAACTCTTCATGTAATGCACTTGTTGTCTGCAAATGATAACATATTTTACAAAATGTTGCTTTATATCATACATTTAAACTACTACATTTCTAAATATATAATATATTACGAAAAATAGATAATTAAATTATATTAAATTTTTAACTTGCCTGGTGATACTGTTTCTTGATTTATTATAACAGTAGGAACTGCTGTTAGTTTTAAGCGCTTTGTTGTTGAATCATAATCTGATTCTTGAAAATGCAAATGCAAATCCTTGCACTTTCATAATACTTCATTTTCAATGGTACAATGGATAACCACAAATTTCTCCGAGTACTGTTTTTAGGAAATCTAAAAAAAATATTCGTAATTATTGTAAACGTTATTAAAGTATCAGAATAATGAGAAACAAAAACTAAATAAAAAGTAAATTGTCTGTCTAAAAAACTAAATAAAAAGAATATATAATGTTACTAATTAATAATTTAATATTATGAAATCTATGAAATCCGTCATTATATAGAATACATAGGAATTGTATATAATTCCTAAATTTCATGCATTTCCGGTAATATAATATTAAAAATGTACATATAAATAATTAGTTAAGGTCACACGGAAAGTCTCAGATACATCCTCAATATGGTCACACTACTTCAGTGCGATTTCTTTTAAACAAAAACAATAAAATTGTTCAGAGTCAATTAAATTCATTGTAAAACTATTTGATTTTGACAAAGTTATGATTTACTTATATGTTTAAAACACTGGTAAAACGTTTCAGCAAAAAATTAAGTGAAAATACAAAGTATGTTTACAAGTATTCAATGCCAAGTCACTAGTTAAACACTTATGCGTGAAATCTTATATCACCTCCTGGACACCAACTACTGCCGCAACCACGCACTACACAAGTTTGCACCATTTCTTGAATTATAACAATAATTAACTTTAAATATCTCAAACGACGCTATGAAGTACTAAGTAAACAACCGCCATATTTATCTAATTTATGTTGACATATAGGGCTAATGTTGCCACATTACCGGACCCTTAGGAAATGGGATTGTAATTCACTGATTTGTTAACCCAAAAATGCATACGAGACCTTCAATTTTGGAATTTTTAATGTAACTAATCGTAGTTCAACTATTTATTTATTGGTACATTATTTTATAGAGCTTAACTTCTGATTTGGTTAGTGTGGAAACTATTTCTAAGAATTTACCAGGAGATTTAAATAAAAACATAGCAATACTGTATTCCACACTAAAAAGAGAAGTCAGACCACAGAGAGTGAGATAAAGATACGTAGGTATTTGACTCAAGCTGTTGTTCCAAGTGTGGCCTCCATCTTTATCTATAACTTCATGGGGCTACACTACACGCTACAATTTTTTTTATATAGTAAAAAGTTAATCTTAAATAAAGTCTTACATTCTAATTATGTATATATAATATTTGTATTGGTTTGGGTAGGGTGGTTGGCCAAACACCCTATGCACATAATAATTCCGTAGTCACAATATGTATGTTTAAGCCTTAATGCATTGTTGCATTGTTGATGTATTACGTTTGACAAAATCAGGTGTACATTCGCGAACGTATATTATTTTGGTCGACACATCACTGTAACACATTTAGATACTGAGTTATTTAGTTACTTATTAAGTCATTTATCTAGATATTCACATTAAATAATACCCTTCCTTCATATATTTATTCACATTTATAATTATAATTTTATAGTTTATACTTCATTTATTTATACCTTTATATTTGATTAATCATTACTTTCATGATCCACGCAAGTGAGTTATATATTAATACTCTACAATTTTTTCAGAAAATGATAAAATTGCGCGCCACTATTAACGTCTTGTACATGGCAACACTAGTTACCACTAGCGCCCTCTAGTATCGAGTAGCAGAACTAGGAGAGTCAAGATCCTTCTAGAAATTTCGGGACCGATTTGTACTCGAACATTCTAGATGTTTCCACAGTAGAAGGTTCTGGAAAGTATCTGATGCGCTATATAAGGTATACCGGTATAGACCACGACCGAGCCAGTATTGAATTGGCGATACAAGCGAAGACTTCGAAGCTATACAACTGCGAACTAAAGCGATCTGTAGTAAAATTGTGTTTTGTTATTAGTGTGGCTTAAAGTTGTAATTAGTGTTGTGTAATTAAAGTGTCAATTTTGGTAATTCACTCGGCAGTTTTTAATTGTCTCGAACCCCAAGCTCGTAACAATAACTTATAAAAGTTAAAAGCATGTGATTTGAAGGTTCAATAAATATAACACCGAAAATATTACATTTCATTTTAAGGACGACAAAATACACTGGTATTGTGTAATTAAAGTGTCAATTTTGGTAATTTACTCGGCAGTTTTAATTGTCTCGAACCCCAAGCTCTTAACAGTTGGTGTTAGAAGTGGGATCAAATAATGCCGATTTTACCTAAAGACGACACGGAGGGTATCCGTACCCGAAGTCAACGCCAACAGGAGACGGACCAGAGACGATTTGGTGGTGCAACGTCGCAGACGTCGGAGGGCCAGCTGCCGACCACGAAGGCCGGCCCGTCAGCAGCTTCTGCATCTGCAGTACCTGACTTAGGTGCTCTGATGATGATGCTGCAGGAGCAGGCCCGCCGACAGGCGGAACAGACTCGCCAACAGGAGGAACAGGCCCGCCGACAGGAGGAACAGGCCCGTCGGTTGGAAGAGTAGCTGCAGCGCGGTATGAAAGAGCAGATGCTCCTCATGAAGGACCTTCACGCTACCTTCGGGAAAGAGATAAGGGTGGTGAAGGATAGGGTTGCTCAACATGACAACCGCCTGTCGGAAGCTGAAACCCGAATCAACCAAGTGAACAATCGGGTTGACAACGTGATGGCTGACATGAAGAAAACGCTGGACGACCTCAAGCTTGGGGATGGAATTACAGCTCCCGTGGTAGCTACAACACCTTCGCTACGTGGATTTAAAGTGCCGCCGTTCGATGGAACTTCCTCCTGGTCGGCCTACAAAATCCAGTTCGAGGCTGTCATGAAGGCGAACGGCTGGAATAAAAGTCAGGCCATGACTGCTCTTACCCTAGGCCTGCGTGACCAGGCCTTTACTGTTCTGGAAGCTCTCGGTAAGGAAGTGACTTACGAGCAGCTCCTTGAGGCATTGGAGGCGAGATATGGCGACGCTCACCTGGAACACGTCTTTCGTGCGCAGCTCAAAGATCGCGTGTAACGCAGCAACGAAAACCTGCAGCAGTGGGCCCTTGAGGTGGAGAAGCTGGTTCGAAAAGCATACCAGTCTGTACCTGCGCTCATTGTAGGGAACCTGGTGCAGACATTCATCGATGGCATCCACAACTTTGAAGTCAGAGCTGCTGTGAGGCTCGGGCACCACGAGACGCTTAAGGACGCCTTGGCCCATGCACTGGAGGTGGAAGCCGTGCGGCAGGATCATCGTGCCCATCGCGTCAGGGAGGTTGCAGCAGCTACAGTTCGCGACCGCAATAAAGGATACAGCCCTAGGTGCTACGGCTGTGGGGAAAGGGGCCATCGTCGATCCAGCTGCCCTAAGCGAACTGTAGAAAGGGAAGGTGAACTATCTCGATAGGGCAGTGCGGCTAACAGCACCGCCCAGCACAGCGGGAAATCTCATGGCAACGCAGATGCATTGTCAAGAAGACCTTGTCCCGAAGATTGCAAGCATTGTACTAGGCAAGAGGTTAAGGAAGTGGTGTCTGTGAGGATGCTCAGGACAGACCAGCTCAGCAATGAGTGGAAGGACAGCCTACAACATGCACAGCAGGAAGATCCGGACATCAAGCCGATCCTGGAATGGATGAAGGCCAGTGCTCCTAAGCCCAAGTGGAGTGACGTCTCAGCGATGAGTTCGACCACGAAAAGCTATTGGGCCCAATGGGACAGCTTGCTGATTCAGGATGGATTCCTGTGCCGAAAATGGGAAAATGTTCGGGGAGACAGTTGTCATTTGCAAATGGTTGTCCACAAAGCTAAAGTACCGGATGTTCTACAGCTGTACCATAATGGTTGTTCAGGAGGCCATCTGGGAGTTAAACGAACTCTACTGAAGATCCGAGAACGGTTTTACTGGGTCCACTGTCGTGACGATGTCGAGGACTGGTGTCGCAAATGTACAAGTTGTGCGGCTGTAAAGGGACCTCAAACTCGTAGTAGAGGTGCATTGAAATTGTACAATGTTGGTGCACCATGGAAGAGGATAGCCCTTGACATTGCGGGGCCGTTTCCGGAAAGTGAAAGTGGTAACAAGTATTTCATGGTTGTGATGGATTACTTCACTAAGTGGCCAGAAGTCTTCGCCATTCCAAATCAAGAAGCTTCAACAGTTGCAGATAAACTAGTTCATGAAGTCTTCTGTCGTTTTGGAGTACCTTTAGAGATTCACAGCGATCAAGGAAGGAATTTTGAGTCTCAAATATTCCAGGAAACTTTTCTAGTTATGGGTACTCTTAAAACAAGAACAACTTCTTACCACCTACATTCTGATGGAATGGTAGAACGATTTAATCAGACATTGGAGAAGTACCTAGTAAAAGTTGTGGAAAAACGGCAACGAGACTGGGACAGGCACATACAACCGTTTTTGTTGTCATATCGAAGCGCTGTTCACGAAAGTACGTAGGTGACACCAGCTTTCGCAAACTTTGGGAGAGAATTACGGCTGCCTGCAGACCTGATCACCGGAATACCACCTGATGCCCCACGCAGTATAATCGATTATGCAAATGACTTGCGGAACAAAATGAATGACATTTATGAGCACGTCAGACAGTCGGGCCAGCAAACGTCTGAGGAGATGAAAACACGGTATGACCGCAAAATGAACAACAAAGGGTTTGACGAAGGTTTACTAGTGTGGTTACACAATCCAGTTCGCAGCAAAGGGAAATCTCCTAAGCTTCAAGCTAAATGGGATGGATCGTACAGGATTGTGACAAGGATCAATGACATAACCTACCGGATACAGAAGGGGAAGGTGAACTATCTCGAAGAATAAAAAATAAGAGGTACTCCTAAGATCGTCCATGTGGATCGACTGGCGCGTTATTATGGGGCCAATAATGCTCGGGAGGAGCATGTCTTAGGAGGGGGCATTGTTGCGCGCCACTATTAATGTCTTGTACATGGCAACACTAGTTACCACTAGCGCCCTCTAGTATAGAGTAGCAGAACTAGGAGAGTCAAGATCCTTCTAGATATTTCGGGACCGATATGTACTCGAACATTCTAGATGTTTCCACAGTAGAAGGTTCTGGAAAGTATCTGATGCACTATATAAGGCCGGTATAGACCACGACCGAGGCAGTATTGAATTGGCGATACAAGCGAAGACTTCGAAGCGATACAACTGCAAACTAAAGCGATCTGTAGTAAAATTGTGTTTTGTTATTAGTGTGGTTTAAAGTTGTAATTAGTGTTGTGTAATTAAAGTGTCAATTTTGGTAATTCACTCGGCAGTTTTTAATTGTCTCGAACCCCAAGCTCGTAACAATAACTTATAAAAGTTAAAAGCATGTGATTTGAAGGTTCAATAAATATAACACCGAAAATATTACATTTCATTTTAAGGACGCGTTTGCAAAATTGATAGGTGTAGAATCGAACTATTACATTGACACGGATCACACACACAAGTGTACGCACGGTTAGCTGCGGGAATCGTAAACAAGTAAAACATTTTGATACTTTGAAAGATTGATTTTTTTTCCCATTTCTTATACCTACAAAAATATACTTATGTAGATACGAAATTCGAATACCTACCTGTGTGACCTGAAAGTATACTTCGGTGACTGCTACGGGAACTCCTGGACGAGTAGAATAAATTGTGCCGAGTTTGGGCTCAATTTGTTAGTTATGATGAGACCTTACCTCCGGACTTAATGGAGAGACCTGACGGTGTACTTCGGTGAATACTACTGGAACTCCTGGATGAGTAGAACTAAGTGTGCCGAGTTTAGGCTCGTTTTGTTAGTTATGATGAGACCTTTTATTATTATTATTATTATTTAATATTGTATATAATAAATTATTGTATATTATGTTATGTATAAAATATTGTTTTACCTTGTCAAGTACATAATATGTATCATATTCGAATATTTTGTGTTTGTACAGCGATCTTTTTCAGCATGAATCGATACAGTATCCACTCACGACGGCGGCCGAGCGCGGACCTTTGCCTTTGGCGCGGACTGTGGTTTCATTGAAATTTTTGTACAATAAATCAAAACAGGCACCAAAAATAAAATAACCCTTATTGCAATCGATTATGATTCATCCGCATTAGCAAAATATGTAAAAAAATAACCATTTTTTTTATTTTTTTTTACGACTATTTGTGACATTTTGATAAAAAGTAAATACTATTTTTTTTTATTGAATATGTCTGCCTACTTATAGTATTTTTAGAAATCTCAATATATGTTGATAATAGAACAAAAAATGTACCTAAACTCGAGCCAGTATTGTTAATTTTGTAGAAAATGGCTAGGGAAGATCGTTTTTACAATATAAAAAACTATTATTTTCAACAAAAAAGTTACTAACATTTGAAGATGAAGAACCAGCAGTGTGACCATATTATGGCAGGTTCCTGCAATTTTGGCAGGATTGGCCTCTTATTTTAGCCTCTGGCATGATCAGTTGACGTTTTATAAAACCTGGTAGTATTTGGCAATATTGGGGTATTAAAAATAGATTTCATTATGGCAACTTAAAATGACGAAAATGGCAACCCTAGATACTTCGCCAGCATGTGGGGGATTTCCTGTATTTCTCGTCTTATGTTTGTATCACATTCAATAAACAACTTTAAAAGTTTGTGTGTAAAGTTGATAATCTTAAAACGAGTATTCATAAACACGAGTTTATGGTTAATATTTCAATATCAGTCATAGAAGAGACGTACTTTAGTTTGGTATCGCATTAGATTTCATGGTGATAATATCTTGTTAATAATATTTCGTGGACGATAGTAATTATAGGTGGTGGTGATGAATCGAAAATATGAAAGGGCGTATAGAGCGGAATGGGAGCAAGATCCTTTACTGTCGTCGTGGTTCTCCAAAGCTAAAGATGATACAGACTGTGTAACTGCAAATTGGCACCCCGGCTGTCCGCTTTAAAAGAGCATGCCGCTACTAGTAAACATCAAAAAAATATGAGTGGATTCAGCATGCGAAAGAATATTCTCTCAAATAAATTTAATTAAGACAAAAACACGAAAAAGATTAAAAACATGTAGCGTCTATCTTACACGTTAAACAAGATATTGGTGAGTATGGTGATCAGGGCCCGGAACCGGTTTAAAAAGAGCGGTTAATTTCGATTAATTACCGGTAAATATATCGCTCCTTCAATTACCGGTTAAACAAGTAACCGGTTTTTAACTAACCTAAACGGTAAAGGTTACCGGTTACTTACCGGTTTTGACACCAAAATTAACCGGTTAATTCCGTAAAACGTAAAAGTAATTATGAATGGGATAGGTAGATTCATGTTGTGAGGTGCTTATGCCGTGTCGCCGCATGCGGGCATACTTATGGTCAATTATCTGCCTTTAAGCGACACGTTCTTTCACTCGCGATCAGAGTGTCTAGTGGGAGTTTGGCATTAACGAAAACGTGAAAGTATTAGAGAAGTATTCGTGCAAAAAGAGCCCGTGGAAAGGCAGTTATTGTGTTTGGTTTACTCGTTAAGACTGGACTTGTCTCATACGAAGAAAATAATTTATTTTTGTATCGGTTGTTTATTTATGATGTTTTATTTATGATGGGGAGAAAAAAAGTAAATAGAATTTGTTCCATGTTTACGTTTTAACAGTGGTAGAGCCACGCGGCAGCTTTTGATGTCGCACGGATGGGCCGGCCCGAACCAGGGTGATACCACGACCTCGCAGAATACCATGATTGGTAGTGGAATCAAACAAAAACTACCCTAGGAGGGTACCAACACCCCTGGTGACGGAGAATCCCTCGCTGAGCATCCACGCCCAAGCTGCCCTACTCTTCCTGAGCGTGGGTGCTTAGGCTGCCCCGCGTATACGGGGGGACGAAGGGAGCGGGGGACGAAGCCGACCTTTCTCTTTTTAACCGAGACTCAGGTGTCCTTAAGTGTCGCTTAAAGGCTGATACTTCATATCTCTCATTAGGTCTATGAGAGATATGAAGTACCCGGGGTACAAATTAGAACACTCCTTTTCAACTCCTCGGCAGTCTTGAAGGTACGGACCTGTCCATCCTATGGCTGCGCATAGACAGCGAAGGCCATCCCCGTGTCTACGGGTGCCTCTATAGGTCCCATAGCAGTAATGCCGAAACAGACCGACTCATTGAACACGTCCAAATGGCTACAGATTCTTTGCTACAGCAGAAATCGTTATCCTTGGCAATTTTAACGCCCACCACGTCGAATGGCTCGGTTCACATTTAACCGATCATGCGGGGAGATCTGTTTATGACTTTGCCTTGCAATATGGTTTTACACAGCTGGTTACTTCGCCTACTCGGATTCCAGATGTGGAGGATTATGCATCTTCCCTGTTGGACCTTCTGCTGACCTCTCATCCGGATGGATATTAGGTTTCTGAAGACGCCCCTCTTGACTCCTAGGACCATTGTCTTGTCCGGAGTGTGGTGCCACTCACGCTCGCCTTGCAGTTGCGTTCTGCAGACTGCCGCCATGTTTGGCATTACAGGTCGGCGGATTGGGACGGAATGCGGTCTTTCTTTGCACCGTTTCTACCGTTGGGTGCGGGTTAGCTTCTCGCTGGACACTCCCAGGGTTGTTGCCGATTTTGTTGCTGATGTGGTACTTCAGTATATGAAACTTTTTATTCCAACTTCTGTGGTGCCCATCGGAGGCAGATCTCAGTAAAATAGCATCACAATATAAGCAGGAGTGCTACCGGGCATAGACTGACGCATCAACATCTCGGGATGTAATTACCAGCGATCTTAAAAAGAAGTATAATTCCGCCTCCAGGTCCTTCAAAAAAGTCATTGCCAAGGCAAGGTCAGAGCACATCGGCAGAATTGGCGAAAAGCTAGTTCGCCTTCCTTCGGGAACCCGTGCATTCTGGTCTCTTGCCAAGGCTGTCTAACGGAACTTCTGTCAGCCATCTCTTCCATCTCAGCACAGAGAGGGACTCACTGGCCCATGCCGCAAAGGAGAAAGCCGATCTGTTAATCTTCCTCTTTGCGTCCAACTCGACTCTCGATGACGGGGGGAACACACCGCCGACCATCCCGCTGTGTGATTGCTCCATGCCGGATGTGCGGTTTACACAGCGCACGGTTCGCAAAGCAATCCTCTCCCTGGACGTCAACAAGACGAATGGGACTTATGGAGTCCCACCTATTGTTGCTGAACACGTGTGCTCCGAAGTTGGCACCGGTTTTAACACGTCTTTTCCGGTACTCCTACTCCCAAGGTGTAGTTTCGAATTCATGGAAGACAGCTTTGGTCCACCCAATCCCTAAAAAGCCGTCCGCTCCTCCTTCTTCTCAAAAATAATGGAATCTATTGTAAACGGTTTTTGTCGGGGTCGATCAGCTGGTGATCTTCTGGTCTACCTAACTCATAGATGGGCGTAGATAGTAGAGTCTATAGGGAAGGCATTGGCCGTTAGTTTGGACATAGCGAAGGCCTTCGATCGGTTCTGGCACAAAGCGCTTCTTTCGAAGCTCTATTCCTATGGGCTTCCCGAGAAATTGTGCAATTGGATCAACAGTTTCCTTGCTGATCGGAGCATCAAGGTTGTAGTAGACGGTGCATGCTCTGATTATAAGCCTATTATCAACGCTATTTCTTCTGCATATAAATGATATGTTGCAAACTGGTAACTTTCATGGCTATGTGGACGACAGCACTGGTGATGCTTTATATACAAGCCGTGCCAATATTTCTCGGGAAAACGTTGCCGAGTACCAGAACAAACTTATGTCAGAAGTCGAGTCTGCGCGTTTATCGCTAAAAAGAACCCCTTTGTCGTACCTTCACAGTTTCAAGGCACTCCTTTGCTGCCTTAGCTAACATCGGAATCGTCGGCGACATATTGAATAGTGTGCAGTTTCGTGGTCACTTGGAAGGGAAGGCAAATTGGCCTCTAAAAACGACGTGCTCAGCAGAGCAGGGCAGTATTTCATGTCGGCACATCGCTTGCAACTTTACAAAGTTCAAATTCGGCTTCACATGGAATACTGTTCTCATCTCTAGCCTGGGCACCCCAGTGCCAACTCCTTCCATTTGACCGCATCCAGCCCACAGCGGTTCAGATCGTTGACGTCCGAGTTCTTTCTGATCGGCTCGATTCACTGGCACTGCGTAGGGATGTTGCATCCTTCGCATTTTCTATCACATCTACACAGGTACTCTGAGGTTTGGATAATTCCAGCCGCCATATTTCACGAACGCACATCGCGTTAAAATTCACAATACCATCCTTTCCATCTGGATGTTTGACGGTCCACCACTCTGCGTTTTACTAGGAGTTTTTTCCTTTTTTTTTATAGGATAAGGTGACAAACAAGCACACAGTCCACCTGATGGTAAGTGGTTGCTGTGGCCCTTAGATATCTACACATATCCTCGTTTGCGTATCAAAATGCAGATAAGTTGTCACCCGTGAGGACTAAGATGGAATGCCTCTCTTCCAGTAAAAAGGGTCTCCGGTTCTCTAAACTCGCCATACGAAACACAGCAGTGTTAAGCTGCTATTTTACGCTAATAATCTGTGAGATCGTGGTCCTTCTCCGGTCGAGCTGGCCCATTCGTGCTACAGCTATACTACTAATATAGCTGCAGCATGGCTCTACCACGTATAAAACTAATAATTCCTTAAATAATTCCTTGCTCAACTTATCTGTAGAATTGTTTACCACCGGCGATTTTTCCGGACCGATACGAATTAGGGACCTTCAAGAAAAAAGCTTACTCCTTTTTAAAAGGCCGGCAACGCACCTATACTTTCATAATACGTATTTGGTAAAAATCTGTTATTTTGATATTACAAACAGATACTTCAATTTCATTTATTTAAATAGATTTAATTCCATATTCGTAAAGTATGAAAGGTTGTAAAAAATTCCAAAGCCATCACTATATTATTTTGATCTTGAGGCGTGAGAAAACTTGGTTGCACTTTTAATCATTCTCTTTTATAATTCAATACAAGATCGTAAATATCAATGTGATTTATACTGTTGAGTATCTAGTTAAATGGGAGTTATTAATAATTACTGTTAGTAAATGACAGGAATTTTCAGTATATGTATTTGGTGACAGTCGACAGCAAAATATAGTCGATTTTAATCATAATGATTTGTTAGATTCAAATTATTATCTTTTTTTATTAACTTCTGTATCAGTAAAGTCAATTTCTTCTATGTGGTTACCTTCTACTCTATTAAAAAAAAAAACTAATACTTTTAGTAGTAATGAGATGTGAAAAATGGTAATTTCTTTTATCCTGTTCGACTTTAGAATTCACTGAACATGACAAATAATTTTTTATCGTGTAAAGACACGACTTCTAATTAAACTTTATTTACCTCAGAAGTGGTAATTATTAGTTTTTGCAAAGACCGAGATAGAGGTTGGTTTTAATAACGAGCTTCTAAATCTACAAAATCTGGTGATCTGCCTCACTTCAGTCCTAAAAAGATCAAATACTATAACATATAATTTCATCAACTTTAAAAAAAAATCGTGTTTTCTGTTAAGAAAGTTCATCATTTATTGCGATATAATATTACTAAAAAGTTTTCTACTAAAAAACGCAAAGCGTAATTTTAGTAGAAAACTTTCAATATAATTAAAGTCAATATAAATATATAAGGTGAAATTAAACATGATATCGAAACTTAATTTTAAAGTGGAGATAACGAATAATTAATTGAAATAAAACTAACCACTGTTATTTATAATACGGTCATTGCTGAAAGATGAAAAAATATGAGGGATGTCGTTTTAGGGAAGTCGCGTTGATGCAATGAATATATCGTACGTGCGTCTAAAAACTTCGTGAATTAGACAGAGCGCAGCCGTACAAAGTTGGATACAAACGGGGTAAGGGAGAGGGCGGGGACATTACAAAGCTTGGTTTTAACCGGTTAATTGTTACTACCTTAACCTAAATTTGTGAAAAACCGGTATTCCGCAAAACCGGTTTTGGGGTCAATGCCCGAAACCGGTTTAGAATTTCAACCGGTTTCCGAGCCCTGATTGGTGATTGCATTGCATTCAAACCAACGAAAGGTATGTTTAATTTTAATTTAATAAAAATATAGCATTTAAATGTGTATTTTACTTTTCATTTATTACAATGGTAAATAAAGTTGGCAGTATTTAGGCATTTTTCACCAAATTGATTGGGATTTGATTTGGCAGGTTTTTAACCAAAGTAAGGCAGGATCTGTATTTTAAAGATGGTCACACTGAGAACCAGTCTATACGTGGTAGTTATTAGTTATATTTGATTTGGTTTAGTTTTGTCACAAATTGTACCGAAAAACAGCATAATTTTGCCCGATTTGCAAACGCGCCCTTAAGATGAACAGAACAAAGAACATAATGCAATGTGACGTAATCATGAACATTAACATAAAAACAGATATCAAAATACATTTTGCAGTCCCAGGCGCGTAAGCGGTTAGTGACAGACACCTTTGTTATATGTTATAAAGTCCAAAGCACGTATAAGGAAAGGTTTGCAATTACATCGTATGACACAAACATAATATCTAATGCAACATAACTTACAAAATGTTCCATTATGAGTACACTTAAAAGTATTTGAAAATTATAGTATTAAACACTTTTATACAATTGGTTGACATTTAATTTAAAGAAATGTGTTAATGGTTGTGCACATATATGTTTAGTAGTACAAATACACACTCTAGGCTTGTCGTGCTCAGAGTTGTAGAATAACTTACCTTTTAGGTTGTTTAGGCCTTTGATTTTACCGGCCCCAACCCGCGGCTCCTGGATTAAGGCTATGGCCATCCTTTGAGCCTCCAACCACTTGCGTAATTGAACCGATGCAGTTTCGCTGTGGTGGAGGTTGGCCTGCACTCGGCTAGTTCTGCACGATGGGCACGCCATCATTGATAGCGTCCTCCCCGTCCCCGCCCAAAAATAAGCCTGCCAGCAGATTCTGGGTCATATCGTCAGCCACCGAGTCGGAATTGGACCGTTTTACCGGTACCGGTAACTATGGTCCCGGTATCCATGACTTCCGGGTTGTTTTCTGCCTCTATGATTGGTGGAGTATCACCCGAGACCATTATTGGCAGATGACCTGACAATACTGGTCTCGGGAAAAACAGCGACCATGGTGTACGTTCTGACCCAAGCGGCTCTCCGTATAGTTATGAGTTGGTGCAAAGAATACGACTTAACCGTTAATCCAAATAAAACGGTTCTAGTAATGTTCACACAAAACGAATGCTGAATAACTATCACCTGCCAAGTCTCTTCAGCACAAAACTCCAGCTATCCTCTGAGGTTAGGTCTTACTTTGGACAGTAAACTTAACTGGAATAAACACATAGAAAACAAAATCAACAAGGCTAGTATAACTTTATGGCAATGCAGAAACATGGTTGGCAAACGATGCGGTCTGACGCCAAATATTATACTGTAGCTGTACAAAACTGTAATTCGGCCCATGATCACATACGGCGCTCTGGTATGGTGGACCGAAACGAATGAAGCCACCACTATAAAGAAGCTTCAGCGTTACTAGAGACTGGCATGTATGGCTGCCACAGGCTGCGTAAGGACTACCCCAACAGCAGTCTTAGAGACGATGCTGGAGCTAACCCGCTTCACCCACACATACAATAAGAAGCGACTTTAGCTGCCATTAGACTCAAGACCCTAAATCTTTGGACTACGAGTAGGCCCTCATACCCCCCCCCCCCCAAACGAGACGAGGAGGCTTAGTAGCCGTGGATTGGTCACCCGCGGCGAACAAAGAGGAACCCCTTGGCTGGCCTGTAGTGTAGGGCCGGCCCGAGGTGGCCACTCCGAGTGGGCTTGGCGAGCCCACTTCGGATGTGTGTCGGTGGGCCCTCTCCCCCTACCACTGCAGCCGAGGTGGAGTTACGGAGGAAGAGGAGAGTTGGTATGGCGATGCGCCACTCGCCCTATCCTCCGCGACTCTGACGGGGCCGCACCGTTAATAGATGCGGTGGTGGTGGGGCTGCGGGGGGAGAGGAGTGTTGGTATTGCGAGGCGCCGCTCTCCCTACCCTCTGCAGCCGAATCTTGGTTGGCAGTGGAGCCATAGACCAGATCCGCCGCTGGGATCAGGAACGCTGGTGCTTCTGAGTGCTAGTTTTTCCTGGCCCCATGGCCTTCACGCATCGGCCACGGGGGCGTCCGTTGCGCATGTGAAGTTGGAGGTCGCGAAGGAGGGCGCGCCATGTGTTCTTGCGCCAGGTGCACCTTACCTGAGAAGGAGATAGGGGAGGAGTAGTCCTCTCCTGAGGAGGGGCCGCCATGGGGCGGCCAGCGCTGGTGGGGCCGCGGATGTGTGCGAAAGCGTTCCCGTGGCCCTGCCAATATGCGACGAAGGTGGAACACCATGGGGTTTGGGGTTTTAATCGGTGCTAGTCCGACATAACCCGTCCTTGACCCCGCAAGGCCGGTATGCGTAGGCATTTCCCTATGTAAAAAAAGGCTTTCATACAGGTATAATCGATAGATATTAGAATATAATAGATAGAATTTACTCAAAAATTCCTTTCTTACAAGCCAAGTACGATAAGATCCCCAAACAATTGGTGTGCGATATGAAATATAAAATACAATTAAATGAAACTTACCAGCCGGAGGGATTAAACCCAAAAGAGCTTAGAGTTTTCACGGATGGTTCTAAAACAAATGAAGGTGTAGAATCTGGAACTTTCTCGGAAGACCCCAATATCCACATATGTACACCGCTGGATACCCACAACACAGTCTTTCAGGCAGAATGCATGGGTATCATCCAAGCGGCCATAGCAATAGATGCTAGGAAGGTAAAAGACTTCTCTATCAGAATACTGACCATATGCGGTACTACAAGCTCTGAGTTGGAATGTGGTGAACTCGGGACAAATATATGAATGCCATCAACGACTAAATGAGGTATGTAAACACAACTCTGCAATGGATCAAGGGACACAGTGGGTCCAGGGGCATATGGTCGTTATAGAGCCGAAACCGATCATACCGATGCCTTTTGGTAACGTTCGTTCACTAGTTGTGTACCGCCAACAACGCAAAGTCAGGAATTTTCATTTAGAAAAACCCAAAATTAGGGGCATTTTAGGTGCTAATTAGGTGCCAAGTTTTGGCGTTGCTGGCAAAAAGTATCGCTAGCAACGTTATGACGTTATTAGATATACGATAAATATTAATAGCAAGGAATTAAGTGCTAATTAAGTGCTGAGCGATTATCGAAACCCGATACAGATTAAGATATTATTCTGGGAATTATAGGATCCACGACCACCATTACCTTACCATAAGGTATGAACGGCATTTTGTGTTTTTTATCAGTGCCTAAAAATTAAGTGCTAATTAGGTGCTAATTAGGTGCCAAGTTTAAAAATTAGGTGCTTTAAAATTTTCACCGCAACGAACTGTTGAAATTTGCGTTGCTGGCGAAACGTATCGCTAGCAACGCAATGAAGTTATTAGATATACGATAAATATTAATAGCAAGGAATTAAGTGCTAATTAAGTGCTCCAAGTATAGACAATGACATGGCGCCCCTGATAAAAATAAAGTCGTTATTCAGAACAAAGCAAATGCAAAAATCAAGTCTTCTGATAATCAGAATAGAATCAAAATTGCATTTAGAAGAAGCCAAAATTAGGGGCTTTTTAGGTGCTAATTAGGTGCCAAGTTTAAAAATTAGGTGCTCTAAAATTTTTACAGCAACGAACGATTGAAATTTGCGTTGCTGCCAAAACGTTTCGCAAGCAACGCAATGACGTTATTAGATATACGATAAATTATAATAGCAAGAAATTAAGTGCTAAGTAAGTTCTACAAGTAGAGGCAATGACAAGGCGCCCCTGATAAAAATAAAGTCGATATTCAGAAAATTATTCAGCAAAGCAAATGCAAAAATCAGGTCTTCTGAAAATCAGAATAGAATCAAAATTGCATTTAGAAAAACGTTTTTGTGTTTATGCCCTCTAGCGTCTATCGCACTTACCACCTTGAGAGTCCATCGCTTTTGGTACGATAAAATGATTAAAAAAATAGAAAGATGTAGATGGCGATATTTATTATGAAGCAATTTTACTGGAAAGAAAATATTATTTTGATTTAGTACACATGTCTAAAAGGCTTCACATGTCTAAAAATAAGAATTGTAACATTTATTTGGTTGAAAATTATATTAAATAATATTATGGATTATATTAAATCTGAAAAACCAAAAATGCCGTTCATACCTTATAGTAAGGTAATGGTGGTCTTACACCCGATAATTTCCAGAATATTACCGTCATCTACATGCGACCTCAATAATCTTTCAGCACCTAATTAGCACTTAATTTTTAGGCACTGATAAAGAACATAAAATGCCGTTCATACCTTATGGTAAGGTAATGATGGTCGTGGACCATATAATTCCCAGAATAATATCTTAATCTGTATCGGGTTTCGATAATCGCTCAGCACTTAATTAGCACTTAATTCCTTGCTATTAATATTTATCGTATATCTAATAACGTCATTGCGTTGCTAGCGATACGTTTTGCAAGCAACGCAAATTTCAATCGTTCGTTGCGGTGAACATTTTAGAGTAACATATTTTTTAAACTTGGTACTTAATTAGCACCTAAAAAGCCCCTAATTTGGGCTTTCTTTAAAAGGATTTTTAATTCAATTCTGATTTTCAGAAAACCTGAATTTTGCATCTGTTTTTTTCTGAATAACAACTTTTTTTTTTTTTAGGGGCGCCTTGTCATTGCCTATACTTGCAGCACCTAATTAGCACTTAATTCCTTGCTATTAATATTTATCGTATATCTAATAACTTTATTGCGTTGCTAGCGAAACGTGTCACGACATAAAGTTTGTATGAACGAAATAAAGTTTCAACGAACAGTTCGTTGCGGTGAAAATTTTAGAGCACCTAATTTTTAAACTTGGCACCTAATTAGCACCTAAAATTCCTGACTTTGCGTTGCTGGCGGTACACAACTTCGTTCACTGGTACGTAAAAACTTTACTAATCAACACGCCCCGCTTTGGAAAAATCTAGTGGACTGCAGGCAAGCCAGGGAGGCCCTACGAGAAATAAACAGTCGTAAGTATAACCAAGGTCTTAATGAGATTGAACAAGCCACAGACAAGGATAACAACAAGTGCTATTACAGGACATGGCTCCTTTAACAAACATTTATTTACTATAAGTGTTACAGATAAGTCCCCTTTGCAGGGCATGTATGGGGGAGAGGGAAACGGCGGCCCACGTGCTGCTGGCATATAGGGCTAATATACATCTCGTCACGCCGGGATCACTCCACGAAGTTGCTCGCAACATCAAAGGACTGTTGAACTTCTTCGGGGAGATTTCATGGCTCGAATAATCACAATATTCCTGCCCACACGCAAAATACGCGCTTAGACGTGGAGTTGCGGAAAACAGCCCGACGTAAACTAAACTAAACTAACTAACCACTCAAACTATTTATGTTTGTTGTTCTTTTAATAATCACAAAATCCTACAAATTATTCTTGTTGGAAACAATTTAAGGTGAATAAAATATTCGATCTGTAAATGACATGAAGATAGACTTGATAAATAATTGACTTAAAAGAGTATATCTCTATGTGATAACTTACCCCTAAATATATAGGTTGGAATTTGATGACATGAAATTCAGTCCAGTACGGTTTTAAATTTTACTACTTAAATGTCTTTGTTTAAATTAAAAGTAACTAGAAAATCAACTAATTATAGTAGCATTTTATTCATTACCTACTTTGCGCAGTGATTTATTATAAAATAAAATAAAAAATTTAATGTTAGTTTTGGTTGAGCTTCTTTATATTAAGTGGGAGAGTGCCCGAACCGATAAATTTGCCACGGGCCTCTAACGGTATAGTTACGCCACTGCTCCGGACTGCTACTGAGTATTTCTTGACAGTAAATGCTAATAACTGATTTTGGCCCGACGCGCTTAAGGTGGCGACTGACATGAACATTTGCTCGATATGAGCACGTTACAAGTGCATGTTATGTGCGTGGCAGTACAGTGAGCCGAGCAGCTCGATGACGAGCACCGAGTGCCCGAGCGCGCTCCACCCGGCTGTCGGTTTTTTCGGCGAATCCCTTTGAATGTTACATTACAAGTCAGTCGCTAGCGCAAGCAACGCTGAGAGCGCACTCGTTGCTCAGTTTGTGTCGTGGTATTTTTGCGTTTGGTAAAATGCAGTAGAGTGAGGAAAAAACAAGTATTTGTTCAATCCGCCAGCTTTAATTTCCATTTTGAAGAAATTTGTTGTCCAAATACGCTTTCTTTTTTCTTTAAGTGGCAAAATGGATTAAAAGGAACGCAGCACACTCTACCTCTACGTCCGCCATTTTGACTACAACTACTCCAGCACAGTCAATTATATATTCGTCGCGAAGATTCAGGTGTCATGAGCATTTGCTCACAACGAACAAATTCTCGATGCGAATATTCTCCACGTTGAGAAAAAAGCAAATGCTCATGTCAGTTGCCACCTTTGCGACCACTTGACCCACGTAGCAAATACAAAGAGGAGACGGCCTAAGCAACTGTGCACTACTTCTAACTAGGTCCTGACGTCATCACAGTGGGCGTGGCTTTAGTTAATATACTGTCAGTTTTCGTCCTGTGCGTTTATATGTCCAAAATCGCAAATTCGTGTATTTTCGTAGTATTAAGAAGAAAAGGAAGTGTTGTGTTTTATCGTGTAATAACTACTCCGATAGACGCTCTGATACTATGGATGGCATCACATTTCATTTGTAAGTAATTTTATACCTAATTTATTAATAAAGTTCTAGAAAAATCTCTTTGCGTCTGCTTTCAAATATAATTAAATATATTTGACACTAGATGGCGACACTTTGTGTCATAGGTACGTAGAGCTCAGTAATGGTAAAATAATCATACGAAGGTGCTGAAATTTAAATAAAATTAAATTTATTTATTACATTTTATTATTTTTATAGTTTTTATAATCATTTTGTGAACAGGCCGCTATCTATCGTCAATTAAAAGAACAATCATAAAAATAACAAACGGAACGATGCGAGTAGTTTTACTATTTATCGGTAGATGGAAAATAGTTAAGTGGGCGGGGCTTAACACCCCTTCACCCCGCAAATTGTCACGCGTTGTTACATAGTGAAATCTAATTACAACACCTCCTCTTTGTATTTGCTCCGTGACTAGACCTACGAGGCAGTCATAATTAAATTAATAGATTAATATATCAAATACATATAAATTAGGTAAATAAATTGTACTGCTGGCTTTTGTGATGTTAATGTAAGCATCATATTAGTCTGTGACTACTATATAGGTATTTTAAATTACAAGTGCAACCCCATAAGAAATTTATGTACAGTTCACAGAATCACCAACAAAGCATATACCTTCATCATTACTATTAGGATTACCTTTGAATGAGGGCTAATTTGGGACTAATACGTGGTAGAGCCATGCTGCAGCTATATTAATTGTATATTTGTAGCACGAATGGGTCGGGTCGACTGGGGAAGGACTACGCTCTCACAGAATACCAGCTGCTGTGTTTCGTATGGTGTGTGTACAGAACCGGAGACCCTTTTTACTAGAAACGAGACATTCCATCTTAGTCCTTACGGGTGACAACGCATCTGCATTTTGATTCGTCATCGAGGATAGATGTCTATGGGCCACAGCAACCACTTACCATCAGCTGGTACCTGTGTGCTCCTTTGACACCCTTATTCTATAAAAAAAATGTGGCGTCAAAAGTGCGAGGCGTTTGGTACTGCGATTGCCAATCCGCCTGACAAGCTTGGCGGTACGGAAAATCCTCCCTACAAAATTTAATTTAAATTATAGGCTTGGGCAGAATGCTCAATGATAATGACAATGTCACACATTTCCGTGATAAATAAAATCATCTCAGTCCCAACCAGCGCAATCTGGTCATTTGGGTCTTGGTTGTCTTATATTAGGAATATGTTTACCTGGGGCAAATAGTCCGACTAGGTAAATCCAACTTTGACCGAGAGGTCAATCGACGGATTCAACTCGGCTGGGCAGCGTTCGGGAGATTACGACACATCTTCTCGCGTGTTGCCAGTGATGACCTATGGATCTCAGACGTGGTCCTTCACTACTGGCCGTATGAGGAAGCTCAAAGATTCTCAGCAAGCTATGGAGAGGGCTATCTCTGCGTGATAAACTTAAAAACGAGGATATCCGCAGTAGAACCAGAGCAACCGACATAGCCCAAAGAATTAGTATGCTGAAGTGGCAATGGGCCGGCCATATAGCTCGAAGAATCGACAACCGATGGGGAAGAAAGGTTCTCGGGTGGCAGCCTCGTACCGATAGGCGAAGTGTAGGGCGTTCCCCCACTAGATGGAGTGACAACCTGGTAAGACATGCAGGAAGTCAATGGATGCAGGTGGCTCGGCACCGTGCTTTGTGGCATTCCTTGGGGGAGGCCTATGTTCAGCAGTGGACTTGTGAAGGGCTGTAATGATGATGATGATGATGATGTCTTATATTATATAACTTGAATTTAGATATATTCTTGATGCAGTCCAGAGATATGTATTTTAAATTAAATAAATAATAATTAAACACCCCATTTAAAATGCGGTTAATGTTTTTGTGGAAATTGGATAAAAATGGACTTTAGTTAGTAGAATTTCGTAGATTTTTGCTTCTCAGCTAGATTGGTCAAATAAAACCTGGTCACACTTGTTCTTTTCTTTTTCTTTTTTCATTCAAAACCAAAATGGCACTCAACTTAGTTGTCAAGGTTCATCCCGTAGTTTTATTTCAAATTGTTGATGCTTACGAGCGACGAAATGCAGATTCTCATCGTGTTATCGGCACTTTGTTGGGTGATTAATATTTATTGTTCTGAGAAGTTATATTCAAGTTGTGAAGTAGCCATAATGCGACTAACCTCAACAGATTTGTTGTTGTCATGTTTTTTTACGAATGCAAAAGTGATTGTAGTTTTAAAAATCATGCAACAAACAATTTTAAAAGCAAATGATGAATTGGTATGTATATAAAGTAGTCACACAAAATTTGTAACTTAAATTCTTTTCGTTAAGGCACATCGGACAAAGGTGTGGTGGAAGTGACAAATTGCTTTTGCGTACCTCACAAGGAGCATGCCGATCAGGTTGAAGCTGAACTCAACTATGCCATGGACGTTTATGAGCTGAACCGAAGGGTTAATTCCTCTGAAAACATTGTTGGTGAGTAACATATTTAACTAGCTAAAAAATACAACCCGAAGGCATTCTAGACATTGTTCAATTTTTATGCATTTACAGCAGTAGTGTTGTGATGTATGCAATAGTAACATTGAAGCGCAAGTGTGATAACTTACCTGTAAATACTATTTTTGAAAGACTAGTAGTAATGCTGGTGATATTACTAGTATTCTGGCTCAATTGTATATTACCTGCATGACTGCCTCGTCGGTCTAGTGGTCGTAAACACGACTGCTGGTCCTGGGTTTGATCCTTCAAGTTTTGAGTCTTGCCAAAAACATCAGTTATTATTATTAAATTAGGTACTTGCACCAATTTGCTAGTACAAACTTTTGTGATGATAAATCTTGTTGTTGGTAGTTGAATACTAATTATTATATTACACATACATTTTTAAGTAAAAATATGAAACTATATTTCATTAGATGTAGCCTGCACTGATTGCATTGCTTAGACATTCAAAACACATGAATTATATAGCAATTACTTTAATAATTTAAAACTAAAGTGACAGCTTACATACATCTCAATGATCCGCACAGGTTTCTCTTTCTAAGAGGGTTATGGCGCAGGTAGTTTGTGCCAGTGCATATTTGCGAGGTTTCTTTATTATTGCCACATTCTAAAAACTGAACTTGTTATAATTAACAATACAATCTAAATAAACAATGATTACATACTTATCATGCTACCTACGTAGAATGATGAATGTTGCTGAGGTTGATCAATGATGACAAAAGTTACCACACATGCATGATTCTAAATAGCTGTTCTAGTATGTAAGTACATTATACCACAATGTTGATCAATCAATTTGGTAATTAATAAATTTTCCTGTCTTTTATATGTAGTAGTGCCAAGCTGCAGCTAGTATTATGATTGTAGCACAAATGGGTCAGCTCGACCGGGGTATGACCAAGCTCTCACAGAATACCAGGGTAAAATAGCAGCTTAATGCTGCTGTTTCGTATGCCGAGTGTAGAGAACTAGATACCCTTTTTACTGCAAACAAGCCATTCCATCTTAGTCCTCAGGGTGACAATACATCTGCATTTTGATTGTAAATCAAAGATAAATATTGATGTCTATGGGCCACAGCATCCACTTATCATCCGGTGGACTGTGTGCTCGTTTGTCACCCTTATTCTATATATAAAATAAATTGTTCATTAATTTTCCTTTTTCTTTCACAAGTCTTTACTGAAACTAATTTATAGATTATATAGCGTTTAATTTAAGCTTTTTATTCCCAAAGTTACATGTAAAGGGGCGGACTGAGGTGTTGTGAGGGAGAGCGATGTTCCGATTTCATAGTTAGCTCGGCTACCTTCAGCTTTTGAATATTAATTTTTATACCATCTATAATTAAACACGATAAAATCTGTAAAATTAGTTTCATTTAATGTATAGTATTTGCATAAATATAATGAGTCTTTACTTTGACAGTATTACGTACATATAGTTTTCAGTCCTTTATAATGTGTGTATGCAAACAGGATGGCGGGCCATCACAAGAGTCTTTACTTTTACAGTTGTACATATGTAGCGGTTAATGTATTTAAAACTACACGAAGTGTCACTCATCTGGTATGGTAAAGTCCAAAGTTCAAGTTAAGTCTGTTATAATTATTTAATTTACAATTTACATTTTTTTTTTATAGGATAGGGTGACAAACGAGCACACAGTCCACCTGATTGATGATGGTTGCTGTGACCCATAGACATCTACATCTATCCTCAATAAAGAATCAAAATGCAGATGCGTTGTCACCCGGGAGGACTAAGATGGAATGCCTCTTTTCCAGTAAAAAGGGTCTCCGGTTCTCTACACTCACCATACGAAACACAGCAGTGTTAAGCTGCTATTTTACGCTGGTATTCTGTGAGAGCGTGGTCCTTCCCCGGTCGAGCCGACCCATTCGTGCTACAACTATACTACTAATATAGCTGTAGCATGGCTCTACCACGTACAATTCAACACATTCACTGAAAATTATAAAGCAAGCGAAAAGATACTACATTGAATACAGATAAAAAGAAAATAAGAGTAAAAGGAAGAAAACTAAGAAATCAATGAAAAGATTTAGATAGTCTTAAGTATACAATTGCAAGGCGATCGAACGTGCGTCTACTTCTGAATCTCAGGTAGGAATTTGGGTGGTAGAGGTTTGGTCCCCGATTATAACAATACCACTTGTATTAGAAGGTAATGCACCATTGTCGAGAAAATGAAAAAAAAAAACTATTATAACCTAAAATGTGTAATATTACTGTGAAAGCTAGATAGCATACAGAATTTTATGTAAGTGCGACAAGGATGTAAGACCATGTTAAAAACTAGTGTCACATTATTATACTTCTATGGTATTTTTATTCTTCAGTGGTCTATGCTCTCTGTCAAGTGTCAAATCCATGGTATATTAATTTTTATGCATTCCTGTACAGGCAAGTTACTACACTCTTGGATTCCGCCGTTGATTGTTCTTCTTGCGTGAATGTGAGCACCCAGAAATACTTTCAGTTGTAATAGGTTGTGGCGCCTTCGTGGTTATTTTTTTTCCACCCAGAAATACTTGAGCACTCAGAAATTCTTACAGTTGTGATAGGAGACAGCCCCGCTCTCCCCTCCCTCTACAAACTCCGGCAGGAGGAGACGATAAATATTATCATTTTGAGGTTAGGTCTATAGGTTTTCTTTTCGATTTTTCTCATAAACGGTGTATTACCTTTTGATGGGAGTGGTGCCTGGGTTAGGGCACACTCCGCTCTCCCCCCTCCTGCCAAACGATTCTAAATTTTAACCCGAATCTCTAAGCAAGGGAAGGGCACCATGGCACTTTTATAGTTCTTAATCGTTTATAATCTGCTGAAAACCGTACGCCAACAGGATGGTGGGCCACTGGCAACGAGGTGACCAACCACTCGTCGGTGATCCACGAGTACTACTCGCGCGAGTGCCGCGAGCCGGTGCACGTGACGCTGGACACGTCGCTGGCGGGCGCGCGCATGGGGCTGCGGGCCTATGTGTGCGTACCGCTGGGCGTGCCGCGCGGCAAGCAGGGCGTCATGTTCACGCCCATCGATGTCACGCTCATCTGCTACGAGCCGGAGGTGAGTACAGCCCGAGCTGACTTGTGACTACGAGTGGACGGTACAAATCGAATAATGTCCTACAAACCGAATGTCCAGCTGAGACTATCCATCTGCGCAGGACATGATTACAGTGCCCAAGTATATGCACAAGCTCAGGTGCACTCTCTGTTCTCTCACACTCATAATCCGATTGGACGGTGATCCGGCACGACCGTAAAGAGATCAGGCACAGGATCAATGGTCTTAAATGTTTTCCGAGGCACGGGAGTGAAACACCGCCAACCCGACCCAGGATTCGAACCCAGGACATGATCAGTAGTTGCGTTTACAACCACTAGACCAACGAGGCAGTCATAGTAGTTAGATACTGCTGTAGTACAGCATCACTTGACAGAACATCTAACAACGAAATTAAAGTTATAATAATAATGTAAAATACATGTAATTTTTTTTTATAGAATAATGGTGACAGATGTGCACAGTCTACCTGATGGTAAGCAGATGTCTTGTGTGACATTTACATTTATCTTCGATTAAGAATCAAAATGCGGATGCGTTGTCTTACCCCTGAGGGCTAATTCCAGTATAAAGGTCTCGATTCCAGTATAAAGGGTCTCCAGTTCTCTACACTCACCATACGAACCACAGCAGCATTAAACTGCTATTTTACCCTGGTATTCTGCAAGACCGTAGTCCTTCCCTGGTCAAGCCCACCCATTCATTCAAAAAGTAGTTGATAGCAAATTTAGGCGGTGTTTAGTCCATATAAACATAACTTCTGTTCACACTAGCATATAACAAAATTACCTTTTTTATTTTCATAATTATACAACATAATTGCATGTTCTTTTATATTTTCAGATTGTGGGTCTACAACTGTGCCAGAAAACGATGGCGCCTAACGGTCGATCGCGTCAAGTGCAGCCCATGTTAGACCTGGCACAGGTCGCTGAGGCCGCTGCCAAACTCTCGGGGCTTCTTGATCAGGTTCTTTTACATTATTTATTTTCATACTGCACCTAATAGAAACGTATAAGTATGTACCTAATCTATAATACAGATATTACACTATTTTGTATTTGCGCTTGTACGGGCAAGCCATCTTACATTCAACTTCATTTTGCGCTCACATTTGCGACCTACTTTCGGGGTGCATGTTTAATTATTACTAATTAAACTTCAAGTCAGTATGTCAACAACCGTCCTACTAAACACTAACTACTCAAGGAAAGATTTGCCACAATAACCTTATCACTTTACTTTTTAATAAACCTATTAAACTTTGGTGATCTTTTCCTTTCGACGTGCTCATCAACTTCAACTCTACTTTCTTGAAAGTGTATGGCCCTGCAAACCATACATTTTATTGTCCTTCGAGTAAAAATTCAAAAGTGAAGTGTAACATTGTGTGATCAGTGATAAATTTGCGGTAGCCAATCGGTTGACTGGCCTCCCGGAAAAGAGAATCACCAGCACAATTGAGAGTGCTCACACATCGCAGAGGAATCCTATCACGTATTACCCAACAACTAAGACGAACCAACACCAAGCTCTACATCTGCCTCCGTCAACTATGTGCCAGAACACCGAGCTACGAAATTCGCATTCTCTTCTTCTAACTTTTTATTACAATCAACTAACTACTTCAACTACAACATCATGCTGCAACTTCAACAACAGTGTTTTAATAACATCAAAACTCTCTGCTCTAACTACAAGAAAGATAGTCAAGACAGAAAAAATCAAGAATACTTGTTGAAACGACTGGAGTCTCTCGAGGCGCATTGGAGCGACTTCAGTGAATGACACAAACAACTATTAGAAACTTATGAAGATAAAAAAACATCAACTACTTCACCGAAAATATCTTCGAAAATACTAAACAACTTTACGAAACTACTAAGAAAAGCATGGAACATCTATTACAAAAACTACGTGCACCCAAAACCTGTGGAATTCAACTTAACCGATATGCTAGAGAATAGCTCCGACGAAACTTCATCTTCAAATTTGCTACTGGAGATACAAATGTGCAACTTTAAAGCTCTCGACCGTGCTATGTCAAAAATTGACCTCAAAACTATCACCAAGAAGTGGGAGCTTCAAGATCATCTTTCCATACTAAAAACTAAGTGGCAAGTCATTGACAAACTACATTGGGAATTAGAAGCTAAGTACAAAGGCTCTAACGTCAAATACTACAACATATTTGTCGAGATCGAAGACAAGTATGACGAAATCCGACGAATTTTAAACTCGAGAATCTGGTCAACTATTCATTACGAAACATCTGCACCAAAAATGGAAATTCCTGAATTTTCTGGCAACTATACTCAATGGGTTTCATTCAAAGACCTATTCATGGAAGCCATTCACAACAATCCAATGATAAATAACGCGCAAAATATGCAACATCTCAAGTCTAAGCTGAGGGGTGAGGCTGAGCGTATAGTGCAGCATCTCAGTATCAGTGCAGACAACTATAACTCATGCTGGGATATACTAACGCAACGCTATGGGAACCGATGCCTTCAGTTCACATCTTTCATCAACACCATGATTAACCTGCCTGTCATACAAAATCCCGACAGCTACAACCTAAAAAAGTTGCATGACGTCATCACGAAATGTTTGAATGGAATCACAAACATTGACATTGATACTACTACGTGGGATCCAATCATTGTCCACCTGATATCACTAAAACTTGGTAAAGCTACCTACTCAGAATACATTAAAGAACTACAAGACCACAGAGAGTTACAATCATTAAACGATTTTCTATACTTTCTTGAGTTTAAGTTCATGGCATACGAAGCAATGAAAAATGCAAAGAAAGAAACTACGGCTACTCAAAATCAGAAACCAACTTTTGCGAGAACTGCAAACAAGAACATTTCATCATGGAACAATACGGAGAGAAATTATCCTTTCAAGAAATACATCAACGAACCTAAGAAAACTTATTATACTACTTTTGGAAAATGCCCAAACTGTAACGAAGATCACATGTTGATGCAATGCTCAAAGTTCATTGACATGAACCCTACACAATGCAATAACACTGTTGCAAAACTGCATTTGTGCGAAATTGCTTATTTAGTTATGGAAACGACAAATGCAATTCTACAAAAACGTGTAAAGAGTGTCATATGAGGCATCATACTTTATTGCACAATTCTACAAAGAAATACTTATCTACAACTAAAACAACATCGAACGAAAACTACTCAAAACCACGACCTTCAACTTCTTCACAACCATGTTCCAATCATCTGTCCACTGATGATATGGAAATTTTACTACCAACTGTACAACTGCAAGTGATGACTGCAAATTTAACTCGAATCAAATTACGGGCTTTACTAAACCAAGGCTCACAAGTAAACTTAATCACTGACAGGGTGGAGCAGCTCTTACGACTGCCTAAGAATGAACGCAACTGTTACTGTAGTAGGATCTGTATCTGGTGACTGCAAAGGACGCCTCAATTTGTCTTGCAAATCAATCTAATTACACATTTGAAACTCTAGCCCTCATCATGAAAAGGCTCACGAACAACTTACCTAACTCGTCGTTTGAACCAACTAACTGGCCAAACTTGGAAAACCTGAAGTTTGCAAATCCAGACTTCCACATGCCGCGCCCTATTGATCTACTGCTAGGAGCCGACGTGTACTCAGACATTTTACTAGATGGAGTACTCAAAGGAAGCCAACAATCCCCGATTGCGCAACAAACGCAACTGGGATGGATAATGTGCGGCAAATTAAAAACTTTGAACTGTTACGTGACACTTATAGATCTCAACGAAATATCCAAGTACTGGGAAAGCGTAAATAAAAAATTGTATATTTCAGATAATTTAAAAATCCATATTTAGATTTAGTAAAACATGGTTTGCTTCATAGGGAGTGGAGAAGAGTAAGTTAATGCTATTTTGGAAAATTGGAGGTTGAATATTTACAAACTTTATATAGCTTTTTAAAAGGCATGGTATATCTTTATGTCGCCAGTATGGGGAAATTGAAATTTGCTGATAAAGTGAGTATAGTATGTGGAACAGTGGATGAAGTGAGTGTAGTATGGAAGAAGATGGTTACTGGTACGAGGCTGTCACTCGAGAACCTTTCTTCTCCATCGGTTGTTGGTTCTTTGAGCTATATGGCCGGTTCATTGCCACTTCAGCTTACTAATCTGTTGGGCTATGTCGGTTGCCCTAGTTCTACTGTAGATATCCTCATTTTTAAGTCTATTATGCATAGAAAACCCGAGCATAGCCCTCTACATAACTCGCTGAGCAACCTTGAGCGTCCTCATACTCCCAGCAGTGGAGGACCATGTCTCAGATCCATAAGTCATCACTGACAACAAGCGCTGGTTGCACATCTTGTTTTCTAGTTTTGAGGTTCGGAGGTACACAATTGCAGGCAAGAATATTATGTTACAGATTCGAAAGTAGCAACAGTTATTAATTTATTATTACTTGACTCTGGCAAAAGTATGAGTCCATAACGAGAAAAATAACATTATTTTTTGAAATGTATTTGGTGTATTGTCGTTTGTGGTGATTTGTAATTGTAAGATTGTTCATCTATTTATACTCAAGCTTTCAATGAAAGTGTAAAAGTTCTTCACCTATTTATTTATTTTATGGTTGCAGGATGAATAGGTATGTTTGACCAGGGAAGGTTCTTGCTCTCACAGAATAACTTTGAAGTATTGATGTTTAAATCCCACAAAAGGCTACTTTTGAAATATTGATGTTTGAATATTTCTAAAAAAAGTTTTCTGGTATGACTTACGTTTTTTTTTTTAAATATATAAGTCATGTATTAGTGTTAAGTGTTAATGACTCTCTTTCTCTTTATTGACTGAGATTTTATTGGCATTTCTTATTATTATATATATTTTTTTATTATATGAACACCGTTAGCATCTATATTATATAAATCCTAATGGTTATTTTTCAATATGTACATAACATATTTAGACCCAACTTTGGATTGGATCCTTTTTCCTTAATTACGTCCAATTGTGGATATGTTTAAGTGTGTATGGATCTCAACATGTACTTATGATTGCGCGGATTGTTCGGTGTCGGTGCAGGTGCTGCAGTACGTGGAGGACGTGCTGGCGGAGCGCGCGGCGCCGCACAACGCGGCCGGCCGCCAGCTGCTGGAGCTGGCGCACTCGCTGCCCAGCCTGGCCGCCGACGCGCTGGCCGCAGCCTTCGCCTCCAGCGTCAAGGACCTGCTCATGGTGCGTGAGTGCACGTTGCAGCTGCAGCTGCTGGAGCTGGCGCACTCGCTGCCCAGCCTGGCCGCCGACGCGCTGGCCAGCCTTCGCCTCCAGCGTCAAGGACCTGCTCATGGTGCGTGAGTGCACGTTGCAGCTGCAGCTGCTGGAGCTGGCGCACTCGCTGCCCAGCCTGGCCGCCGACGCGCTGGCCGCAGCCTTCGCCTCCAGCGTCAAGGACCTGCTCATGGTGCGTGAGTGCACGTTGCAGCTGCAGCTGCTGGAGCTGGCGCACTCGCTGCCCAGCCTGGCCGCCGACGCGCTGGCCGCAGCCTTCGCCTCCAGCGTCAAGGACCTGCTCATGGTGCGTGAGTGCACGTTGCAGCTGCAGCTGCTGGAGCTGGCGCACTCGCTGCCCAGCCTGGCCGCCGACGCGCTGGCCGCAGCCTTCGCCTCCAGCGTCAGGACCTGCTCATGGTGCGTGAGTGCACGTTGCAGCTGCAGCTGCTGGAGCTGGCGCACTCGCTGCCCAGCCTGGCCGCCGACGCGCTGGCCGCAGCCTTCGCCTCCAGCGTCAGGACCTGCTCATGGTGCGTGAGTGCACGTTGCAGCTGCAGCTGCTGGAGCTGCGCACTCGCTGCCCAGCCTGGCCGCCGACGCTGGCCGCAGCCTTCGCCTCAGCGTCGGGACCTGCTCATGGTGCGTGAGTGCACGTTGCAGCTGCAGCTGCTGGAGCTGGCGCACTCGCTGCCCAGCCTGGCCGCCGACGCGCTGGCCGCAGCCTTCGCCTCCAGCGTCAGGACCTGCTCATGGTGCGTGAGTGCACGTTGCAGCTGCAGCTGCTGGAGCTGGCGCACTCGCTGCCCAGCCTGGCCGCCGACGCGCTGGCAGCCTTCGCCTCCAGCGTCAAGGACCTGCTCATGGTGCGTGAGTGCACGTTGCAGCTGCAGCTGCTGGGCTGGCGCTCGCTGCCCAGCCTGGCCGCCGACGCGCTGGCCGCAGCCTTCGCCTCCAGCGTCAAGGACCTGCTCATGGTGCGTGAGTGCACGTTGCAGCTGCAGCTGCTGGAGCTGGCACTCGCTGCCCAGCCTGGCCGCCGACGCGCTGGCGCAGCCTTCGCCTCCAGCGTCAAGGACCTGCTCATGGTGCGTGAGTGCACGTTGCAGCTGCAGCTGCTGGAGCTGGCGCACTCGCTGCCCAGCCTGGCCGACGCGCTGGCCGCAGCCTTCGCCTCCAGCGTCAGGACCTGCTCATGGTGCGTGAGTGCGTTGCAGCTGCAGCTGCTGGAGCTGCGCACTCCTGCCCAGCCTGGCCGCCGACGCGCTGGCCGCAGCCTTCGCCTCCAGCGTCAGGACCTGCTCATGGTGCGTGAGTGCACGTTGCAGCTGCAGCTGCTGGAGCTGGCGCACTCGCTGCCCAGCCTGGCCGCCGACGCGCTGGCCGCAGCCTTCGCCTCCAGCGTCAAGGACCTGCTCATGGTGCGTGAGTGCACGTTGCAGCTGCAGCTGCTGGAGCTGGCACTCGCTGCCCAGCCTGGCCGCCGACGCGCTGGCCGCAGCCTTCGCCTCCAGCGTCAAGGACCTGCTCATGGTGCGTGAGTGCACGTTGCAGCTGCAGCTGCTGGGCTGGCGCACTCGCTGCCCAGCCTGGCCGCCGACGCGCTGGCCGCAGCCTTCGCCTCCAGCGTCAGGACCTGCTCATGGTGCGTGAGTGCGTTGCAGCTGCAGCTGCTGGAGCTGGCGCACTCGCTGCCCAGCCTGGCCGCCGACGCGCTGGCCGCAGCCTTCGCCTCCAGCGTCAGGACCTGCTCATGGTGCGTGAGTGCACGTTGCAGCTGCAGCTGCTGGGCTGCGCACTCGCTGCCCAGCCTGGCCGCCGACGCGCTGGCCGCAGCCTTCGCCTCCAGCCGGACCTGCTCGCGGTGCGTGAGTGCACGTTGCAGCTGCAGCTGCTGGAGCTGGCGCACTCGCTGCCAGCCTGGCCGCCGACGCGCTGGCCGCAGCCTTCGCCTCCAGCGTCAAGGACCTGCTCATGGTGCGTGAGTGCACGTTGCAGCTGCAGCTGCTGGAGCTGGCGCACTCGCTGCCCAGCCTGGCCGCCGACGCGCTGGCCGCAGCCTTCGCCTCCAGCGTCAAGGACCTGCTCATGGTGCGTGAGTGCACGTTGCAGCTGCAGCTGCTGGAGCTGGCGCACTCGCTGCCCAGCCTGGCCGCCGACGCGCTGGCCGCAGCCTTCGCCTCCAGCGTCGGAGACCTGCTCATGGTGCGTGAGTGCGTTGCAGCTGCAGCTGCTGGAGCTGGCGCACTCGCTGCCTGGCCGCCGACGCGCTGGCCGCAGCCGCCTCCAGCGTCAAGGACCTGCTCATGGTGCGTGAGTGCACGTTGCAGCTGCAGCTGCTGGAGCTGGCGCACTCGCTGCCCAGCCTGGCCGCCGACGCGCTGCCGCCCTTCGCCTCCAGCGTCAGGACCTGCTCATGGTGCGTGAGTGCACGTTGCAGCTGCAGCTGCTGGAGCTGGCGCACTCGCTGCCCAGCCTGGCGCCGACGCGCTGGCCGCAGCCTTCGCCTCCAGCGTCAGGACCTGCTCATGGTGCGTGCACGTTGCAGCTGCAGCTGCTGGAGCTGACGCACTCGCTGCCCAGCCTGGCCGCCGACGCGCTGGCCGCAGCCTTCGCCTCCAGCGTCAAGGACCTGCTCATGGTGCGTGAGTGCACGTTGCAGCTGCAGCTGCTGGAGCTGGCGCTCGCTGCCCAGCCTGGCCGCCGACGCGCTGGCCGCAGCCTTCGCCTCCAGCGTCAAGGACCTGCTCATGGTGCGTGAGTGCACGTTGCAGCTGCAGCTGCTGGAGCTGGCGCACTCGCTGCCCAGCCTGGCCGCCGACGCGCTGGCCGCAGCCTTCGCCTCAGCGTCAAGGACCTGCTCATGGTGTGAGTGCATTGCAGCTGCAGCTGCTGGAGCTGCGCACTCGCTGCCCAGCCTGGCCGCCGACGCGCTGGCCGCAGCCTTCGCCTCCAGCGTCAAGGACCTGCTCATGGTGCGTGAGTACGTTGCAGCTGCAGCTGCTGGAGCTGCGCACCGCTGCCCAGCCTGGCCGCCGACGCGCTGGCCGCAGCCTTCGCCTCCAGCGTCAGGACCTGCTCATGGTGCGTGAGTGCACGTTGCAGCTGCAGCTGCTGGAGCTGCGCACTCGCTGCCCAGCCTGGCCGCCGACGCGCTGGCCGCAGCCTTCGCCTCCAGCGTCAGGACCTGCTCATGGTGCGTGAGTGCGTTGCAGCTGCAGCTGCTGGAGCTGGCACTCGCTGCCCAGCCTGGCCGCCGACGCGCTGGCCGCAGCCTTCGCCTCCAGCGTCAAGGACCTGCTCATGGTGCGTGAGTGCACGTTGCAGCTGCAGCTGCTGGAGCTGGCGCACTCGCTGCCCAGCCTGGCCGCCGACGCGCTGGCCGCAGCCTTCCCTCCAGCGTCAAGGACCTGCTCATGGTGCGTGAGTGCACGTTGCAGCTGCAGCTGCTGGAGCTGGCGCACTCGCTGCCCAGCCTGGCCGCCGACGCGCTGGCCGCAGCCTTCGCCTCCAGCGTCAAGGACCTGCTCATGGTGCGTGAGTGCACGTTACAGCTGCAGCTGCTGAGCTGTAGAGGAGAGGAACATTCGTCCTAACTTACCTGTGATGTGTTAGATGGCAACGCTATTACAAAAACAGAAATACCGAATGACGACCGAAATGACGAATTACCGAAACTTTGTTTCGCCCAGCTAAGTTTGACTTACTAACAACAATGATCATATCTTTCCAAAACCATCAACTGAATAGGAAGTATTATTACACATCCCTACCTACCCATGTTCACAATGTTATGCTTATGTAATAAGGTCAAGAGAAGGATATAATGCATTATTATCAAAAACGGGAGAACAAACGCTATAAACATTTGTTTTACACAACAAATATTTATTCCGACCGGGATTCGATCCCCGGATCCGTAGCGTAAATAGTCGTCAGATAAGATTACCACCACTAGATCATACAGTTACTTCTCGTATGATTAAGCGCTTTTGTGTCAGTGTCAGAAAGTACGATAAAGCGCTTTTGTGTCAGTGTCAGAAACAGGGATAATGACAACACATTCAGGTATAGACTATGTTTTATTTTTAAATACTGTCTTAGGCTGCATCACAATTTACCATCTTGTGGGATAGCAGTCAAGTACTGAATATTAAAGCGTAAACAAAGTTTTAATTTCAGTATTTTGTGTTATTAGACTTAAAATATTTTATTTACAAAAGACAAGTATAGGTATGTAAGTAGTAGGTATTTGACTACTAAAGTAAATTTCAACTAAGTTTTGTGATAAAGTACTTAGGTATTACTTCTGTAGTTAAATTAATACTTAATTCTTTTTTCGCTATTAGTATCTATCTAACAAAAAAAAAAAAAATTCACCTTTCATTATCCTTCGGTAACTTAAAAAATTATATATCTGAATCCTTTTGTTTGCTCATTAAGCATCCATCCCATCCCCGCAACAAATATAGTGGGAACGACGTTTTGCCATTATAATTTATGAAATAAATTACATTAAACACTAAACAAAAACTATTTCGACGAGTATTTCAGCAAGTATTTACAAAAACTATTTACCTAAACAGCGTTAAAAAACTTTTAACATTCAATCGCCTAGAACGTGCTAGCCCCGACTGCTTTCTGCCCCGGGGGCGCCTCGCGATTGTAGGTAATTATTTCACGCAGGTAGCAAGAGTGACAGAGGCCTGGCATAACTTACAAAGAAAACCATTTGATTCAAATGGGTGGTGTGTCGACAACAAAGAATTAGACCAAACTCTAGTCTGGACCAAGAAATCTGGTTGTTCGATATTGGGAGAGAGGGAGATTAAAGTCCTGCGATTTCTGCGCACACTCCAAAATGTGTCTTGTAAAACACGGACGGACTGGCCTATTTTGTCTGTACTCGAGACTGGCATATTAAATAGTACCTGGATAACCGGTATTTTTTTTGGAAATCGTGTTTTTGGACATTATATTTCAATAAAAAAATAGTAATATTATTACTCGCCAATAGATGTCAGGAAGAGTCATATTTTTCAGTTTATGTTTAAGTTGATTATCGATAAAGAGTTATTGATTGACTTTTATCTTTGTACCGAAACATCGCCAATAGGATAAAAATATTTCGGTTTCTTTACTAATGTAATTACTACCGTATTCTTTTTTTAAAGCTCGGTCATTTCTTTCGTGTTTTTAATAAAAATATCTCAGATACAAATTAGGACTTGAACCGGGGTTTTCTGGTTTTGGGACCGCCCGATTTCCCACCTGAGCTATTATAACCTTGCAGATAGTGGCGACATTTACCTTCGTATTCTAATGATATTTTGTAGCCTGAAAACACGGATAAAACGACATTTTCTAAAAATGAATATATATATGTTTTCTTGGCATCACTCTCGACGCAAAGCTTCAGTGGGGCCCCCATATATCCAAACTAGCAAGCAGACTAAGTTCTGCAGCCTATGCTGTAAAAAAGATTAGAGGTCTCACTAGTGTCGAGATAGCTAGACTAGTTTATTTCAGTTATTTCCATAGCATAATGTCTTATGGGATTTTGCTATGAAATGCAACTGATTCAGAAACTATTTTTGTTTTACAAAAGAGGGCCATTAGAGCTATTTACAACCTAAAACCGAGAGAGTCTCTTAGAGATAAATTTAAAGAAATAAATATATTAACTTTGGCCTTTCAGTATAATTACGAAAATTTAATGTATGTTCACAAAAACAAAGGTAGTTTTAGTAAAATAAGTGATATACATTCTGTAAACACTAGGAACAAACACAAGCTAGTGATACCAGTTTCTCGACTCCACAGAGTCAGTAATTCATTCTTGGGGTAATGTATACGCTATTACAACAAGGTCCCGGAAAGTGTACAGGCTCTCTCTATTACCAAGTTTAAATGTTTTGTTAGCTGAAACTGTATAAAAGGGTTATTATAGTATAAATGAATACATGATTGATAATAACCCTGGGAATGAGGTGGTCGCTACCAAGCAGTTTCTAAAATAAATTTTGTACTTAAATAGTTTGTACAACCATTAATGTAAAATTTACTTTAAAAAAGTCCCTGGGTTTCTTGCTGGTTCTTCCCAGGACAGAGGTTTTTTCGAACCAGTGGTAAAGTAAAAATGACTTTCAATAAGAATTACACATGTAATCTATATTGAATAAAAATATTCTATTCTATTCTATATATATATATATATATATAGAATATAATATATATATATATATATATATAGAATATAATATATATATATATATATATATAGAATATAATATATATATATATATATATATATATATATATATATATATATATATATATATATATATATATATATATATATATACACACATATATATACATATACAATAATTGCTCGTTTAAAGGTATCAGATTATGTAACTTCATAATTTATTAAAATAAAATAATAAATCTAGGTATTGATAAAGATTTAAATCAGTTTAAATAAAATAATTTTGGCTGGTTGCACAGGCGCTATTATGGTTGTAGTATTAATGTTTTGTTTTGGCGTACAATAAAGTGTTATCTAACTATCTATTATGGTAATGCAGGAGGGAATAATCGGTGACTTACCCGATAGCTCAGCTCTCTTGTGTGCGACTACTGGTTATTTCTCTTGCTTGCACCACTCACTCGACAATAGTTCTCTAAATATAATTTACACGAATATATTTCACAGTGCGTTAATGATAGGCGGCGTCCGATGACGATAAGTGATCCGAAGACGAAAAAAAAAAAACAACGGCCGTCTAATGTGATTGGTGTATTCATTCAATTTTTAAATATGTGCGAAAACGGCGTTAACACCTTTTGTAATTTTAAATATAAAATATACTTTGTAAAATAAAATACTATATTTGATGTGATCTTAAATATTTTGTAAATTAATCTTCAGGTGGTGACCTTGGCGCAGTTGATCAAGACTCAGCTGCAGCTGAACGAGAAGCTCACCTTACTCACGTCCCAATGAGATCAACCCTTGGGATGAGCGTCATCCCAATACATGTCCCCATTCATTCACTGTAATATTCTCGGGGAGAACTTTCTAACATCTACGAAGTTGTAATTATTTGATTGTGTGATAAAAGGCGTCAGCAATTTGTTTTATTGTAATAAAGCGCAACTTTACAATTTCTTAGTTTTTTATTTATGCTTCTTAGGTAATAAAACTTTTAATATGTAACACAAGAAAAAAATATGTAGAAATGACTGTCTTTTTTTTACTAGCCGTAACGATTCCGTTACTGAATACTATGAGTTATAGTTTGTAGTTTTGTTAAATTAGCAATACCCAACAGTACACAATATCTGTATATTAGTGGGCTTATAAATTAGAAATATTGTAGATATTAATGTTTCTCTCCGAGATATTAGTTATATTTTAGATTAATTACATTAGAGATGGGTGAACTAAACTATGGATATTTCTAAAAGTAGAATTAAAACAAGTTAAAATTTGTGGAAAATTAAAGAACATACCACTTGAGGCATTGTTTTGTGCTTCTAGAAACCGAAAATCTTTTAATTAAATCGCAATTTTTCTATGAAGATGACATTGTGTGATCATCTGCGTAGCAGGAAGTAAGTTCCCATTGATGGAATTGATCTTATCTGATGATAAAATAATAATAATTGGAAATTAGATAATTTTATTTTTAAATTAGGATTTTTAATCCAATTCCAACATCTTAATCAAGAAATATCTGAAATTAAAGTTTTTAGGAGTGGTTATTCACGAAAAGGGTAGTAATCACTTAATTAAAACACTTATGAACTGTCAGATTAGAAATTTTCTGTAGAAATTCTATAACAATGGGGGATAATCTATTCTTCATACCTAAGGTTCTAAAAGTGAGATGTCTGTGTACAGGTGTGGGATGTACGTAGGTTGTATTATTTTGAAATGTTATTGGGATTTATATTTTGCGTTTGAGTAAGAGAGTCAGTTTATCACAAGTGTCAGTTGACACGGCGCACCGCGACGCCTCGCTGCGCACCGAGCCCGCGCGGCGCAGCGGAACGTCTCCCGCCCGCCGCGAGCCCAGTTGACACAGGCGCACCGCGACGCCTCGCTGCGCACCGAGCCCGCGCGGCGCAGCGGAACGTCTCCCGCCCGCCGCGAGCCCAGTTGACACAGGCGCACCGCGACGCCTCGCTGCGCACCGAGCCCGCGGCGGCGACGCGGAACGTCTCCCGCCCGCCGCGAGCCCAGTTGACACAGGCGCGCGACTCGCTGCGCACCGAGCCCGCGCGGCGCAGCGGAACGTCTCCCGCCCGCCGCGAGCCCAGTTGACACAGGCGCACCGCGACGCCTCGCTGCGCACCGAGCCCGCGCGGCGCAGCGGAACGTCTCCCGCCCGCCGCGAGCCCAGTTGACACAGGCGCACCGCGACGCCTCGCTGCGCACCGAGCCCGCGCGGCGCAGCGGAACGTCTCCCGCCCGCCGCGAGCCCAGTTGACACAGGCGCACCGCGACGCCTCGCTGCGCGAGCCCGCGCGGCGGCGGACGTCTCCCGCCCGCCGCGAGCCCAGTTGACAGGCGCACCGCGACGCCTCGCTGCGCACCGAGCCCGCGCGGCGCAGCGGAACGTCTCCCGCCCGCCGCGAGCCCAGTTGACACAGGCGCACCGCGACGCCTCGCTGCGCACCGAGCCCGCGCGCGGCTCAGCGAGACGTCTCCGCCCGCCGCGGCCCAGTTGACACAGGCGCACCGCGACGCCTCGCTGCGCACCGAGGCCGCGCGGCCTCGGCGTCTCCCGCCCGCCGCGAGCCCAGTTGACACAGGCGCACCGCGACGCTGCGCACCGAGCCCGCGCGGCCAGAACTCCCGCCCGCCGAGCCCAGTTGACACAGGCGCACCGCGGCGCAGCGGAACGTCTCCCGCCCGCCGCGAGCCCAGTTGACACAGGCGCACCGCGACGCCTCGCTGCGCACCGAGCCCGCGCGGCGCAGCGGAACGTCTCCCGCCCGCAACATATGGGGTAAATTCCCATACATTTGAGAGGTTGCACTAAAATTACTCGAATATACTTTAGATTAGGATGTGGGATAAAATAAAACTATAAATAAGTATAGTTACGTAATTTTATTTTCTGGAAGACAGATTGTTACATTGTTATTGATGTTTTTTATTGCTTTTGCACATAATATTTCCACGCTTGTTACTGATATATAACACATGTTATTACATTATTATATATACAGAGAGTTATTCTTCACAGAACATTAACGTAAATTTTAATCAGCAAAATGCTCATGGTGAAAACTTAACTCAGCCCAAATACGTAATCTGAAACATATACAATTCGAGTCAATATAGTAATAATCTCTACAAATAACGGTCGATAAATTGAAAATGTTTATAGACTTACCACAATATTGTCATAAGTGTTTCTTTTCCTATTATAGGAAACCTGCAGAAAGTGAACAGATGATTTTATGCTTTTTATTTGCAGAACACTTAACTTACTTTCGATGATGATCACACATTGTGCATAAAATTTTGGAATAATGAATTAATTTATAGTCAATATCTTATACAGAGTTAACATTTCACAAAAAATCTTTACTGTATATTCACGACGATATTATGACTGTGTATTCGTGTATTCTCAGCCCATAATAACCGAATTTAAGCAAAAATCAATAATAAATATTAAAATCTAAACCTATGAAATAAATTTGAATAAATTTCAGAAAATATTTTCAATATGAAGAAAGACGTTGACAAACAAATGTCATTTTTTTTCTATTAATTCATAGCTTCTTTTGGTAGAATTCTGCTAATATTTAATAATTTAATTTAAATCAATTAATAGGTAAATTAATTGTGCAAATCTTAGAGTAATATGTATGTAATTATACTTTAGAGAGCAAACCAAAAAAAGTTTAACACAGAATTAACATTTTTAGTTTCATCCGATATAATATGAATTTTTGTATCTAATTTTTAAAATGGCAATCTAAAACAATATGAAGGAAAGAAACAGCGATATCTTTTTCTCGCTTTATTTTTACAAGCCCAACACGAACATTAACAAAATCATGATTGTGTGCAGATTTTTCAGCTTTCATACAAAGTTGCATCACCCTGGCCAGCACTCACAGTACAAAAATTGCGGCGATTTATGACGTCATATATTTCCCTAGGGTACTGCGGCAATATACTGACAGTCCATAACGGAACGAATTTTTCATCAGTGAGAGCACTAAGTGTATATCGGAAAATACTCAATAAAATGTGTATCTTTTTGTGTACCACTATCTTAAAATCGTGCGAGCCGCGAAGCGTCAACACGTCTCGGTGTGAACTGACCCTAAGGGGTATGAAATAATTAGTCAATTAAGGTAGGATGTGTTGTTTATTGATAAATTGCTTCAGTAAGCAATGGGTGGTGATGTCACGCGGTAGCTAGGCTCGTGGTGGTGGTGGTGGTAGTTGCGATCGCGCGGAGCTGGTGGCAGCGCCACACCCACTGCGGTTGCACACGCACCCCTCCCACACCCACATCCCGCCCATCCCCCAAGCTCACCACGTAGTCCACTGTCGCACCTTCCTCAGCGCACGACTCCTGCGTAATACCTCTTTTATTATTATTTTTATAAAGAATCATTATTTTTTATAGAACAAGGACGACAAACGAGCACACTATCTACCTGAAAGTAAGTGGATGCTGTGGCCCATACACGTCTAATCAAATCAAAATGCAAATGCGTTACTACCCTGAGAAATAACATGGAATGCCTCGTTTCTAGTAAAAAGGTCTCCGGTTCTCTACTCACCATACGAAACACAGTAGCATAAACTGCTATTTCACACTGGAATTCTGTAAGAGCGCGATCCTTCCCCAGTCAAACCAACCCATACGTGCCACAACCATAATATACAAAAAATGGCTCTACCACGTAGTAAAATTTCATATTGGCAACATAAATGTCTTTATTCGATTACACAAAATTGAATACGTGCGAACGCACGGTGCCGTCCGATTTAATACTGTACTCGTATTATGTAAGGCACATAGCCGATAGAAGCCTAAGTCTAGCAGTAGACCCCCAAGATTGAAATCTCTCACCTGCTGCAGCAACAAGCCGCCGTACGCTCGCACGTAGCGAGCCAGTAGCTCTACGTCAAAGCCGCTGCGCCGCACATCCTCCGCTATAAGGAAGGTCTTCCCATCAAAGAAGTCAGGCAGCGAGTTGGTGAGGCTCGTGTCGTCCTCGTCTCCGCCGCGTTCCTCCTCCGTGTCGTCGTAGTCTGAGTCATCTAGTGTCACTGAGCCTGGATAATTGCATTTCGTCTCTCAATTTTGTCCAATGAGAGCATTCACGACTTTTTCTGTCACCAGGGCGGCGCCACTTAGGAATGAGGTGAAATATTTGACAGATTTCATAGCGGGGAAAGTTAATTTGTTACATAAGTAGATTCATGATTCTTTCTAATATATTAGTTATATTTTATAACTAGCGATCCGCCCCGGCTTCGCACGGGTGATTTCTGGATTTCGTCAACAGCGCCACCGACAGGGTCCAATTGTGAATATAAACCATTCCCGAATCAACTTAATCACACGTTCAAAATTTCATCAAAATCGGTTCAACCGTTTAGGAGTTCAGTCACATACATACGGACAGAAGGATTATAGATAAATTACGGTCCAAAAGTTTGGAAGCACATCTGTTTTCATACAAAACAAAACATCGCCAACAATATGTGGTATAAGTTAGTAATAAAATTAAGATTTTACGACTTACAATTGTTCACACAAAAAAAAAGATTATCATACCACATTCATCAAGTTTTGTGTTGTGTGGTTTTATTGAACATTTTTGTTAGTTTTAACTTTTTTGGACCCACTATAGTCGCACTTGAGCAATGGCACGCTAAGGTTGTGACATTAACATTCTTTGTATGCGAAAGATTTTGACTAGGTACTACTTTGACCGTATTTTTTCCTCTGAACCGGGCTGAACACCTTGCCCAGCGCGAGATCTCCCATTTTCCTTCCAAGGCGAAAATTATAATTAACTTGATCGAATGAAGACTTAAAAGAATCTCTAATATCAGAATAGCTCAGATCCGTTGTTTGTAATAATTTATGGGGTCTGCTTATGTTCAGAAGATTTTTTGTGTTGATAGAATAACATATGAGCTTACAGTCTATCTGATGACATCTGCTGCAGCCTATGAATTTTTTAATAAATTATTCTTGTTTTTTTTTGAGGAAGTGGGAACAGAAAAAACACGGGATTTTCTTAAATATCTTAAATATCATATGAGGCAATCAATGGGCTCCCCCATTCCCCTCTGTTCAGCAGTGGAATTTTGATGGCCTGTTATGAATGAATGAATGAAATAATGATGATTGTAACTCTAGTAGCGTACCTTTCATCCTCTCGTCGCATACAAAGGCCACGTCGTCGTCAGATTGGGCAGGCGAGCTGGTGCGCCGCTTCTTCTGTTCCCGGAGCACCTTCTCTATTTCGTCGTCCGTGTCGTCCTCTGCTATTTGTAACAATATTCTAATGTAACATAAATCACAGTACAAGGCACGAAAGTTGAAAAGCGTACACAGTTGCGCGGTACAGCCACGCTGCTGCTATATTATGGTTGCAGTTATTGCAACCATAATATAGCAATGGGTCGGCTCAACCGGGGAAGGACCAAGCTCTCACAGAATACCAGCGTAAAATAGCAGCTTAATGCTGCTGTGCTTCGTATGGTGAGTGCTAGAGAACCGGAGATCCTTTTTACTGGAAAAGAGGCATTCAATCTTAGTCTTCCACTTAATACGTTCTTATCAGGTGGACTGTGTGACAGATTTCATAGAGGTTTGGGGGGCGGTGTTAATTTGTTAGAAAAGTGTAGAGATTAAGGTTAATTTCTGAAATATTAGTTATAATTTACATTAATTAAATTACAAATGGATAAACTAATTTAAATTAGAAATGGATAAAAATAATTAAATTAGAAATGGTGGCAGACCTGCCGTACACCTTGTTTAATTTATGTTGGGAACTTAAGCGGGTACCGGGAGACTGGTACAAAGCCGTGATAGTCCCAATATATAAGAGAAAAGGATCGCAGCAGGACTGTAAAAACTACCGTGGTATCAGCCTTCTTAGCATTGTGGGAAAACTGTATGCTAAGGTACTAATTGAAAGAGTTATGAAAGATATTGATGGAAAAATTTGGGATGTGCAAGCGGGATTTAGAAAGGGAATAGGGTGTACGGATCAGGTCTTTTCCATGCGCATGATCGCGGAAAAGTTTTTGGCCAAAAACCAAAAGATTTTTTGTGCGTTCGTGGACTCGGAAAAGGCTTATGACAGAGTGGACAGTGATGTGTTATGACAAACACTGAACTCATTTGGGTTGAGCGCTGGGTTGATACAGGCATTGAAGTCTCTGTATAGGGACTCCAGTGCTTGTGTCAGGATCAACGAGGCCTACTCGGACTAGTTTGACATCCATAAAGGTGTCAGACAGGGATGTGTGGCTTCCCCGTGGCTGTTCAACCTATTTATGGACAGTTGTTTGGAAAATTTGAAAGTTGAAGAATGCGGGTTAAGAATGGGTGAGTTAACCGTAAATGCCTTTTGTACGCCGATGATCAAGTCATACTTGCGTCGTCGGCGGCCGAGTTGCAAATGATGGTTACACTAATAAACAGGTCATTAAAAGAAAGGGGAATGAAAGTGAAAGCAAGTAAGACTAAAGTTATGGGTTTTGAAAGAGAAGAAAGTAAAACGATATGTGAAATAAGAATAGAAGGGGAATTGGTCGAGAAAGTAGATGAATTTGTATAGTTGGGATGTGTATTTAGCAGGGATGGTAGATATGATAAGGATATGGAACGACAAGTGAACGCAGGAAATAGAGTAAATGGGGCTCTACACTCTATTGTGGAAAGTCAGAATGTGTCCAAAAAGGCACGTATGGCAATTCACAATGCTGTGTTAGTCCGTACTTTAATGTATAGTAGTGGAAGTTGGGTGTGGCAGAAGAAGCACGAGAGTAGAATAAATGCTGTAGAAATGCGGTCATTAAGGAGTATGTTAGGGCTGAATATGAATGAGAAATACAGGAAACAGGGTGAGAAATTGTGTGATAAGAGAAGAGCGTGGTTTGCAATATGATGTTGTGACCAGGATTAAGAAAGGAATGCTTCGGTGGTTTGGTCATGTAGAAAAAATTAATGAGGAAAGAGTGACAAAGCAAATTTATGTTGCAGAGGTGAACGGCAGAGTCAGGAAGGGACGCTCTAGGCGAAAGTTTATCGACCAAATTGGCGATATATTGAAAATGGGCCAAATTAAGGGTACTCCCCTTAACCGACGAGCGTGTATGCGTAGGTGTGAGAGATGTGGAGGAGGCGAGAGAGGTGTGGCAGGATCTTGTCAAATGGAAGTCCATAGTCTCTGCCTACCCGTCTGGGTGACAGGCGTGAGTGTTTACATTATTAAATCGATAAACGAAATTACGGATAAAAGTAAAAGAAATAAAAATGTGAAAAAAATTAAATAATTCAGTTTTGTGAATATAAATACACTAGAAATCCAAAAACTTATCTTTTCAATGATGATGACTATGTGTGACCATCTGCGTAATGAATAAGTTCACCTCAGTCCCAACTAGCGACATCTGGTGAGCGTAAGATTATTAGCTCTCATTGATTTGTAAGCTCCGGCGCCACCCTGGTGGCAGAAAAACAAGTGGATGCCCTCCATGTTAATGTGTAAATTGACATGCTCACCTTGTTGTTCTGCGTGTGACGAGGGCTGCGGAGACCGAAGCGGCGGTGGAGACTGTGTATGCTTCGTGTGCTGCGTGTGCTGTGAATGCTGCGTGTGCTGCGCGTGCGGCGCGTAGCGCGCCTCGAGCACGCGGCGGCGCCGGGCTCCGCACGCACGCAGCCAGGCGCCGCTCACGATGTGTGCGTGCGGCGCTTCACTCTTCACCTTCCTCAGCTTCGGCGTGTTCGGGAACGCGCATCTGCACACACACTCGACCAATTAATGCTTCGCTTACAAACATTTCTATGAAGTTCTTCAAATTATGCCGAATACGGCTAAACCACTGAACCTAGGATTTATGTATTTAATAATTGCAAAGATTTCTTTGTATATTACTACACTAGTAATTTAGAATAAAAAATGTGTCATAGCTGACCGTAACATCCAATTACCATCAGGTGGACTGTGTGATCGATTGTCACCCTTATTCTAAATAAAAATAAACAAAATAAAAGCCTAGCATTTTCAGCAGACAATCATCAAAACATCCAGACTGGCAAAATATGAACATCGCTCTTCACTCATAATATGCTTTCAACATTCGTACTCTTTCAATTTCTATACCAGAGCAATCTAATCTAATAAATCTATCTCCCCCATAGACTGTCTCATAGAATGGATATTAACCACAGTTGTCACGCTTGACAGGCAGATGGTAACCGCAGTTTAAAAAAAAATATTATTAAGAAAAGGTGGCTGCCCATCTCCTGGTTTGTTTCCCTCTGTCGCTTCTTACAACAGCAACGGGACGATATGGCGTAGTGGATATTGTTACACTACTACACGGTTACGCGTGGTGGAACAAATTACACGGAATACCTTGTATGTCGGCAATAATAGGATGGTGTCCGGTTGAATGATGCTACAAGGAAGGAAAAACATTGCACGTATACATTAACAGTGAATAATGAGTGGTAAGCAATGAGCAGTGAAGCGGGATGCGAGCAGCCCGGCGTCCCACAGCTCCCCGCGCTCGGGTGCACGAGTGCGCGTGTACAAGAGCAGTGAGCAGTGAGCAGTGAGCACTGACACGAGATGCGTGCAGTCGTGCGTCCAGTCGGGGCGGTAGCGCGCACCGAGCGCCAGCCCGGCGTCCCGCAGCTCCCCGCGCTCGGGTGCACGAGTGCGCGTGTACAAGAGCAGTGAGCAGTGAGCAGTGAGCACTGACACGAGATGCGTGCAGTCGTGCGTCCAGTCGGGGCGGTAGCGCGCACCGAGCGCCAGCCCGGCGTCCCGCAGCTCCCCGCTCGGGGTGCACGAGTGCGCGTGTACAAGAGCAGTGAGCAGTGAGCAGTGAGCACTGACACGAGATGCGTGCAGTCGTGCGTCCAGTCGGGGCGGTAGCGCGCACCGAGCGCCAGCCCGGCGTCCCGCAGCTCCCCGCGCTCGGGTGCACGAGTGCGCGTGTACAAGAGCAGTGAGCAGTGAGCAGTGAGCACTGACACGAGATGCGTGCAGTCGTGCGTCCAGTCGGGGCGGTAGCGCGCACCGAGCGCCAGCCCGGCGTCCCGCAGCTCCCCGCGCTCGGGGTGCACGAAGCCGCTCAGTGCAAACACCACGCCGCGCAACACCGCACTCTCCTCCGCGCATACCGGACCGCCTTCTGAAACCAATTCATCATCGGCATCATCGGCCCTCACCATCCACTGTTGAACGCAGGCCTCTCCCAAGAAACGTCAACATCAACGGCAACTATTTCGAAGACAGAACTAAATGCTATGTTTACACGCTTGCCAAGTCTCGGCACGCGTCCACATGCTCTAAGCTTATACAAATGTCATGAAGTGTGAATACCAAAGCCTCAGTGTGCTCCGAACAACAGACAAACATGCTAGACACCGAAGTCGTTTCGGACTTTTGCATTAATTTCGGCAAGAAGACTCTAAGCATCTGCCATGTTCTTTTTTTTTTTATGATTGACATATTTGGGATTCCAGAGAGGGATTACACCCCTCCATTAAAACCTATAAAAACTCACTGCTGAACATAGGCCTCCCCCATAGTTTTAGCCACGCTTGGCAACCGCTTTTATTTTTTGAGTTGTTAAAAGGAAGATGCTGCTGCCCATCTCCTGTTTTAGTTCCCATGCATGCATGGTAAACTCTGGTAATATTCCAGAAAATATATAGTTTCCTCGTTTGACCAGCTATTCATTTTGCGATCGAGGATTCGCAACAGAGCTAAAGAACCATATGTCCCGAAATCATAAGCTATACTAAACGCTCACTAACGTTTGAATGCGTCGCAAGCGCCCTTTGATTTGTGTTTAAAAACCGACACTCGATCAGAACAACCCACCACCTCCCATGGCCCCACCAACCTTGCGGTTATATGGGCCGAATCTCGAGATGCACGCGTACTTGCTCGAGGGCTCTTTCCGCGTGCATTTTCTTGACTCTCTACAAGTTATTTAATCTACTCCTTGTCCCAGTTTGTCATTCTCCCCTTCTGGGGCTGACGCTTTTACGCCTATGTCAGGCCTTTTCTTCCAACATTGTCTTGTTTTATTCTACGGTCATGCCACCTGTGCGCAAACTCGCGCAACAGCCGTAGTTCACCCATCGCTGACGAGATCCGAGTAGTAGATCGGTCCTTGACCGTACGAACTAATCCATCCATCATTTTCGCTCTTAGCCGTCATACAGAGACATTCCCATAGAACATGGTGAACATCCTCCTCTTTCGTACCACACTCATACTAATTTCACATAGTCGCATGTCACACAGTCTCTTCCGAAAGCATCCATGTCCGGTGAGAATCTGAGAAGTTTGATAGTCGGTGAGACCCAGGTATAACTGAGTCGCAACGCCACTTCCGGGAAGAATCGATAGAGCTCGCGTCCTTTGACTCATTCGTCCATCGATCCTGCCAACAGAATCACCTCAGTCAAATTCGCGCGCCGTCTGCTCAACTCCTCTTTGGGCGCGGTCAAACGTGCTATACCCATCCTACCAGCACGGATAACCTCCAGGTCAGAAGGAGAACGCCAGCCAGTACCGGTAAGGCCGCCGTACTGGTGGATCGATACGCCTAGTCAGCAATATCAGGGCTGATCGCTGCAATCTCAGCAGTACGCTGCGAACTGTGTATGTTCGCACGCTCGCCAACACTCCGCCGCGTACGTAAGCGTGGATACAACACTCCTCTGTATTATTTTTAGACTCGGATATCGGACACCCCATGAGGACGTCGATACGCGGGTCATCTTGCCGAATCCTTGGTCGCTCTTTCCGGAAATATCGGACGCATGTTGCACAAACGATAGTCCTGAGTTCAATATCACACCTAGTACTTTAGCATTAGTTACAGTCTTTAGATTCTCCACCAAGTTTAATAATGGGGGCGCTGAAGTTTCCTCTAATAGTCATGGTGGTCGACTTTGATGAGGAAAACTCCAGTCGATTCCCTGCCACTCCCGTACAAGGTCAAAGTGACTCTGGCCTGGATTCGATACCCGCTCTGGTATCAGATTCAATCAAGATTGTAACATCATCAGCATAGGCAGTCATGGCTACTCCTCAGGCAGAGAGTCGGAGTAGGTCGTCCATCAATACGTTCCACAGTGTAGGGCCCAGCACAGAGCCTTGGGGACATCCATGGTCGACGTCTTCCACTCTACCCGGTCCCCGATGTGAGGCCCACACGTCTGGAGGTGAAGTAGTCCACCAGCATCTTGTAAATGTTGGGTGGACAACCACCTCGTTTCCTTTGACCATAATCATCGGCCACCAGGCATTGTCGAAGGCGCCGGAGATATCCAGAAAGATTGTCTGCGTAGCATGCCCGAGAATACCTAGCCGTGCTGAGCAAGACACGCAGCGCTGTTACCGTAGATCACCCGGAAGAAACCGTGCTGGTGCTCAGATATCCCGCGACTAATCGCAGGAGCACATCTTAACATTACGCGTTCAATACTTTTCCCAAAACAGGGAGCGTTATCGGACGGTATGCCTTGGCGTCGGTGAGCGGTTTGTCATTACCCAGGAATGACAATTAGTCTTCCGTCCTTCCATACCTTGGGAAGACCCTCCACCACACCTTGGCGTACACCGAGGTGAAATTCCCTCGGTGCTGCCATCCAAACATTCCTCACAATTCTCGCACTCACTCCATCGAGTCCCGGAGCTGTGTTAGGAAGGTCTTGATTCCTCCCAGGTCCTCGACCGCAGGTGGAGACGCAGCTCTACCAGACGGCAAGAAAGCCGCCAGTAGGCGAACCTGCTGATGGTAAGGCATGTCGTGATCAGGTCTGTCATCCGGACAGAGCGCAGTCACTGGTTAACCATTGCTGCCTCGACATTGTCCGGGTACCCACCCGCAAAGGCGATCCCATTGATCACGTTTGCAGGCGGTCACCCTCCGCTGGCCACCCTGTACGCCATACCCCATGGATCCTCGTTACCAGGTTGGCAACCCTCATGTGGTGCGACTGCTGCGCCTCCACCATCATCTTCATCTCGCACGCACGCTGTGAAAAGCTATCCTGGCTATCTCCTCACCTACCTCCTAGGCCTTTTACTCTGCCATACATGCCTGAGTTTACATTGCAACTTTCTAGTCTTATCGAGTTCATTGGTCACCATTCGCCCTCCGACCCCTGGGGCGACGCTCCCCAGGCCTTCCTCCGCAGAGCGGATGATGACCCTGAGAACCTCCGCCAGGAGAGCTGCAGGGTTTATCCATGCAGCCATCCCATTTGCAGTTGATTATCACCGGAACCTGTCCCAATCCACCTCGGTCGCGAAAACGAGGGGATCCCTAACGGTGCAGCGCGTGTTCGGCCTGTTGGTCGTGGCCGTGTAAGTAATTAGGTTGTGGTCGCTGGCACAGACCCCTCGTGCACTCGCTACTCGGCAAGATAAACGTCCCCAGTGGTGAGGTCAGATCCACATTGGACTCTCCACCAGGCCCAGAGAAGGTGTAGGGCTGGTCAGAACATGGCCAAAGTGAGGGCGTGAAATGATGAATCCTCCATTTGCTGCCTTCGATGTTCAACAGCTCGTCCTCTTCCCACGTAATGTCGGCGATCACAGTGCCAGAGTGACGAGTGCGGTGGCGTCGAGGCCCACGATGACCCTTCTGCCCTTAAGACAGCTCAGGGCGACCTCTAAGTGGTGCAGGTGATCATCGATACTGTCGCTAAATTTAAAGTACGCTGACACCACATAGAGTCCCATCGGTATACGTGGCGCCACACAGAATTCATTGCTGAGGTGACTCAGCACAGCTGCTCAATCGTTGGGTCGGCAAGATAGACGCCCGCCCATGGATGACCGCCCACCTGAACGATCCGCAGCCTGGGGTATTGTTCTTGTACAAGAACAATGTCCGATGCAGTTCACGCGCCAGGATAGGCAACTCAGCCGCGGCGAGCTCCCTCGACCCAGGTTAATCTGACCTATTCGTAGCGCTTCTTTGGTTTCTGTTGGGCTGCCCTTACCGGCAATACTGTGTGGTGGCCACGGAGCGTTGCTCTGCGTATATTCTTGCTGGGCAGTTCTCGCCATGGTCACGTGCGAGCCAGAGTCAGGACAGCAAAACGCCCATGCGCTTCTCTTCTGTTGCTTTACAGGCCCCGCTCGTGTCCCGTCTCCCCACATTTCCATACGGTCTCCTTAGATCGGCAGATTTAGCCGGATGCCCATATTGTTGGCATCTCTGGCAGCACGTGACATCCACGTAGTCACGGTTCTACCACGTCCCAGCCAACGTAAAGACGATTGTGCCTACCAGAACATCCCTTAAGGAGACGAGCATTGGAGGATGACCGTAGTCCGCCTGCTTCCTCCTTAGACTTCTTGAATGCTACTTTGCAGTCTTCTTTTACTTTCTCCTCGCTCCAGCCGCAAGCAGCAGATTTTGCTCATATAAGCCGCTTATCACGTCTTCATTTCTCAGGTCTTCTTCAAAACCCTGAGGCAACCAGGGAAGGCGCTGCCTGATCTCGGACACCCTCAAGGAGGAGGGCCGCAGTTTTCAGTTTCTCAGCCGCCTCCTGGGACGTGGTCTGGACCGACACCTGCGTTCCCACTTTCCTTAGCTTGTCGATCTGCAGACCGCTCGTCTTAGGGTTGACAGCCTTTTTCAGCTCAATTTTGTATCTTCTGCAGTCTTTATTGGTCCTTAAGCTTCTGCTGGGTAGAAAGCGACGACTGGGCCTTTGCTGACAGGCATCAGAACCTGATCTGCCCCGGTAACCTTAGTGCCGCAGAGTACGAACGTTGCGGTGCCGGGTCCGTCACGTGGCAAGAACTGCTCCTGCCTCGACCTGCGAGTCTTCCTTCAGCTCAAGTTTATCTTTTCAGCCCTAAGTCTTAATTCAGTTCCGACATGTGGACCTGCATGGTTTTACCATGGCAATGAGTCGTGGCCGTATGCAACAACTTTGTTAACCTCCGACTTGTTTAACTTAGACCGAGGTCCGGTTACAATACTTAGGATACCCACTGCTTCACGTACGATCGATGACCTCTAGTTTAAAAGCAGCTCCCCCTCCTTGCGGGATCCCTCCCTTGGGCAGTCCTCCTCTTCCAATTCTGGAGCAGACTCCTCGATATCTCTGGTCGATATACCTGCCACCGGGCCACACTCCGGCGAGGCTCAGTGCGCCCTGCTGCTCGCTGGGAAGATGGCTGCACTCTTCCGGTGACGGCAGGGCGCTTCTCTGGCACTGCTGGTGGTGGGGAGGGCACCACCAGCAGCCAACCAAGTGGGCCCGGCGGGGTGACTAATGATCTACGGTAAATAACTCCTCGTCATCCGCCATTTTGTTTCACAAAGGTTCAACCAACGACAATATTCAAAGATCACACAATATTAAATAGAAGTCAAATGTTGAAACGGAACGCAAACCGAAAACGTCAGTCACAGTGACAGATGACAGCTGTCAACGTCACTGTCAGTGTCAACGTCACGTTCAATGACGCCTGTCAATGTCAATTTAACAACTACCACGTGCTAACACACCCTAACCTAATAATAAATTAATGTTCAATGTTTTCTTTGAATTAAACTACAAACTATAATTAATAAAAGTACTTACAAGCTAATATCCATTAATAAGTAAGAAATAAAATAAAAACACAAAGATACTTAGCTCAAATTAACCTAAAACACGTGCTTATTCCTACAAAAAAGTATTTAAAACTACACCAACACAACACAGTTTTATTTTGTCCGACACAAAAGTATAAATAGTTATTATAAAGCAAAATTAGCACAAAAGTCCAATAAAACACAGAATAACTAAGTAATACTACGCGAGGTCACGCGAGAGCATAGATACGTCCGCTCAGTACAGTACCGACGACGTAGTAGCCTCGATCAGAACGGTGACAAGCTTCTCCAAGTTCACGTAAGCCAATCTAAACATCCCCGTTTACACGCTTGTGTTTGTGGACGCTTGCCGAGATTTGGCGAGCGTGTAAACCTGGCATAGCATAACTGACTTGATAACCTGCCAGCTTTTTTGCATAATAATTGAACAGAACTATAGTAATACGTAAATATGTTTGCTATTTCGCAAATCGTTGGATTAATGCTATGTTCATGATATTTAAAAAGGTGCCTATATCACCCTTGTGAATAAAAAGGCTTTAGAACATACGCCACTAACTATAGGCCAATTTCTAAGATGTAAATCACTTCTCATTCACATCTGCTCATAAACCTACTTCTTGGTTAAAGCAGGTGTTTCCGTTATGAAAATATTTACCACCTCATCTCAGCCAGGTGCAGAATTACTGCAGTAAGAACTATAAATATTAGAGGAATACTGTGCCATCAACAAGCTTGATCTAAATTCTAAACCCATCTAAATGCGCCTTCTAAATTAATTTCGGCTATCACCTATAAGGACAGAAGCTACATAAATAATAATCATTATACGTGATCGAGGGTTTTATAATTCAAGTATTTTCTTTGGTCATTGACTCGTACGGTTGTACTACTGCCAGTGTCAAGTAATAAATTACGCTGATGACAGTGTACTGCTCTGTCCAACTGCAGGGGGTCTTAACGAGATGCTAAGGATTTGTGAGAAATATGCTGCTGAGCACGGGCTCATATACAATGTAAAAAGACAGAATGCATGGTGTTTAAGGCCGCTGGTTAATGCCCCGCTAAAGTCAATAACATTACCCTGAACGGCGTGAACATTCAACGTGTATCAAAATTTAAATATCTGGGACATATCATTACTGCCGACCTTAAAGATGATGCTGATATAGAAAGGGAACGTAGGGCTCTCTCAGTAAGAGGTAATATGTTGGCTCGCGGATTCTATCGTTGTAGCGAAGACGTGATAGTATTTAAAGCGTATTGCCAAAACATGTACACGGGAAATCTGTGGGCCAGCTATACCAAGAAGTCGCTGGACACCCTACGAGTCCAATATAATAATGTGTTCAGGATGTTGTTGGGATTGCCTCGTTTCTGTAATGCATCAGCGATGTTTGCAGAATACCAAGTAGACGGATTTGCAGCCATTATTCGCAAAAAACCACATCGCTGATATATAGGACGCGTGGCAGACCCAATAGCATTCTGCAAACCCTAGCAGATAGGTACACGTCTCCGCTTTGGGCCTGCTTTGTGAGGAGGGTTATTTTAAAACACTGTTATTTAAATTGAATCCAAATTGACTTTATTTGATTTTATTTTATTTTGATTGTATTTAATTTAATTTATTTGACATTATTTGATTTCGATTGATTTTTATTTGATTTTATTTTGTTCGTTGTATTTTATTTTATTTTATTTTGACATTACTATTATTTGATTATTATTTTTAGTTTGATTTTATAGTTAGTTCATTTTGGGTTTATATTTGATTTTAGTTTTGATTTAATGTTCTCAATTACTAACCTAATCTAAGTCATACTAACAACTTATGGATCTTTGACATCTGAAATAAAGAATTATTATTATTATTATTAATAATAAGAGATTAACCATTCGAATATTTTGTTAAAAAACTTCCTCACAATATGTTGATGCATCACACTGAGAAGTTTTTAGAAGATTTTGACGACAGCTCTATACATTTAATTAACTATAACAGTCTAAAAAGCTAACCTTACTAATACCGCGTTTGTAGCACCGGATAACGAATAAGCGTCCTCACGGTGTTGCGTACGGAATGGGACTGCTAAAGTAATGAAAACTAAGTGCTTGTACGGTCTTTACAAACCGCATATTTCTGCACATCAGCATTTTTACCTTATTGTTTCATTTTTCATTCTCATCAATTCAGTACGCAATCATTCGCCGTCGCGCATTGTACTCACTATCAATAATATCAGAATAAATTACATAATCAGTTGAAGCCTTTATCATTTCTATCAATTCCTAAGATTGTACAGCACAGCAGCTCGTACATCTTAATGGTCCTTCGAGCATTGATCTAGTGCCGGTAAGATCAAAGCGGGACCACGCGCTTCGACAACGTGACTTCGTTTCGCCCGTATAGTGCTGCCTGTGTATTACCGCCTATTCAAAGCAAAACCGTGACTTTTTAGCAATTTCGCAGTGAACAAGTTCCTGCTCCATCATACATTATCACCAACAGCAGTAAACATCACAATCACAAAAGCAAAAGCATTTTTGCTTTTGTGTTTCTGTGTCAATAGCGAATCGGTCCAGTCGGCCTCCCACAAGCGGGTCTTACCGACGAGATTGAGAAGGCGCATATATTGCATTAAGATACCGAAGCACTTGGCAACAGCATCACCTTCGTGACTTGGAAGCATCCGTCACCGGATTATCAATCAAATCGTCCATTAATCAGAAAAAATTGAAGATTTACTATCAACTCAGCAACAACTTCTTCAAGGAGCAGTTATTCACCAACTTGAAGAAAGATGGAGCTGAAAGAAAAACCCCATCTAACATATCAAGGCGACTAGAGACTGGATCAGTACTGGAGAAAGTTCCAAGCCAATCATATCAAGTTGTATGAGTACGAGGACCAAGACTACACTTATTTCTCGAAAAATCACTTAGAAAAAGCAAAATCACATTACACCGACTGTCGGAGAATTATCTAGCAACACCTATCTACTGATCAAGAAAAGAAGTCAGTTCTGAGACCTGCTCCTCCTTTAGTCGGCGTGACTTCAGATTGGCGTCCACCATCAACGACTGCATCAACGGCTGCATCAGCGAACCCATCAGGTCAGGCCAGTACCAGTCGAGTAGATAGAGGTAACCACAGCAAACTTGACGAGATATACCGGAAACAAAAAAGCAATTTTTAAGCATTAGAATAAGCAATCAATACCACTAATCTCGAGTTACTTACCGAAAAGTAGGAGCTCGAGAACAGCTTACGTAACTTACAACTTCGCTGGAACGCCGTGAACTCCTTACACTGGGAGAGACGTGCAGGTACGAAAAACATACTACATGTTCGAAGACAGCTACAAAAAGATCAAAAAATCAATCAACAGCAAGATGTGGTCCGTATCTCATCAAGAGCATTCTGCGCCAAAAATGGAAATCCCAACGTTCAGCGGCAACTATCAGCAGTGGTCATCTTTCAAAGATCTCTTCATTGAAATCATCCACAAGAATAAATTCATTTCAAATGTGCAAAAAATGCAACATTTAAAAAGCAAGATCAAGGGAGAAGCCGAGAAACTAATACAACATCTAAATTATTTCCGAAAACTATGAAACATGCTGGGAAATTCTGAGTCATCGGTATAACAACAAACGATTGATTTTCAGTTCTCACATGAACACGTTTTTTGGCTTGCCAGCAATACAACACCAATCATCATTGGCCCTGAAAAAATTGCACGACACAAGAGTGTCTAAGCGCCGTGAAAAACTTAGGCGTGAACACATCAAGTTGGGGTCCTTTGGTTGTACGAGTACATTTGTTGATGCAGAACATGGACTCTTGTGGAAGTAGTCATTGTATGTAACAATGACTACTTCGAATATCTTGAAGATCCGAGGGAATCAGGATACTACGCTATCAGGATTTCTGATTCGATTCACAGCATTAGAATGGTCTCGACGCAAGCAATAAGCGCCGCGGAGCAATCAGCAAGCAACCTATCAAGATTCCAAAAAAGTTCAATATTCCAAGGCAAACCCGGGTGCATCAACTAAAGCATTTATCAATCATACAAATGCGAAGTCATTGGAATCATTAGCAAGGAATAAATACACATGTCTATTGTGCAATGAACAACATGGAATTTTCCACTGTAAATCGTTTCTAGGTAAGACACCAGAATTAAAACGAAAAACAAATCAAGGTGCTATCAGCTGATGGAAGCTATCTGACGATGTGAGCGCGGATCGATTAAGGATCACAAACATCACTTATCAGCGAAAACGCCGCTCAAAGACTTGGCCTTCCACGACTGCGTTGCAAGGGTGTTATTTTCGGGATTGGCACAAAGGAAAATAACAGCAAAGGCATCATCACTATCACAGCATCATCGATGAATTCAGAATACACATTCAGTACGGACGTCATCATCAAAAATTCTGGTAAACAATCTACCGAACAGATCATTTGGCAAACCGTCATGGAAACATCTTGAAGGCATACAGCTTGCCGATCAGAAAGAATCAACAAAGACGCTGGGACTGCGCTGGAACCCTCAGAAGGACGTCTTCTTTTCAGCTCAAAATCACATCAACAGACAAACCAGCCTCAATAAGGTCACTACTTTCAGACATCTCAAAGGTTTTCGACCCGGCCGGTTGGCTCTGTCCTGTAACAACAAGATTGAAACTCCTATTCCATTCAGTCTGGAAAGAAGATTTGAAGTGGTATGATCAACTTCGTCCACACAGCGGACCCTTCACTGATCTCATAATCGATCAGGCACACAAGGCCACCTTCCACGGTGGAGCCCGCCTGACTCAAAGCTGAGACAGCATTACTGGATTATTGGCGGCAACAAGGCTGTCAAAAACGCATCCGTGAAGCACAACCCAATCAAATAGACTCAAATCATGGGAGACCTGCCGTCGGCAAGACGTAACCCGAACAGGCCATTTTACCACGTTGGTACCGATTACACCAGTTTCATCGACGTGAAAGCAAACAAAGGACGAGGCATAAAACGACCATAGGATACGTCGCAGTTTTCGTATGTATGGTCACTAAGGCCGTAAACCTTGAAATGGTATCAGACCTCTCCTCATCAGCATTCCTCGCAGCATTCCGACCATGGCAGCGTGCCGCGGAGCCCCGCGTCACCTGTACAGCGACAACGGGACCAACTTCGTCGGCGCCAACAAACACTTACACCAGGAATTCATCAATCTTCGACAAACCTTGGACGATGATTTCTTCTCAGCAATATCAGACATGGAGATAGAATGGCACTTCAACGCCCCCTCGTGGCCTAGTGCAGGAAGCGGCGGTGAAGAGCCTAAAATTCGACTTACGAAGAGTCATCGGAGCACAAAAGCTTACATTTGAGGAACTATCAACATTGTTGTCACAGCTGGAAGCGTGCCTGAACTCAAGGCCACTGTGTGCCCTGAGCGAAGATCCCGAGGACATCAACTTCCTCACTCCATCACATTTTCTAGCGAGTGGCCCCACCTCACCATCATCGAAACCGAAAGGGACGAGCGCACACGTTGGCAACTTGTACAGAAAATCTTCTACGACATCTGGAAGAGATGGCAGTCTGAGTACCTGTGCCAATTATCAGCTAGAAGCAAGTGGCAACAGAAGCAAAGAAACATGAAAATTGGTGACGTTGTCGTCATTCATGACGTCAACTTACCTCCCAGGTGCGAGTGGTGTCCCTGAAAACTAAAAATAACATTATCAAGAGGCCTATTACAAAAATATCACCACTTCTATCAGATAATAGCGTTGATAGCGTGCAAAATTCAGAATCAAGCAATAAGCAATCTACAGCAGAAAGCACCAAAGCAAAAGGAACGCGAAGCAAAAAATCATGTAACTTCATAGCATTAGCAATGTTGACTTTACTTACCATCAATTCACCCGTTGAGTGTGCCTTCAACCTACTGAGTCTAAGTAATAATCAGAGCATTTATTTGGACAAAATATCCAACATGAACCTTGTCAGAGATCAGTGGAAACTCATTGTTTACTACGAAATGAATCCGTACTGGCAAGACATTGATTTGTTCCGCAAGTACTTCGATAATTTGAATAACATATGCTCCAAGATATCAAAACAAACAAAATGTGACGTAATGTTGTCGCAACTACTTCATGAGGCCACAGAACTGGACCACTATCATCATATGTTACTCGGTCAGCAATACACGCGCTCGAGACGCCAGCGCGGGCTTATCAACGGTGTCAGATATTTAGCGCACGAGAAGATACGAGAAAGACATCAATCCAATCAGGATGAATCAGAAACATCTCGCTCTTCTATGGAAAAACCAAACATCAGTAGTTGAAACTGAATACAACCTTTTGAGTCAAATCGAGAAGTCTATGAACAAGCAGCACAAGATCTTCAATGACCATATCATAGAGCTAGAAAAAGAAACCAACATCATAGCAAAAGAAATTCAGACCGAAGAAATCATCAATGGATTTATCCTCTCATCCATGATAACAAACAACATTTTGGCCAATCTAAAAAAATATTCAAGAAACGTTGGTGGAGACCATCACAGACATCCACTTTGGGCAGTTTAATATTTAATTATTAACGCCTGAACAACTGAGTGAAGAGTTAAATATTATCTCTGGCCAATTATCAAAGGAATTAGCTCTGCCTATAAACAACATCCAAAACAACTTATCCAGACTATCATTTACTGGAAGTAAAAGCAAGGATGACAAGCCAATACTTTACTTTCAAGATCAAAATCCCGTTGGTAAGCAGGGATACCTACGAGATTTACAGGCTTATCTCTATCCCTCAGCAAGTAAAAAAAAACAGATGGTCCGCATCACACCTATTGCAGATCATATTGCGATCAACATCGAAAAGGACTCGTACGTACCATTATCAGAAGAAGAAGTTCGAAGATGTACACAGTTCGACGCTGAGACTCAACTTTGCCCGCTACAGAAACCTATTTTCCATATAAATTTGGACGATATTCTCTGCATCAAAAATGAAGACACAGATCAGTGTGAAATCAAAACTTCGTCCTGCAAAGATATAAGGGTTGAACTTAACAAACTAAATACGTACCTGTACTTTTGCTGTAATCAAAGGACGATAAGAATAATATGCGAGCATCATGTTACAGCGCAACAACTTAGCAAGGCCGGTATTATATTTTCGAGGACGGCTGTTTCATTAAAAGTGAAACATTGACAATATTTTCACACAGAAAGTAGGTCACTAATTATAATATCAAGCCCGACCTTGCAAAAATAGACATACCCCCAATCAATGATGTCATCAACCTGTCCTCTCCAAAGGCTCGAGAAATTCGACGAGTCAGAAAATGAGGAGAATCGAAAACACTTGTCAAGTATTGGACACCAAACAGAACAGCTGAAAACAAGTGACGCTGACACAGAGTTGGCAGATCAGTTATCAAACCACGACCTACATCAATATGTGGTTATTTATCTTCTGCTGGGAGCAGCTATACTAGCATCAGAATTATTTGCTTTGCGGAGCCTACGTGACAGATGCACCGCACGTATACAAGCGCCCTCTCAAAGCGAAAGATCAGTTGGCTTGAATGTACAGTTCACTGGCACGAGCCCCAATACAGAGCAAGCAACATCGGTCGAGCCCCGCGGTATCGTCGTTACGTCATCGGGTGAACTGAGTGCACGCGCACTGGATAAGTCGACGTCGCCTACAGTTTGCAAACGTTTTAGTGATCTTAGTGCAGTGTAGTGAAGTGTAAAATTTATAAGTTTTTAATTGAAATTTATAAGCTATTTTTTGTAGTATCATCATCATTATCAATTTGTATCATTTTGTAATCACCTATCAATCATCATCTGTTCTCTCTCTCTCGCCCCGCAGCATGTACGCAAACCACACATTTCTGCACATCAGCATTTTTACATTATTGTTTCATTTTTCATTCTCATCAATTCAGTACGCAATCATTCGCACTTACTATCAATAATATCAGAATAAATTACATAATCAGTTCAAGCCTTTATCATTTCTATCAACTCCTAAGATTGTACAGCACAGCAGCTCGTACAGTGCTATCGAACAAATCCGATAACGCCCGATCTGCAAGTGTATACGAGCTTTTCGTAGACGCAGTTTCCTAACTCCACTGGCTACGTTTCGGTAAGCTCTTTGGGGCAACCGAAGGTTTTGTCTGCGCGATACAGGATCAGGTTATTAAGACCAACAATTATTAGAGATACATCCTAAAGGACGTTACAGTCGACATCTGTCGAACTTGTCGCCATCCCGGTGATTTGCGTAAGCATGTTATTTCCGGTTTTTCGGTGCTATCTAAATCTAAATATTTGCATAGACACGACCTAGTAGCCAGGATCCTTCACCAAAAGCTCACTATGAAGTACAGCCTCGTGGATTAGAAACTGCTTCATTATAAGTACACGTCAGAACTTGCAGTTCCCTCACGATGTTTTCCTTCATCGCCAAGCCACATGTAAATCAGCACTTAAAACAGCAATTTGAAATTTCATTGGTTCTTGTAGGGATTGAACCTGGATGTCTCCTGCATGCTCGTGGTAGCTCACCACGGCTCTATCACTTTAAGTCAAAGTGACTGTGACACCACGAGAACTAACGACAGCTTAAAATTGAGTAGCGTTTGAGTATTTGACCATTACCTTATATAATCTGTGCCATTACTCCCTAGTCTTAATAGTTTTGAGCGAATTGTGACGCATTGACTTAGCAATGAGTTGCATGGCCTACAAATAATTGTTCCGGGTCTGGATGTTTGTCCTTGTGAAATTTATCTATGTAAACTGCTTTAACAATAGGATGAAACCTCATTCCACCTTCTTGAATATATTTTATTTTGAGTGAGGCTTAGTTCTGTATATTATAATGAACTACTTAAAAATGTCTAAGAGAATAAGAAAACATAACTTTACCTTCATTGTCACTATCCTCTGATCTTCGTCTCTTCCTATTCTCTTTCTCTGTGTTTTTTTGGCTGCCAGTTCTTTTGTCATCTTTATATTTGGAAGTTTTGCTGCTCGATTCAGGCGTCTTAATATTATTACTTCTTGCGTTGTTTTTACTGCAAGCTTCATCTTTTGTTTGCTTCCGTACATTATTGGTTGTTTCATCTTTGTCTCTTTTTACATTATCATTATTTTTAGTTTTATGAGCTTCTTCCTTTTTATTTTTGTCCTCCTTATGTCTCATAACAACACGGTCAATTTTCGCATGAGGTTGCTCGTCATCATCTGTATACATAAGGCTGTCTCGACTCCTGTCTGTTGTTTGCCCCCTGTCACGATTGTCTCGTTTGTTACTGGTGTTAGTGATTGGGGTCTTTATTAGCTTTGTGTCCGTGTCGGATATATTTTTCAATGCTTGCGATGAAGCTTGCCTGATTTGAGCATCTGAAATGACAAAAATGTATAATATATTATTTTTTATTTATGTCCTATTGATGGTTTCCTAGGTTGAAAAGTACCCTTATCTACTGAACAATTTAATGTTCTTCTGACATAAATCTGTCAGATGTGTAACTCACCTGTATTCAAGTTCTGAGTATTGGCATCGTCTTGATTCAGACTTTGTCGATGCTTTGCGAATAGCTCTCCTGGTCGGAATTCATCCTCGTCTGAAGAGTAGGTGCCAAGTTCTAGAAGTTTATTCTTAATGCCAGAAGCCGTAAGAGCGGGAGCTACAGGCTGTGGCTCCACTGAGCACGCCGATGTAATACCCTCTGGTTCATATATATGAATGAAAGAGAGCCCAAACTGAAACATGCAACATTTATGCTGAGCTAGAGCCCATTCGTTACTACACTATGTAATTTTATGGTTATTTCAGTATGTGACACTACTCATTGTAATTTTTTTTATAGGATAGGGTGACAAACGAGTACACAGTCCACCTGATGGTAAGTGGTTGCTGGCACCCATAGACATCTACATCTATCCTCAATAAAGAATCAAAATGCAGATGCGTTGTCACCCGTGAGGACTAAGATGGAATGTCTCTTTTCCAGTAAAAAGGGTCTCCGGTTCTCTACACTCACCATACGAAACACAGCAGTGGTAAGCTGTTATTTTACGCTGGTATTCTGTGAGAGCGTGGTCCTTCCCGCAGCACAGCTCTACCACGTACAAAAATTTATTCGTGGTAATGAATAAATGTTTTTTAATACAATAATGGTGACATACGAGCACACAGTCCATCTGATGGTAAGTGGATGCTATGGCCCATAGACATCTACATTTGTGTAGTTAAATATCGAAATCCGGTAAGTCCCACCACTACTCAAAATTAATAAGTTCGTTTTTACCGAATTGAGGTAAGTCAATTAAAACTCTATGAAAATAACGTTCAAAACCGACGATTTTTTTCATATCCCGGTAAGTCCTTTGACAAGTGTTTATCAATCTCAAGCATGTCCGCATCGGCCAATCAGAGTAAAGTATAGCGCAAAGATGGCTGCCATTCGCATAAGTTATCGGAAGCGAAACCCTTTACGCTCGTAGTTTTTATTTAATTATTTTGATAAAAATGAGTGAAAACAGTTTTGGTCTAAATGTGGTGGAACCAGATAAAGCAAGGAAAAAACTGTGTCAATATCTAGACAGAATAGGGGCGCGGAATAAGCAAAAAGGTAAATGAAACACCAACACAGTACCTAGATAAGTACTAGTTGTATTGTAACCGACTTTGTACTACAGGGTCGTACTCAGCTTGAAAATTGATATTATCGTTTTATTGAGTAATGATAATTTAAAATTTTATAAATAATATAAAATAACGTTTATTTTAGCGTAACCGCGGAAAGGATTATGCAGTAAAAACGTAAGTTCAAGGTTTAAAAACAGGGTGTGAATAATAATTGCTTAACCCATCTAATTAATTATTAATCAGAAATCTGCTTCGTGTGGTTTTCGTACTTACACATATCTATACCTAAATAAAATTTCATTGAAAATGTTAATTTTTCTTCTGCTTTCTATCTGGTGTTGACCTAAAAAATAACACTATTTTGAAATGCACTCATACATTTAACACAAGATTTACATGTTCACTTCTATCTGTAGTAATGCCATTTCTGTGATTTTCAACAAGTTATTGTTTTTAGATATCAATGGACAGGTTTTCTGATATTAAAAATAATAGTTACGAGTAACGTTGGTCTCTACCGCACTCAGTTTATAAATATAATGCATTGGACTTAAGGCTGTTCAGACCGCACTAGCGCCTCCACTACAAATATATTATTTTTAGTCCATTTTAGGACATCAAACGACTTGTCGGTGCAAGTGTGCGGTCTGAACAGCCTTAAAAGGTGCTTGTTTTAAACTTCTCCATTGTTTTATTGGATTTGAAATATAAGGACCGGCGGCATGTATATTTAGGTACTTCAAAAAGTTTTAGGGATCTTTATTGGGAACAAACAATATTTATATTACTTAGGTGCTAACTTTTGCATGTTTGTCTTTTATTGTTTTGCCTATGACTACTTAACAGGGTTTTGTTTTAATTTTTACTTTACAGCAATAACTAAAACTACTTGCGCTTGTCACTGCTCACCTGGCTTATTTAAATAATTATGTTTTATTTTTGAGCTAACAGTTTGTTTGTCTGTCTTTTGTAGGTATTCAGCGCCCGGATTACCGAAAAGACTATCCTGTGGCCATAATAACAAAACTTTGAAGGTTAGCGTACCCCAAATGATATGTATCACTTTCATCGCAATTATTACTCTACATTAAATAAAATTGACCAGGACAATTTTATTATAAAGCACGTGACAGCCACTCCGATAAAGCGTCGACGTCCGCGGAATAACATTAAGGAAAATCAGAGAAAATTTACTCTGATTTATAAAATTTTTAGTAAAAAACAGAAGAAATACGTTCAAGTTTGTAAAATGGCGTTCATCAGTATTTTAAGAATAAATAAATCATGCGTAGAGGGTGTTATGAAAAGACACACTGAAACCGGAACGATGGCTAAAGAAAATAGAGGCGGGGACCAAAAGACTTTTCAATTTGCGTCACGAAAAGAGGCAATTCAAAATTTTATTAAAAAATTTAAGCCACTAGAAACACATCATTGTAGAGGTAAAATTAAAATACGTATGTATTTGTCTCCAGATCCAGAGCATAGCCTAGCCCGGTTATGACGTTAAAATTGGATATTTTAGGAAAGTGTTTAATACAAGTTTTAATATCGGATTTGGGTCTCCTAGACAAGACGTCTGCTCGGATTGTCTTCAATTACTTGAGCGCATTAAATTATCCCGTAACGAACAAGAAACACAAGGACTACGAGCACAGTACAGAATTCATAAACATAGAGCGAAATGCTACTTTGATCATTTAAGAGACGATTCCCCAAATTTACAGATACTCAGTTTTGATTGTCAAAAGACATAGACATAGACATAGACATGCATTTATTCAGCAATTTACACTCATACAGTTTTGATACAGAAAATAAAATGATACATAAAAACATCAAAGATAAAAATAAATAAGAAAAAACAGACAAAATTATCCGATTGCATAAGTGATGTGATGCTGAAAGGGCACTGACTCAACATAATGCTATCGCAGGATTGCGGTAGCGTTGGTTTTCAGCAATGCTCATTGAGGTTGGACTCGCCCGCGAGGATTGTGTGTTCGCTTTATTTCTATGTTCGAGAAAGATGTTATCAAAATAATTAAATAAAAGAATGGAAATGAAAAGGATGGGAACTTTATTTATGCTGTAGGTATATATAAATGTATATAATAAATAATATAATGAGTATTTACTATAAAACAATGGAGATATTTATATTATGCTATGAAAATAAAATAAAATAAAATGCAGCTATTTTATTCTCCCTAAAAGTTACACCTACAAAAGTATTCTTTACCTTAAAAACCTTAAAAAGGCTGATGCTATTTAGTTGACGGATAGGTGTAAGCAAGTTGTTCCAACATTTAGTAGCTGCATATCGGAAACTACCGCGGAATGCTGCCGTTGTGTGTTTTGGTATTGAAAGGACACTTGATTTTGTTCGAATGTTCTTAAAATTACCGTCCTTGCGCCATTTTAGTTTTTCTAACAGATACCCGGGCTTTTTGTTTTGAAAGACACCGAACATTAGTGTTGCCAAATGTAGCGCTCTTAATTGGGACATTCTTAATAACTTTGATTTGTTTAAATAGGACTAACGTGAGTTCGTGGGGGAATGTGGTGTATATATCTAGCACAAGCATTTTGGATCCTCTGAATTATTCGGTCAGTTTTCAAAAGTAGCCTTGGTCCATATACCGTATCGGCATAGTTTAGCCTGGAGAGTACAAGGGAGTTACAAAGCTTAACGCGCAGATCTTCATTCAAAAAGTCACGTATTCGGTATAACACTTTAGTCTGTAAAGCAATTACGTGCGATCTCGAGCACGTGTCTCTCAAAGCGAAGCGCGTCATCCATCAGCAACCCCAGATTCTTGGCTTCAGTCACACGATTAACCTTCTCCCCGAGGACAAACAAATCAGGATTATTTGCAACTATTCGATTTATCTGTCGCTTTGATCCCAATACTATGTATTTTGATTTTGCTGGATTGAGTACAAGAGTGTTGGCTTCTGACCACTGGGCGATTTTCGTTAGATCTCTGTTTAAATAAATAGATTATTTTGATTCACTTAAAACCATTGTTTCATTTATAAAATTAAATATACTGATGTATTTCTTAAAATACCACAAGTCAGCTGCTCTGAATACGTCCTATTACAATGATGTCAATCAAACTTAGGTAAGTCATACTGGAATTTTTTAAAACACCCATATAATTAGCTCATACACATCAAAATGCGGCATGTCCAAACTTTAATCCGCTTTTTTAGCTTATCCTATCATTCATTTATTAATTTTTAAATTACATTATATGCAAATTCCTAAGAAAATAGTCTGATTATACAAAACAGCAGAAATTATAAAATCTTTCACCAAAACACATATAACATCAATTTCCCCCGTTTCACTTAGAGCGGACACATTTATCCTAGTTAAGAATCAAAATACAGATGAATTGTCACCCTGAGGACTAAGATGGAATGCCTGGTTTCAAGTAAAAAGGGTCTCCGGTTCTCTACACTCGCCATACGAAACACAGCAGCATTATGTTGCTATTTTACGCTGGTATTCTGTGAGAGCGTGGTCCTCGATCGAGCCGACCCATTCGTGCTACAACCATAATATAGCTGCAGCATGGCTCTACCACTACTGGTACCACTCTTGTTTATTTCAGTGTACTCAGGCTTATGAATAAATGTTTATTAATACATGTGATGGGCAGCAGCATCTTCCTGCTAACAACTCAAACTAATAAAAAACTGCGGTTGCCAACCCGCCTGCCAAGCGTGACAACTACGGCAAAATCCCCCCTATGAGTCAATCTATGACTAAGGCTTATGTTCACCAGTAGGCTTTTACAGGCTGAAATGGATAGATGGATTATTATTATTACCTGGCAATGTTTATTGTAGGGCTGCGAGCATAGGACCCTGAGTCGGTCCCAGCGGGAGTTGTGCTTCACGGCCAACTGATCCCCGCTGAAGGAGCGCACGCGATCCACTGGCACATCTCGCCTGGACTCACCTGGGCTGGTGAACACGCAGCGAGGAACCAGAACCTTTGTGAAATGACACAATAGTACTACCAATGATGTCCAATTCCTTTTTTTATATTTATACCATGCCCGCGACCCGCCCCGAGGATCTATTAATATGGCGTTATTAAGATTAAAGGAGTTTTTAACATTTTTTTTAATGTTTAAGTTTTTCGGATAAAATATCCTAGCTAAAATAGCCTAGATCACTCCTGACATTACTTTCTATCTGTATGTGAAGTATTATTACAATTGGTCAAGTCATTCTGAAATTTTAAAAATGATCATTTATGTCTTAGTCAAGGGTGACAAATGAACACACAGTCCACCTGATGGTAAGTGGATGCAGTGGCTACAATATAATACATCTACCGTACCGTCAATTAAATAGGCCCTGAAGACAGTAAGCTTTACCAGGTTTCTTTGACACATCCTGAAAACAAATGACTTTAACTAGAGCATCCTAATTGTTTTTTTATATAGAATAAGGGTGACTAACGAGCACACAGTCCACTTGATGGTAAGTGGATGCTATGTCCCATAGACATCTACATTTATTCTCGATTAAGAATCAAATTGCAGATGCTATGTCAGCCCAGAAAACTAAGATGGGATGCCTCGTTTCCAGTAAAAAGGTCTCCGGTTCTCTACACTCACCATACGAAATACTACATCATTATTCCGCTGTTTTACGCTAGTATTCTGTCAGTGCATGGTCCGTCCCCGGTTCAGCCGACCCATTCATTTTGCAGCCATAATATAGCTGCAGTGCGGCTGTGTACCACATTAAAAACTATGTCAGTTAATTTTTTTTATTCGATTTAGGCTTGCTTAAAGCTCTTATGAACATCAAAATTACACCGATTCGCAAAAACAAAACCTCAGTGCAGAACCGACAGGATTCTAGGATCTTTTATTTCTTTTTTTAAATGCCAGGTTAAAATTTCCTTTATTGCAATCTATATATAGTATAAAAATACATTTTTGTTTATTCGTATTTTATGCGCTGCCATACCGTTCATCAGATTGCGGTAAAACTTTATCAACATATTGCATGCACTTCCGCGAAGGTTATAGGCATAGTACAATTAACTTACAGTAGGTGGCGCGCGTATCGTACCGACAAATTTATTTAAAAGTTATATTAAATATCATTCAACTTCATTGAATGTATCATCATTCCCAATTGAACAAAATAACCATTCCAAATTTAAAACGATATTTCCGCAATTGTTTCTTCTGCGGTTGCAACGCGCCCGGACCAGCTAGTTATCAATAAAACAAATACCATGTGTTTAATTTGAAAGTGTGTTAAAATGGGTTTACAATCCACTAAATAGTAAGGTCAGACCTAACTAGTTTTTTGGCGTAAGACGTGACCGAGAATTAAAGAAATCTTGGCCGAGACCGAATCAATCAGTATTTCAAAAGTACTTAAAAATACATGATAAATAAAAATTACACAAAAATTAATAGAGAAAATGTTTACTAATTTTTATGTATTTATCATACCTACTAGTACAGATGTATATTTTAATTGTTTGCATTTCGCAATACGACCTCTCATAGTAGAATTGTCCAACTATACTAAACAACTTCTCACATAAGTAGTCTCGGCGTTGGTCGAGACTTAAAAATTAAGCCTAGACCGAGACCTAGATTACGGTTGGACCTTACATACTATCTTGAAATAGCTCCGTAGCATAGCGATTTTGGCTGTGGCGCTGCAGTTTATTTTCCTGTATGGGATTGGTTGTGTCATTATCATCATTCATCATTACAGCCCATCACAAGTCTACTCCTGTACATAGACCACCCCCAAGGAATGCCATAAAGCGTGGTGCTGAGCTACATGCATCCATCATCTTTTGCATGTCTTACCGGTCGCCTCGCTACACTTAGCTTACCAGTACGAAGCTGCCACTCGAGAAACTTTTTCCCCCTCAGTAATCGGTTCTTCGAGCTATATGGCCGGCTCATTGACAGTTCAGCTTACTTATCTTTTGGGCTTTGTCCATTACGAAGTCTATCACACAGAGAAATGAGTTTGAAGAGGGCTATGCTCAGCATAGCCCTCTTCAAACTCGACTGGGCAATGTTTGGGAGATTACGGGATATTTTCTTGTCACATATTCCTTAAAATTTGATAACAAGAGTATGTAATTACAAGCAACAGCAGTGCATGTTGCAATAACAATGTGGGTGTCTTTAAAGCAAGAATGAATAGGCTATTATCAAGCTATGTCAATGAGCTTTACCATCATTAGCTGCATCACCACTTAACTGCAGTTGGAATAGTAGTAAAGCACTGGCTAATAGTAGTTAAAAGATTTGTAAAGTCCTAGTTCTAAACTATTAACTTACTTAGTCTGTTACAAGAATATTGTAATATTGTTTAGTCAGGACATACTTGGTATTGATCGTTAGGTCTCTCTGACGAGCCTACCAGTACCTCAACAAAGGCTGCATGATGTGCTCCAATATGAACTGCAGATATCTGAAAATAGAATTTATGTTTCAAACCAACACACAAATTAATCAATACTTCAATAACTAATCGGTCATAAAAGGTGTTATTGGCATAAAAAAATTATATCTAAGTAATTTAATTATAATTTCGCCCATGTAGTGATAGTGTAAGAATATCCATTACCTCATATTGTTCCATGGGTGTTATGAGAGGTGATAGAGGGAAACAAACCAGAAGATGGGTAGCAGCTACTTCCGAATAACAACTAGAAAAGAAAAACTGCAGTTGACAACCTGCCTGATAAGCGTGGCAACTATGGCAAATACTATCCTTATGAGGTAAAGTATCGGGAGATATATGTTCAGCAGTGGATTTTGATAGGCTGCAATAATGATGACAAAGATATTTTTTTAATCTGGATTTACTAATCTATGCATTTAGGTCATCACATTCATCTTTTATAATTACATATTTTCTCATAAAATCTCATATAATAAAAGGTTATCTGAAAGTAATTTTAGTGTATTATACCTATTATGATACGAATGAAAACAATAAAAAAAATAGAAATAAAAACTTATTTTCTATTTCTTTGTCTAGAAAATTTAAAAATTAGGAGGCTCTTTTTTTATAAAAGGTAATGGGCACTTAGTCAATGCAATGGACAGAGGATGCTGAGGCCCGTAGACCTTAACATCTACTGCCGATAAAAAACAATAGAATAGAATATAATCATTTTTATTCAATATAGATTGTAGTACATAATACTTATTGAAAGTCATTTTTTACTTTTACCACTGGTTCGCAAAAACCTCTGTCCTGGGAAGAAACAGCAAAAACCCAGCAGGACTTTTTAAAGCACAATTTACATAATATAAAATTGTTACGAGCTTGGGGTTCGAGACAATTAAAAACTGCCGAGTGAATTACCAAAATTGACACTTTAATTACACAACACTAATTACAACTTTAAACCACACTAATAACAAAACACAATTTTACTACAGATCGCTTAAGTTCGCAGTTGTATCGCTTCGAAGTCTTCGCTGGTATCGCCAATTCAATACTGACTCGGTCGTGGTCTATACCGGCCTTATATAGCGCCTCAGATACTTTCCAGAACCTTCTACTGTAGAAACATATAGAATGTTCGAGTACATATCGGTCCCGAAATTTCTAGAAGGATCTTGACTCCTAGTTCTGCTACTCGATACTAGAGGGCGCTAGTGGTAACTAGTGTTGCCATGTGCAAGACATTAATAGTGGCGCGCAACACTGCCCCCTCCTAAGACATGCTCGTCCCGAGCATTATTGGCCCCATAATAACGCGCCAGTCGATCCACATGGACGATCTTAGAGTACCTTTTCCACCTTTCTGTATCCGGTAGGTTACGTCATTGATCCTTGTCACAATCCGGTACGGTCCGTCTCATTTAGCTTGAAGCTTAGGAGATTCCCTTTGCTGCGAACTGGATTGTGTAACCACACTAGTGAACCTTCGTCAAACCCTTTTTGTTCATTTTGCGGTCATACCGTGTTTTCATCTTTTCAGACGTTTGCTGTCCGGATTGTCTGACGTGCTCATAAATGTCATTCATTTTGTTCCGCAAGTCATTTGCATAATCGGTTATACTGCGTGGGGCATCAGATGGTATTCCGGTGATCAGGTCTGCAGGCAGCCGTAATTCTCCCAAAATTTGCTAAAGCTGGTGTCACTGATGTACTTTCGTGAACAGCGCTTCGATATGACAACAAAACGGTTGTATGTGCCTATCCCAGTCTCGTTGCCGTTTTTCCACAACTTTGCTAGGTACCTCCAATGTCTGACTAAATCGTTCTACCATTCCATCAGATTGTGGGTGGTAAGAAGTTGTTCTTGTTTTGTGAGTACCCAAAACTTGGCACGTTTCCTGGTATATTTGAGACTCAAAATTCCTTCCTTGATCGCTGTGAATCTCTAAAGGTACTCCAAAACGGCAGAAAACTTCATGAACTAGTTTATCTGCAATTGTTGAAGCTTCTTGATTTGGAATTGCGAAGACTTCTGACCACTTAGTGAAGTAATCCATCACAACCATGAAATACTTGTTACCACTTTCATTTTCTGGAAACGGCCCCGCAACGTCAAGGGCTATCCTCTCCTATGGTGCACCAACATTGTATAATTTCAATGCACCTCTACTACGAGTCTGAGGTCTCTTTACAACCGCACAACTTGTACATTTGCGACACCAGTCCTCGACATCGTCACGACAGTGGACCCAGTAAAACCGTTCTCGGATCTTCAGTAGAGTTCGTTTAACTCCCAGAAGGCCTCCTGAACAACCATTACAGCTGTAGAACATCCGGTACTTTAGCTTTGGGGACAACCATTTGTAAATGACAACTGTCTCCCCGAACATTTTCCCATTTTCGGCACAGGACTCCATCCTGAATCAGCAAGCTGTCCCATTGGGCCCAATAGCTTTTCGTGGTCGAACTCATCGCTGAGACGTCACTCCACTTGGGCTTAGGAGCACTGGCCTTCATCCATTCCAGAATCGGCTGGATGTCTGGATCTTCCTGCTGTGCATGTTGTAGGCTATCCTTCCACTCATTGCTGAGCTGGTCTGTCCTGAGCATCCTCACAGACACCACTTCCTTACCCTTTTGCTTAGTACAATGCTTGCAATTTTCAGGACAAGGTCTTTTTGACAATGCATCTGCGTTGCCATGAGATTTCCCGCTGCGCTGGGCAGTGTTGTTAGCCGCACTGCCCCTCGAGATAGTTCACCTTCCCTTTCTACAGTTCGCTTAGGGCAGCTGGATCGAAGATGGCCCCTTTCCCCACAGCCGTAGCACCTAGGGCTGTATCCTTTATTGCGGTCGCGAACTGTAGCTGCTGCGACCTCCTGACGTGATGGGAACGATGATCCTGCCGCACGGCTTCCACCTCCAGTGCATGGGCCAAGGCGTCCTTAAGCGTCTCGTGGTGCCCGAGCCTCACAGCAGCTCTGACTTCAAGGTCGCGGATGCCGTCGATGAATGTCTGCACCAGGTTCCCTACAATGAGCGCAGGTCATTGTAGGAACCAGCTTCTCCACCTCAAGGGCCCACTGCTGCAGGTTTTCGTTGCTGTGTTGCACGCGATCTTTGAGCTGCGCACGAAAGACGTGTTCCAGGTGAGCGTCACCATATCTCGCCTCCAATGCCTCAAGGAGCTGCTCGTAAGTCACTTCTTTACCGAGAGCTTCCAGAACAGTTAAGGCCTGGTCACGCAGGCCTAGGGTAAGAGCAGTCATGGCCTGACTTTTATTCCAGCCGTTCGCCTTCATGACAGCCTCGAATTGGATTTTGTAGGCCGACCAGGAAGAAGTCCCGTCGAACGGCGGCACTTTGAACCGCGTAGCCAAGGTGTTGTAGCTACCACGGAGCTTTAACTCCATCAACAAGTTTGAGGTCGTCCAGCGTTTTCTTCACGTCAGCCATCACGTTGTCAACCCGATTGTTCACTTGGTCGATTCGGGTTTCAGCTTCCGACAGGGGTGTCATGTTGAGCAACCCTATCCTTCACCTCCTTATCTCTTTCTCGAAGGTAGCGTGAAGGTCCTTCATGAGGAGCATATGTTCTTCCTTATAGCGTTTGAGCTGCTCTTCCAAACAACGGGCCTGTTCCTCCTGTCCGCGCTGCAGCTGCTTTTCCAACCGACGCGCCTGTTCTTCCTGTTGGCGGGCCTGTTCCTCCTGTCGGCGGGCCTGTTCCTCCTGTCGGCGGGCCTGTTCCTCCTGTCGGCGAGCCTGCTCCTGCAGCATCATCATCAGAGCACCTAAGTCAGGTGCTGCAGATGCAGGAGCTACTGCGGGCCGGCCTCCGTGGTCGGCAGCTGGCCTCCGACGTTTGCGGCGTTTCATTACCAAATCGTATCTGGTCCGTCTCTTGCTGGCGTTGACTTCGGGTACGGATACCTCCGTGTCGTCCTTTGGTAAAATCGGCATGATCTGATCCCACTTCTGACACCAATTGTTACGAGCTTGGGGTTCGAGACAATTAAAACTGCTGAGTGAATTACCAAAATTGACACTTTAATTACACAACACTAATAACAACTTTAAACCACACTAATAACAAAACACAATTTTACTACAGATCGCTTAAGTTCGCAGTTGTATCGCTTCGAAGTCTTCGCTGGTATCCCCAATTCAATACTGACTCGGTCGTGGTCTATACCGGCCTTATATAGCGCCTCAGATACTTTCCAGAACCTTCTACTGTAGAAACATATAGAATGTTCGAGTACATATCGGTCCTGAAATTTCTAGAAGGATCTTGACTCTCCTAGTTCTGCTACTTGATACTAGAGGGCGCTAGTGGTAACTAGTGTTGCCATGTGCAAGACATTAATAGTGGCGCGCAACAATATTTCATACAATTGTTATGAAAACATTTAGAAACAGCATAGTAGCTATCGCCTCATTCCCGGGGGTTAATATCAGTCATGTACTATTTAGTAGTATAATAACCCTTACTAGACAATTTTTGCTTAATAAATAATTTAAACCTTTTGATAGAAAAGGTCTGCATATTTTCTGGGACTTTGTTGTAAAAGCGTATACATTGCCCCATGAAGAAATTACTGACTCTTTGGAGTCGAGTAACTGGTATAACTAACTTGTGCTTGTTCCTAGTATTTACATAATGTACATCACTATTTTTAATAAAACTATTTTTGTTTTTGTGTACATAAAATAAGTTCTCGTAAATATATTGAGAGGCCAAAGTTAATATATATTTATTTCTTTAATTTTTTCTCTAAGGGATTCCTTCGGCCTTGGTTATAAATTGCTCTTGTGGCTGTCTTTTACAAAACAAAGATAGTTTCAATGTCAGACGCATTACCCCATAGCAAGATTCCATATGACATTAGGCTATGGAAATAACTAAAATAAACTAATCTAGCTGTTTCAACACATGTAGTAAGGCATCTAATCTTTTTTACAGCATATGCTGCAGAACTAAGTTTGCTATCTAGTTTAGATATATGAGGGCCCCACTGAAGCTTCGCGTAAACTGTAATACCGAGAAATCCGGAAGAACTGCATCCATCTGTTTGCGTTCTATTATTTAGATATGACATAATAAGTTTAAGCGCTATGTTTTTTACACCATAATGATGTAGCTTCCTGATTAATGTCTCATGGTGAACATAGTCGAAAGCCTTGGAAAGATCACAAAATATACCCAAAGCATTTTCTGAATTTTCCCATGCACAGAAAATATGTTTGATTAGCTCAACACCGGCATCAGTTGTAGAGCGACCCCTTGTAAATTCAAACTGATTGTTATGTAGTAATTTATTTACATTAAAGAAAACTTAACTTTTGATCTAGAATAATTTTTTCAAAAATTTTACTGAGCGTTGGCAGTACAGAAATAGGTCTAAAATTAGTGGGATCCAATGTACTGCCAGATTTAAATAAAGGTATAACTTTACTATGTTTCATTAAATCAGGAAACACCAGATTACATAATATACTCATATACTTTTTTTTTATAGGAGAGGGACAAACGAGCATGCGGCTCACCTGATGGTAAGTGACGACCGCCGCCCATGAACAACTGCAACACCAGGGGAATTGCAGATGGGTTGCCGGCCTTTAAGAAGGAGTAGCTCTTTTCTTGAAGGTCCCTAAGTCGTATCGATCCGGAAAAATCGCTGGTGGTAATTGATTCCACAAGGAAGTTGTGCGAGGAAGAAAATTTCTTCTAAATCGCACAGTGGTAGACCGCCAATCATCCAGATGGTATGGATGGTATCTCGAGTTCTGTCGCGATGTGCGATGGTGAAATTGAGCGGCTGAAATTAGTCCGAACAATTCCTCAGAGCACTCCCCGTGATAGATGCGATAAAATACGCAAAGCGATGCAACATCTCTACGCAGTGCCAGTGAGTCCAGCCGGTCGGAAAGAACTCGGTCGTCGACGGTTCGAGCCGCTCTGCGCTGGATGCGGTCAAGTGGAAGGAGCTGGCACTGGGGAGCCCCTGCCCAGAGATGGGAACAGTATTCCATGTGGGGCCGAACCTGCGCCTTGTGAAGTTGCAAGCGGTGTGCCGGCATGAAATACTGTGTCGCTCTGCCGAGCACGCCAAGCTTTTAGAGGCCAATTTGGCCTTCTCTTCCAAGTGACCACGAAACTGCACATCACTCGATATGTCGATACCAAGGATTCTGATACTGGTTGAGGCAACAAAGTGCCTTGAAACTGAGGAGATACGACAAAGGGTTCTTTTAGCGGTAAACGCGCAAACTTGTGTCTGCTGGGGATTGAACTGTAACTGTGGTAGGATGCAAAAAAAGACCGCATCCCATCCCAATCGGCCGACCTATAGTGCCAAACACGGCGGCGAGCTGCAGATCGCAACTGCGATGGGAGCGTACTCCGGATCAGACAATGGTCCGAAGAGCCAAGAGGGGCATCGACGGAGACCTGATATCCGTCCGGATGAGAGGTCAGCAGAAGGTCCAACAGGGAAGGTACATGGTTCTCCACATCTGGGATCCGCGTAGGCGAAGTAACCAGTTGTGTCAGACCAAATGCCAAGGCAAAGTCATAAACAGATCTACCCGCATGATCGGTTAAACGGAAACCAAGCCATTCAGCGTGGTGGGCGTTAAAGTCACCGAGCATCACGATCTCTGCGGATGGGACCTGTTGTAGCACGGAGTCTGCAGCCATTTGGACGTGGTCGATGAGTCGGTCTGTGTCAGCATTACCGCTATGGGACCTATAGAGGCACCCGTAGACGCGGGGATGGTCGTCACTGTCTACGCGCCGTCATAGGATGGACAGGTCCGTACCTTCAAGACTGCCGAGGAGTCGAAAACAGATGTCCTCTCTGACCTAGATTCAATGTCATCCCTGAGGACGAAGTTAGAATGTCTTGAAACCAGTAAAAATGGTATCTGGTTCTTTATCTTTAATCATATTAATTAGGTTAGGTTATGCTAGGTTTCCATATATTTACTTATAAAAATCAATAACAATTAAACAAAAGGGTTGCAACTATACAACAAAAAATCTTATTATTAACTATGTATTTTAAGTATTAAATTAAGGTACAGTCACAGCAAATATCAGCTTAATGCTGCGGTGTTTCCTATGGTGAGTGTATTGTACTGGACACCCTTTTTACTGGAAATGAGGTATTCCATCTTAGTCCTCAGGGTTGACAACACATCTGTATTTTGATTCTTAACTGAGGATAGATGTAGACATCTATCCACTTACCATCAGGTGGACTGTATGTTCCTTTGTCACCTTTATTTTATAAAAAAAACGGACTTAAATTTGGACCCATTTAAGTTTTAATATCATAAAGCAACAGCTACAATGTTAGCATGTAAGTTGGTAATGTTGGTATTGTATTGACAGTGTATTGTCATTACTAGGATGACTGCTCTTATGTTTATTAATATCTCTTGTATATAATAATAATATATGACTATAATAATGTCCTCCAAACCGAATTTTAGTCACGGTGACCAGTCTCATCGGAAACTAACCATCTGCACAGTACAGGATTATAAAGCCCGGATGTGCCCAGGTACATTCTATACTCTCACTCTCATAGTCCGATGGGTAATCCGACATGACCGAAGAGAGATCAGGCGTAGGACTTAGGGCTTCACGTGCTTTGCGAGGTTGGGGTGAAACAACACCAACTTCCTGACTCCGGGCTGCTACCAAGAATGTCCAAATTTTAGCAGCATTTAGCTGCTATTTTACGCTGGTTTTCTGTGACAGCGTGGTCCTTCCCCGTCGAGCCGACCTATTCATGCTACAACCATAATATAGCTGCAGGGTGGCCTTACCACATATAAAATAATAGTAAACTCATGCAGCCACGGCGATGTAATGTTTCAAGAAAACCTGATGTTTTTTATTTTCAATACCATACTAAATTTCTCCAATATGTCGATAAAGGAGTTTCACTTCAATAAAGTAAAATAATATTTTACCGTAACTGCACGAGCAAGCTGCAGCACAACGGAAGAAGACTGTTCACCCTTTTGACAAAGCCACTTCTTTTTGCTCACCTCCCCTGCCAGTAGATTATTTGCTTGGTTTTCCTAGTGTTGAAAAATGAATATACATATATATTTATGGCAATTAATTAAATGGTATTTTTATAAATATTTCGTCAGCAAGAAAAATCAGCTAAAATGTTATTATAACAGCATAATATGTCTTTGTCGACCATAAAAAAAACTACCAGCAATGCCTGGTCAGCAACTAAATCAAGGATTATCAGAAAATAAGTAGATATTTGGTCAGCTCGATAATGTATATTGTTCAATACATTGAACACATATATATTGAAGTAAATTCATAATAAAAAATTAATACCCAAAAATATTAAAATTGTATTAAATTGTTTTATATAATATAAATATTATGTTAAATATATAAGTTAAAAATAGTATAGTTAGTGATATCTAGTTAAAACTCCAATAAGGAAAAGATGCATTTATTTATAGCAATTTAGTGCATGATTAATTTATTATTATTATATATTAGCAGGTAAGCAGTTGAGACAACTGATAATGCCTGTATCGTGTTTGTGCCCACTAGCTACTCCTTTTTCAGTTCAGAAAGTGATTATCTAATCTATTTTTGAAATGGTTCACATTTTGGGCTGAGACTTGTTTTCTGGCAGCTTATTCCACTCGGTTACTACATGGTTACAAATGAAGTGCTTGTGAGGGTTGTTGTTTGAAAAGCTGGTACATAGCTTAAGATGGTGGCCCCTGAGGTGAGTGTTTTCATTACGAATAAACAATTTGTCACACTCCTCAATGTCGTAATGTCCACTTAAGATCTTATAATTATTTAGGTTAGGTTTCCTAGTTTTATTTTAATTTATTGTCAAATAGTAGATAGAGTAGTCAGTCCATTGAATTTAATAAATGATTTTACAATAACTCAATGCAGCAAAAAATAGCACATTTTTATTGCTGTAGAAATAAAGTTAACAAATCAAAATAAATTTTACAGCATGCCATAATTTGATAAAATCTGAATCATGATTTGCTGTTCTATTACTAATATTATATGTAACATATATGATATATTTAATTTCCTATGACATAAATTTTAAGGTTGCCTAATATCATTTATTTGCTGATCAATTTTATTTCATTTTTCCAACCACTAGAATCAGCATAATTTACTTTGTTTGTTAACAAAATACATTTTGTAGCTCAACAAAATATCTTTAATTAGCCAACCATTTAAATGATAGCCTATATTTATCTATTTTCATAACATAATGTATACAATATTTATAAATTTTTGCTGAATGGCTTTACTTCACCTTTGGGTGAAAAAGAAACAGCCTTCATGTCACCAGTAGTAGCAGTGATAGATATAATTCATTTAGTAACTTCACCATGCATAGATCCCACTGACCAGTCTGCAGTAAAAGGCACAAACATAAAGTCATCTCTCAGAAATTCTTATTTGTACACTTTTCTAATTTCTGCTAACTCTATTGCTGCTCTGGCCCTAAACATGGTATCTCTAAGATGAGAGGCTGATAAGGTGTCTGCATATGGGACCAAAGTCATACCATTGAATCTCTTGCCCCCATCTCTGAATATTCCACAAGGCTCTTAAGCCCAGATTAAATTTCCAGAAGCAAGTCTTTTGGATAACGTCGTTCAGGTAACGGTGATGGGATGGGACAACCTATTATAATTCTTGAACTTGTACAAGTTAAAATTGTTTTTATTTATGAAAATTTTTAGAAAAAGGATACGGAAATGAATTATTTGTAGCAAAAATTGTCAGATTACTGCACAGAACACAATTACTCTCTACCAAGAGGACTACTGTAAAACTAGGAATAAACAATGAAGCAGAACTAAGAAGTAGAATTGTCATCAAACAGTTATATTTTTATCAAACAAAAAGTAAAAATTACAGAAAAGAATCTAATTCAAACTTAGAACTGCTAAGTGTAAGTGCTAAGCTATGTCAAAATCTCATTGGGAGATTTACTTTTCGATATTCATCATTAATATTGTTTTAATCAATATTGTTCATATAAAATTTTATCTTACGGGATCTTCGCTGCTAACGCTGACAATATAGTCAATTTTAACTCGCGGCATTTTGACGTTTCAATTAATTTTATTATAGTTATGTAGATAATTTACAAATTACAAATAAATAAAATAAGTTTGCAATTTGCGCGGCATTTATCAAATTTTCTGTCCAGGTATCAACTGTCAAGTGTCAACTGTCAAGTGTCAACCATAGATAAGTTGTCAACAATCAATTATGCGTGACCTCTTTCTTGGTAGAGAGTAATTATGTTCTGTGTGCGTGACCAATTATACTAAACAGAGCAGCGAATTCTACTAATTTAAAATCATTTTCTACATCATATTTACTAAAAAAACATTAACCACATTGTAAAAGAAGTAATTTACTACGTTTTAAATTAATAATGCGTATTATTTGATTGCCTAGGACAATAATTATTAATCAGTTTTATAGTTGCGACATCAAAACGCGAAAACTGTAAACAGTATCAACAAATCAAATAACTAAGTAAGTAAAATTATATTTAAAAGTAACTTCGTTGGCAGTGAAAAAGAAAATAAGAAGTAAATCCCATATTTAATTTTTTAATGTGATAAACACGGCCTATGAGGTACCGTTGAATCCAGTTATGTTTTTTTTATTTTCCTGTATGAATGTGTAATTTCAATGAAGCCACTCTACTCAAGACTTAGCAATTACATATTTTACAAAGAGCACTGAATGTCTTCCTACGATCTAGATAACCATGTAGCAAATAAGGAATCTTGCCAATCTCTGCACAATAATGTTGATCATAATATTCGTTTCATAGTTATTATAATAACCATAATATTGTCCATTTTTAGGTCTCTAAAAGCGGTAAAAGTAAGCGCCCTCTTATACTTCTTTAGTTTAAGACCTTACTTGACTGCCTTGTTGGTCTAGTGTTCGTAAACGCGACTGCTGATGGTCACAATTGGAGAAAGCTTTTGTCAAAAGAGGCACACAGATAGGGTGACGAAGCAAAACTAGTTTTAAGTCAATATGGAATCAATCAGTACTTGTCTGAGTAAAGGCTTTTATTATCTATTTTGGGGTATTCATAGAGTATTCTCATCTCGCTGGGCTGGATAAATATATAAAATAAAATGATAAATAGACATAAATATACATTAAATATACGAACATAAATAAATAAATAATACATAAATAAATGAAATCCCAACCAGATGGGAGCCCTCGGCAGGGGAGACCAAACGGCTGAGGGTTAGGAGGAAAGGGAAAGAAACCGGAAGACGATGCGTGCGGTATTATATTTAATTATAGCGGTATTATATTATTGTTTATTATTATTATATCTAAATAAGTAGAAATATTAGACTTAAGTATGCAAGATATAAGGCAACATAATCTACAATTCATAGATATAATCAATAAAAAATATTTATTAAGTCCTGCTACCCTATACTTCCACACACCACACATACTGTTCCTGTATAGGACAGTCAACCCCTGCTGCCTTCTGGCAATCGTTTTCATGATGACATTATCGCTGCCGCGCACACGATGGAAAGGAGAGGTAATCTTCTTGCGCATTAGGGCGTGGAAACTGTCTAGCGTGCCTCAGCTATCATGTCTGACTAGCAACAGCGACTCGGCAGCCACAACAGCATCCTAAAGACATTATTGTACTGTACACACAGATAGTTTTAAGCTCTTTTCGTGTATCCTTACTCACAGGATGCTCAAGTAAAAAGATGTGCAGTAGAATTCACTATCCCATAGTTTACCACGTTTACTAGATACACCAGTTAACCGACTCCAAAGAGTCAGTAATTCTATCATGCGGCAATGTATACGCTGTTACAACAAAGTCCCAGAAAATATGCAGGACCAATTTATAAAAGTTTAAAATTTTTAAAAAGCAAATATTGTTTAATAAGGCTTATTAGGTATACTAGTACTAAAGAGTAGATAAAAGTTAAAGTTACAGCCTAAATGCGTCCCACTGCTGGGCACAGGCGTCCTCTAACTTCTGAGAGGGTTTTAGGACAAGGAAATGTCCGCCGCGTTGCCCCAATGCGTGTTGGCGATATTCACATGTCTTCGAAATATTTTTTTTTCTTATTTCTCAGATATGCAGGTTTCCTCACGATGTTTTCCTTCACCGCCGAGCACGTGGTAAATCAGCACTTAAAATTGCAATTAACAATTTCATTGGTGCCGGCGGGGATAGAACCCGGGTCGCTCGCGTACTGTGAAACTTACAGCGAGCGCTAACCATCTGAGCTACCACGGCTCTAAAGTGTAGATGATTGGTAATAACCCCTGGGAATAGGGTTATCGCTACCATGCTGTTTCTAAATGTTTTCATACTTAATTATATAAAAAATTATGCGAAGCCGAGGTTAATCGCTAGTATTTTACTATCCGCCCCGGCTTGACACTGATGATTTTTAGATCTCGACAATAGCACCACCTACCGCTTCACACTACACACAAAAAATTTCATCAAGATCGGTCCAGCCATTTTCAAGTTTTTTGCTAGACAAACGGACAGCAATTGATTTTTATATAAAGAGTATTTTATATTGTAAATTAATGTTTAAAAAAATGTCCCGCTGGGTTTTTTGCTAGAGCTTCCTAGGACAGAGGTTTTTTCCGAACCAGTGGTTAAGTTTAAATGACTTTCAATAGCAGAGGTAGACAAGGGACAACAGATCGATGCTATTCTGTTGTCCCTTGTCTACCTCTCAAAATATATTAAATTAAAAATGTCATTAATTTAAAAATTAAAATTAAAGTAATTAATTTAAAATTTACCCTGCTGTTATTGTAGCGCCATCCTAATCAGTGGTGGCGTAGAGTGGGTTGGCATCCGGGGCAGTTTTCTATCAAGCACCCCCAAATAATACAAAATATGCTAAACATGCTTACCGGAATTTATTTCGCTAAATTATTCTATTCATCATCATTATCATTACAGGCCTTCACAAGTTAACTGCTGAACAAAAGCCTACCCCTAATAATGCCACAAAGTACGGTCCTGAGCCACCCGCAACCATCGACTTCTTGCATGTCTTACAAGGTAGTCACTCCATCTTGAGGGGAGCCACCCACCTACCAGTACGAGGCTACCACTCGAGAACCTTGCTTTCCAATCGGTTGTCAGTTCTTCGAGCTATATGGTCGGTCCATTGCCACTTCAGCTTACTAATCCGTTTGGCTATGACGGTTACTCTGGTTCTACGGCGGATATCCTCATTTCTACGTTCATCACGCAAAGAAACCCCGAGCATAGACCTCTCCATAGCTCGCTGAGCGACCTTGAACTTCCTCATACAACCAGCAGTGAAGGACCACGTCTCAGATCCATAAGTCATCACTGGCAACACGCACTGGTTGTACAATCTCGTTTTCAAGTTTTGAGGTATACCTGACGAGAAGATGTGTCGTAATCTCGCGAACGATGCCCAGTCGAGTTGAATCCGTAGATTGACCTCTCGGTCGAAATTGAACTCACCTAGTCGGAATATTTAATACTCGTCAACAACTTCGAGCTTAGTGCTCCCAACAACTACCGGCGCAGGTGTGACATTTACGTTACACATGATCTTTGTTTTGTCCATGTTCATCTCAAGACCTATCCGTTGGGAGACACTATTGAGGCCATTGAGCATAGTGCTTAGGTCCTCCAACGATTCTGCCATAAAGACTATATCCTCGGCAAATTGAAGGTGAGTGATGTACTCGCTGTTGATGTTAATACCGTATCCTTTCCAGTCCAGTAGCTTGAAAAGGTCTTCCAATGCAGCGGTGAAGAGTTTCGGGGATATAACGTCACCCTGTCTTACACCTCTCTGAAATTGGATAGCTTTCGTATCAGAGTACCAGAACCAGAGTTCTGTACTCGGATAGCCATCGTAGCCCTACTGTACAAACATTTTAGCAGCACCGCTGAAGGGACTGCAGCACCGCCCAAATTTCGACGGAATCAAAGTCCACATACGCAAGACAAAGTGGCAGATTGTACAAGTTGCCGAAGGGTATATGGTCCATTGTGCTAAAGCCTTTTCGGAAACTGGCTTGTTCGGGAGGGTGGAAGTCGTCGAATCTGCGTGCGAGCCGATTCGTAATGACTCTCGAAAACAGCACGTAGACGCGGCTCAGAAGGAAAAACGGTCTGTAATTCTTCAAGAGAACGATGTCGCTTTTCTTGAAGAACAAGACCACCGCACCAGACGCCTCCGGAATAGTGCCATCATGGAGCATGGAATTAAGGAGCTTTTGAAGGAATTCAAGTACCGGTTTTCTACCCGCTTTCAGAAGCTCCGCTGTAATTCCATCCTCGCTCGGGGACTTGCCGTTTTCAAGACAGACAGATCTCTAGCAAAGTCTTTGGTACCCTGGTTCTGCTCAATTGCTTCTTCAATACGACCTGTATTTAAGTTGCGTAAGTCCCGCCGAATCTGTCTGTTCAGTTGCCTGTATGCTTTCAAATCTGCTGAAGACTACAGCTTCATTTTCCGTCTAACAGCCATGAGGTTAATAGTGTTATCAGAGAGTTCTTGTGTTCTTCTGCGACGCGTCTTGCAAAACTTAGCTCCGACCGCATGGACAGTTTCCACGAGCTTGTCATTCATATCGCTCACTGTATTGCAGTCTTCTAGGCACTGAAAACGATTTCGTAACTCACGCTGAAAGATTTCGGGGATTTGGATTAGAGCACGAGGTGGACGGAGGGTTAGCTTCCTGAGACGTAACCTCTCCACCTTACTGTTTAAGTTCAGTGTTCCTCTCACTATTGGGTAATCGCAATAAAAAAGGTAATCGTTTTCACTTTCGCAATCACTGAGTCGTCACTTAACAGTTACCGTCTAGTCGTCGTAATTTCGTAAGTCAATCTCATTCTTTGTCGAACTGTCGTGGCTCGACCAGGTTCACTTTCTGTGAGGCCGCTTCTGAAAGAAAGATTTCATCATAAAGAGTCCCTTTTTCTCCACGAAGTCGGAAGTCGAATGGCTCTAGACATATCCTCATACATTTCCTCCACCTCCTCATCGGGATGTGCCGAGGTTGGTGCGTAAACCTGTTTGACCTTCAGCGAACACCGTTTGGTGATTCTGAGTATAAAGTACGCAACCCTCACACTCCCAATCTTTACAACGTTGTTAACGAGAGACATATGGGCGATAAATCCGACACCTCCTTGAGACAGATAGTGACTCTCCCGGTGATAGAATAAGTTGCCGGATTCGGGGATTACCGTGTCCTCCCTCTCTCTTCGGACCTCAGATAAACCTATAATACCCCAGCGCAACTTGTCTATCTCTTCTTCCAACTCTAGGATCTTCTCGTCAGTAATCAGGGTAAGTGCGTTATATGTTGCTAGGTCGAGTCGGCTTAGGTGGCAACCGAACCTCCACCGGAGATTCTTAGCACCCCCTGCCCCGCTGTTACCGTGGTCGTCACCGTAACCAGAAACCAGAAAATATCAGAGACGCCGGGGACTGGGGGCCGTTTTTTTATAACTCTCGCCATGGGCGGGTATAGTTACCACGTTATTTACCTGTTATCAGAAAGACGCTGCTGCTCATCTTCTGCCGCAGTTTCCCTCTGTCGCGTGATCCACGAGAAATAGGTGGTGTTGTGGATATTCTTACCCGCCACTAAACGAGGGTAAAATTTAAGTTACAATATTCTATTACATTATCAAAAATTACTTTCTTGACCTTTTCGATAGATAAAATGGAAAGATTGGTTAGTCGCGCTTGATTCATTGTGGACCTTAAGTAAGATTTTATTAACTTGAGTTTTGATAAGCTTCTTTCACTTGAATCTACTGAAACACAAATAGTTAAAAAAATCTTAGACACAGCGCTATTTGTATGTCTATTCGGAAAAGACTCAGAATAGCCCCATTTTACAATGGATCTGAGAAGCTCCAATGAAGTCCAACTGTACTACGGGAATATGCGACGGCTATAAACAAATCACTGACTGACAGTTTGTTGCTACGCGCGCTACCTTTTTAGATCGCGTTACTCACTCGACCAAGCGCTACCTAAGCTGAACTCATTTATTTAGGACATTAAATTATGTTCGAAAGTAAATAAAAATAAATTTGCGATACATATAATATTTGTGTATGCAGGTAGATACAGGCAGGTAGATTAGGTAGCTATTTATTTATTGGTATGTCTTTGCGGAGTAATTCTTCTGTAAGTATTCTCTCGCTATGCGAGTTGTTGTTGTCACCCCTTGGTGCTTGGCACCCGGGGCGGACCGCCCCCACCGCCCCCCCTTTTCGCCGCCACTGATCCTAATTTAACGCATTTCGATGGACACTTTTTCATACACAGAGTTAGTCCTCCTTACCTTTACCATAGGTACCATCTTATGCGGGAACAAGTCGAAAAAGTGTCCAGCTGTAAGCAGCAAATTATAGTTCAAGAACCCACTAAAATAGCGCTAGCGTAACAAGGGGAATTATATGAATTTATCAGTTATAAACGGAGTGAAGTGTGCTGAGTTGAAAAATTTAATATCTCTGGTGACTAGTGTAGTTGAGAATATTGCAATTTATAAAACGCCAACTATTTACGTAATTCAAAGTAATTTAGAAAATATAACATATGAAAATGCTAAGATAACGGGGAGAGTGATTTTTTTTTTGTAAGCTTTTGATAATACTTTTTCATAATTTTATTGTCTTGTTTTTACTGTTGTAATGCTTAAAAATAATTGAACAACAATGGGAAAAGTTTGTAAAGTGAAAAGTTGTCCAAGTAGGTGATATTAAAATTTGCCCCCTTGCTACCGAAGCGCCACCCTAATTGGATGCTTCTCGATGGACACTTTTTCATACACAGAGATGGTCCTCCTACCTTTACCCTCCATACCTCTACCCTTCATATTCTATTTGTAGATTAGTTAAGGCCTCAACGCTTAGCCCGTGTGGAGGTTGGCCATGCGGGCGAAACTGCTGACAAAAACATCGTCACATTGCCGAATTAAAACATAGATAGATAAAAAAGAACGTATTTTAATAAATTTACAATAATACATAAATTATATAATATATATTATAAAATCACAGCAACATTATGATACAGTTTTAAACAATGCAATGACTTTGGAAGAATGGTAGGTTTCTAAGGTAATTCTTAAAAATTACTATGTACAAAAATATCTAATATTTAAAAATAAATAAATAACTTAAGATGTATTACGTACAGCCTAAAACATAACGTAATTCCTTGTACAATCATAAGAAAAGTTTTAAATAAGAATTTTTTAAAATATTAGGTTGGATGTCCGTTGGTGTTAAAAAAATGGTTTTATCATAATTATAGTTAATTTTAATTAATAAATGTATCCCTCTCACGAAAGTATTATTGATAGTGAGCAATATATATTATAAAAGAACGTTAAAGGTTTTAAATTGTTCTTAAGTAATGTTTTGTATGTTATTTACTGATGACTTTTATGACTAATTATGTCAAAAGTTTACATGTGTAAAGATTTAAATCGAACTAAATAATTGTTGTCGATTGACAATCGAAGTCCAATAAGTTACTAATCTTCACTATATTCGTGTTTCGATAGATTTAATTTATCGGTTGCGTACTACTTTGTACTTGTGAACGCGTATGACGATTGGTTCAACGAGCGGGCGGCTCGCGGCTGTTGGCCGCCGGTACTTGAAGCCGCCGCGTTTATTTGGCCGTGCGTAGATTATCTCCTGTGCTTTAATCTCTGACGACGAGGGCGATAACTCCGCTATACGAGTGTCTAAAAATTTACAAATGAAAAGGTAAAGTTATAGCTCAAACTATACTCAACCAAATCTAAGAAATACCTTTTAACGTTTCACGTTAATAATTCCACAATAACTATGTACAAGCGTATTCACGCGATTGAAAATAACATTTTACGTAAATTCCAACAATTATTAAGGTATCTGTAGTAGTTCTTAATCACTAATTTAAATTCGAATCTTTCAAACAAAGCAAAATAAAACCAATTTACTCAACTAGTTTTAATTTAAATAAAACAAAATAAAACCAATTTACTCAACTAGTTTTTAATCAACTCAACTAGTTGTAGTAAAAGATTAAATAAATTTATTTTTGATCTAGTGTGCAGTCTTTAATTTTTATAACTTTGCCTCTACAAATAAACTGTTTCTAATTTATCTGCAAGAAAACTGGTGATTCAATTGCATAATTTCTCGGGAAATCCATAGGAAGGGAATTTTGAAAGAAGCGCTTTGTGCCAAGCCCAATAGAAAGCCTTCGCAATGTCCAAGCTAACGGTCAGGACCTTCCCCTTGGACTCAACTGTCTCCACCCATGTATGAGTTATTACCTAACTGAAGATTACCAGCTGAGCGACCCCGACGGAAACCGTACCGGTGGTCACTAATCAGCTGGTGCTCCTCAAGGTAACTCATGAGCTGGCAGTTTATAATGGTTTCAATTATTTTGGAGATCAAGGAGGTGATGGCGTTAGGCCTGTATTTAGACGGGTCTGAGCGGTCGCCTTTTTTAGGGATCGGGTGAACCAAAGCTGTCTTCCATAACTTCGGACTACGCCTTGGGAGTAGGAGTACCGGAAAAGACGCGTTAAAACCGGTGCCAACTCCGGAGCACATGTCCTCAGCACAATTGGGGGGATTCCATCAGCCCCACTCGACTTGTGAATGTCCAGGGAGAGGAGTGCTTTGTGAACCGAGCGCTGTGTGAACCGCACATCCGGCATGGATGGTCGGCAGTGTGTTCCCCCCGTCATCGAGAGTCGAGTTGGACGCAAAGAAAGAGCCTAGCAGATCGGCTTTTTCCTTTGCGGCATGGGCCAGTGAGTCGTCTTCCGTGTGCAGAGATGGAAGAGATGGCTGACAGAAGTTCCCTTGGACAGCCTTGGCGAGAGACCAGAATGCACGGGTTCCCGAAGGAAGGCGAACCAGTTTCTCGCCAATTCTACCTATGTGCTCTGACTTTGCCCTGGCAATGACTCTTTTGAAGAACCTGGAGGCGGAATTATACTTCTTTTTAAGGGCGCTGGTGTTTACATCCCGGGACGTTGATACGTTTCTTGCCCATATACGTCAGCCCAAGCCCGGTAGCACTCCTGCTTGTAGCGTGATGCTATTTTACAGGAGCGACTAAACCATGGCTGAGATCTGCCTCCGATAGGTACCACAGATGATGGAATAAAAGACTACATTCCCTGAAGTACCACACCAGCGACAGAATCAGCAACAACTTTGGGATCATCCAGCAGGAAGCATACCCACCCGCCAAGGGTAGGATGCAAAAAAGACCGAATCCTGTCCCAATAAGCCGACCTATTGTGCCAAACACGGCTTAAACGTGTATATGCTACTGTACATGAACATTTGTATAATGTATTATTGTTGTATTAAAATACCGTTACCGTTAAATAACCTATTAAATAGGCCTCCTCCATAGATTGGCTCATAGAGTGGGATATCTGCCACAGTGGCCACGCTTGGCAAGCGGGTTGGTAACCGCAGTTTTTTTATTTTTAGTCGTTATTAGGAAGGACGCTGCCACCCATCTCCTGATTTGCTTCTCTCTGTCGCCTCTTACGACACCCATGGGATTATATGGGCTAGTGGGTTTTCTTAAACCGCCACTACATGGTAAAACATGTACGGTATCACTACATGGTATTAAAATACTCTTAGATTCTTACTATGATTAATTAGCTACACAATGTATCTACTTTTTACGTTTCCTTTTTTTCTTAAATTAAAAAAAATGTTGCATGTGTAGCATTGGGTATTTACTATCAGGTAGACTGTCACCAGGAAGATTGTACAACCAGTGCGTATTGCCAGTGATGAAATATGGATCTGAGATGTGGTCCTTCGTGGTACGACGAAGTTCAAGGTCGCTCAGCATGTTATGGAGAGAGCTATGCTCGGGGTTTCTCTGCGTAATAGATTTAGAAATGAGGATATCTGAAGTGGAACCGACATAGCCCAACGGATTAGTAAGCTGAAGTGGCAATGGGCCGACCATATAACTCGAAAAACCGACAACCGATTGGGAAAAAAAGGTTCTCGAATGGCAATGTCGCACCGGTAAGCGAAGTGTAGCGCGGCCCACACTAGATAGAGTGACGACCTGGTAAGATATGCAGGAAATCGATGGATGTACGTGGCTCTGGACCGTGCTTTGTAGCATTTCTTGGGGAGGCCTATGTTCAGTAGTGGACTTGTGAAGGACTATAATGATGCTGAGACTCTCAGCTCGATTGACAAAACAAGAAGATTCTTCTTTTCTTTTTGATCAGCCTTTAAAAGTTCAAGCCTAGACATACTATTGCATTCTCCCGTTGTAGGGAAGATTTGCCTTAAACGTCACACTTGGCAGGCGGATGGACAATACCAGGCGTTTGCACCTTTGACGTTTCTGCCCATCATTGACCTACTTAGTCTTTTACGACCTTTTACTTCTGGCATAAACGAGATGGGTAGACCGCCATCTGTCGGAAGCCATAGAAATTTTCAGCCAATTTCCATAGTCGCCTCTTACGACACCCACGGGGGCAACGGGGTGATAGGTTTTCTTACGACGCCACCACACACACTTTTTTTTATAACATAAGTGTGATAAACGTGCACACAGTTCACCTGATGGTAAGTGAATGCTGTGGCCAATAGACATCTACATCTATCCTCAATAAAGAATCAAAATACAGATGCGTTGTCAGCCTTGAGGACTAAGATGGAATGCCTCGTTTCCAGTGAAAAGAGTCTCCGGTTCTCTACACTCACAATACGAAACAAAGCAGCATTAAGCTGCTATTTTACGCTGGTATTCTGTGAGAGCGTGGTCCTTCCCCGTTCGAGCCGACCCACACGTGCTACAACCATAATATAGCTGCAGCGTGGCTATACCACGTTTAATTAGTTTAGAAATAATAGTTCCCACCTATTATTGATACAGATTGAGTTGGTAGTCGGGCATGGTAGTTACGCTTTGGTTGCATCTCCTCGTCGTACGGGGAGCCAAACTTGTATTTAAAGGACGGTGATATTATACGGATGATGGGTATCGGTGGGTGCAAAGACACAGCGGCGTAGCCGATAGGTTCAAATTCCACCACGAAGTTGCTGGCGTAGACACCTCGATTGCTGCGTTCCACAATTGTGTCGTGTAACGATTCACTGCGGACTCCCGCACTCAGATATAGCAGAAATATGCTCACCTGGAAAGAATTTCTTCTTAAATTAACGTAATAAGCACAGTTTTTTAAAAGTATTTGCTTATGTTTATGATATGGTTTATTTTCCCGTGGGTGTCGTAAGAGGTGACAGAGGGAAACAAGCCAGGGGATGGGCAGCAGCGTCTTTATAATAACTACTAGAAAACAAAAACTGCGGTTGCCAAACCTCCCGTCAAGTATGGCAACTATTGCAAATATTTCCATATGAGGCAATCTATGGGGAGACAATTAATGATGATGTTGATAATAATGATGTGCTTTTTTCTATTATTATTATTTACATCTTGCGCTGTATGCTTTAACTGAAATAAACGAGTTTTCTTTCTTTTAAATAACTTAAAAGAGGGGACGTTCCACTTTACAGTGCTAGGTTCAAATAAAAGTTTTATATAGTTAAAAAAATATATTAGTAAAAAAAATACTTAAAAACATCAATATTTTGGTAAGTTATGAAAGTTACTGAAGCAATATATTATGAAGCTGCTTATAGAGACGTTTTTACATAAACTAAATATTATTTGGATCTATATACTTAATATCCTTGGACGTATAAACATACACACTATTTTTCGTAATTGCTTGTTTCTTGTAATAGTGGCAACAATAAATATTGCATATTTTTTACATTGCTATCATGACCTACTTATTAAGGACTAATTGTAAACATAATAATATATATCGATATACTAATTATTGTAATAAACTAAGAATTGGGAAGGAAACTAGCCACTGAAATACAGGTAGGTAAACTATATCCTAGTTTAAGGGATGTTGACCACTGCACATTTCTGTAAATGTTATATGTTTATCAATAAAGATTATTACATATTATATCTCATGTATTAGATCAATATGCCAGTTACGATATTTCTAATGACCTAAGAATAATAAAACTTAAAAAAAATCCACTTCAAAGCATAAAGTAATCATAGAAATTGGTTAATCGATATTCGCCAATATGTCGTGGAGATGCCTTTGCAAATTGAAGGGTTTGATGATTTTCTCTTATATACTTATATACTTATAAGATCTTGACCAAATTTTTATGGGACTACTTCTGAAATATTCCTTTTAAACAAAAAAACCTTGAAATCGGATGACGTGGTAAACAATTATCGATGAACATACATTAAAAATATTCCAACAAATTACGAACTTCTATGCAATTAAAAAAAAAAAGTTTTGGAATGTTATTTTTTCGAATTTCATCTGTTTTTATGTAATTATTGCGTTCTTTCATATAGCGAAAAATTTTGCCAACTTTTGGCTTTGAGTTTAAATTTGCGTTTCGTCTAAATTTTGCCTTGACTGCCTGAAACTGAGAATGCCAGATATAAACTTCACTTATGTTGCTAGGGCTATTATTTTAATTGAAAAATGTAATTACGGGTATCAAAATCTGTGGAACACCGAATTGTCAAGAGGTATCGGCAGATCGGTCAGTAGGTATAAGAGACTCGCAGGACAGGGACGTAAACGGAAAACTGTGGCCAGAGATTACCGGTTCATCGTTACCAGTGTGCTTAGAAACCGGGCCTTAACTTCTTCTGAGATAACAACAAAGCTCCAAGAAGTTAGAGGGGTTACTGTAAGCATAAGAACTGTGAGAAAAAGACTGAAATCGGCTGGAATAAATTCACACTTGCCTGTCAAAGGCGTCCTTTTAACACATGCTATCGAGTAGCTCGAGTTAATATTGCTCGCAATCACCAAAATTGAATTGACGAAGCTTAGAAGCAAGTTCTATTTACAGATGAGTCCAGATTTTTCCTGAAGCCTGGAAAAGTGTGGAGAAGCCCGGGAGAGAGGTACGCTCAGTGCAACATCATTGGAAAAGAGGCATATGGTGGAAGGTCAGTTATGATATGGAGAGATATTTGTATGGAGGCACGTACGGAACACGGCGTCATTGTGAATGGGTCACTAACAGCGGCACGATGTGTAACTGAGATTTTGGAAGAAATTGTAGATAGATATGTTTTTATGCATGACAATGCACGCCCCCATATAGCGGCCGTAGTCGTCGAATACCTTCGAGACGTTGAAATCAATGCTATGGGGTAGCCAGAACACTTCCCCGACTTAAGCATCACAGATCATATTATATGAAATAAGCTTGGAAGACAAATTAAGAAAAGAAATCCTGCCTCCGAGGGGGCAACACTAAGTACTGATTACAGCCAACGTTGTTGTCTTTCCTAAGCATTTATGAAAAAAATTAAAATATTAAGTACAAACATTTTTATTTTTTTCTTAATTTGGTAATTTTTTGTCATTTGATCGTTTGTTTTTTCGTTTAATTGTCACAAATATCCATTATATTTTGTTTTATATACACTTTTTGAAGTGACAACTGATTTTACGTACCACCTTGAGAGTCAATTAATGTTTGTTCAATAAAATGACTTAATTTTAATTTATTACACTAAAATTAAGTCTAAAAATAAAGATTGTAGCATTTATTTGCTATAAAATTAAACTTTTATCTTATACTTATTGTATGCCGCACTTGTGGTTGAAAATTATCATATTAAATAAATCATTTGCCGTGAAATATTTTTATTTTATATTTCAAGGTTTTTTCACTTCAATCGCGAGTGAACTGCACACATTTTTTTGTGTTCCTCTAAATTTGTCCATGAGTATACATGTAATTAAATAGTTATATATATAAATATTCGGAGCTATTAAAAATGGTAGGGGTAAACGCTATTTATATGTTTACTATTAAATGTTAAAATACTTATCTCGTAAGTAGCAAAAGTGTCTAAAAGTATCAAACTCTACACTTTTTCAATAGCTCCGACTTCCGATTCGAGTGTACACACGAGTCACTTTCCTAAAAAATACCAATGTGCTTTATTTACTTATGAAGGCAGTTTGTTTCTCATGCTACAAAATTCAATACTATTGGTATTTTAATGGTGATGGAATCATTAAAACCGGATACAGTCGGCTCCATAAAACCAGGACGTGGCAGATAGTAGCAAATGTACGAAGACCACACCACTAATTATACTTTTAAAGAGTATTATAAAAATATGTTAAATAAGGGATACGTAACTTACAAGCAAATCCATTTTGGTGACCGTGCCGCGCAAGGTAGCCCATCCGTCTGCGCTAATGCGTGTGCACACGAGCTTGGTTGTTCCGTTGTACTTACATTGTTGTGAAATCTACATAGAGCTGTTAATTTAACTTTCCTTAAATAGTTCTTTTAATGAGAGTGTCCAACGTAATAAATTACGAATCTTCATCTTTTTATTCACCAGAAAATTAAAGTCCACTGCTGAACAAGAGCTTCTCTCGCGTTAGGGAGGATTTCATTCACCCTTGACAGGCGGAATACGATTGCCGAACTGCTGCCGCTTGTCTGAGTATTTTGCGTCTGGTCAAACGAAATGGCTTTACCGCCATCTATCTGAAGCCAAAACATTTTCTGTCATTTCCCATTTTACGTGCTAGAACCACGCTGCAGCTATATTATGGTTGTAGCACGATTGGATCAGCTTGACCGGGGAAGGACCACGCTCTCACAGAATACCAGCGTAAAATAGCAGCTGTATGATGCTGTGTTTCGTAGGAGACCCTTTTTACAGGGATGACAACGCATCTGTATTTTCATTCTTAATTAAGGATAAATCTATATATCTATGGGCCACAACATCCACTTACCATCAGGTGGAAAAAAAACCGTAGTAATCTCTGACGAGATCCGCGGGATGAAATAGATTAATTGATACGCTGCGTGGCCAACAAGCGGCAAATATACGCATGTCATATGACACAATACATTTTAGTAGTCATATCTGGACTCGTACTATATTTACCTCTAGTATCTGTCTTTTCACAGAGATTTTCTAAACTCTCTTTATTTCGAACTGGATATCAGTTAAGTTTTATAATGTTCTAGTTATATTGAACAAATTTATAATGAAAGACCATATAATACTAGTGTTATATTTAGAGATTATGTAAAAACGTATTCTAAAATATTTAAAAAAGTGTGCTCCACAGCTAAGGCTTTACAATTAAGTAACAAAATTAAAACTGCATCTAACAAAATTGAAATGACCTGGAGAATAATAAATAGTGAAACGGGCAAGGTCAAACCGCGCAACTCGGATTTTCAATTGAATATTAACAATAATTTAACTCTATCTGATCAAGAAGTTGCTATGGCTTTTGAGAAACATTTTACTGATGTTCCTTTTGACAAGAAAATCATTAAATTCTTCTCCTACTGTCGCCGAATCATTGCTTAAACAAAATGTAAAGGCTTGTTCAAATATTTTTAAATTCCAAGTATCCAAGTATTGCCAAAACATATCGTTAAATATTTTAAAACTATTGATGTTAAGAAAACGGCAGACTTATGGGGGATTTCCGTTAAAGTTATTTTATCTATAATAGATATAATAGCACCTTATCTAGCCACTATATTAAATACAAGCGTCGAATCTGGTGTGTTTACTGATTTAATAAAATATAGTAAAGTCATACCTTTTTTTTAAATCTGGTAGTTCATTAGACCCCGCCAATTTTAGACCGATTTCTGTACTACCAACATTTAGTAAAATTTTTGAAAAAATAATTCTAGATCAGATCTTAAGTTTCTTTAATATTAATAAATTGCTACATAAAAATCAATTCGGTTTTACAAGGGGGTCGCTCGACAACTGACGCTGGAGTTGAGCTTATTAAACATATTTTTTGTGCATGGGAGAATTCGGAGGATGCTTTGGGTATATTTTGTGACCTTTCCAAGGCCTTCGACTGTGTTCACCATGAGACATTGATCAGGAAGCTACAGTACTATGGTGTCAAGAACACAGCGCTTAGACTTATTATTTCATATTTAAGTAATAGAATGCAGAAAGTTATTATCAATGGTAAAAGTTCTTCCGGGTCACCTGTACTTATGGGTGTCCCTCAGGGCTCGATTCTCAGCCCATTCCTATTTCTAGTATATATTAATGACTTACCTTCCCTTGTAGGGGATAATCATGATATAGTATTATTTGTTGATGATACTTCCTTGATTTTTAAACTAAAACGTCATTATTTAAATGTGACGAAGTGAATAATGCTATATCAAAATTAGTGCATTGGTTTAACGTTAATAATCTACATTTAAACAGAAATAAAACTAAATGTATTAAATTTACAACAACGAATGTTAAAATCTGGTACCAATGTGTTTTTAAATGGGAAGAACTGAGCCCTGTTGAATCCACTGTTTTCTTGGCATCACTCTCGACGCAAAGCTTCAGTGGGCCCCATATATCAAACTAGCAAGCAGACTAAGTTCTGCAGCCTATGCTGTAAAAAGATTAGAGGTCTCACTAGTGTCGAGACAGCTAGATTAGTTTATTTCAGTTATTTCCATAGCATAATGTCTTATGGGATTTTACTATGAAATGCGGCTGATTCAGAAACTATTTTGTTTTACAGAAGAGGCCATTAGAGCTATTTACAACCTAAAACCGAGAGTCTCTTAGAGATCAATTTAAAGAAATAAATATATTAACTTTGGCCTCTCAGTATAATTACGAAAATTTAATGTATGTTCACAAAAACAAAGGTAGTTTTAGTAAAAAAAGTGATATACATTCTGTAAACACTAGGAACAAACACAAGCTAGTGATACCAGTTTCTCGACTCCACAGAGTCAGTAATTCATTCTTGGGGCAATGTATACGCTATTACAACAAGGTCCCGGAAAGTGTACAGGCTCTCTATTACCAAGTTTGAATGTTTTGTTAAGCTGAAACTGTATAAAAAGGGTTATTATAGTATAAATGAATACATGGTTGATAACAACCCCTGGGAATGAGGTGGTCGCTTCCAAGCAGTTTCTAAAATAAATTTTGTACTTAAATAGTTTGTACAACCATTAATGTATAATTTACTTTTTAAAAAAAAGGCCCGCTGGGTTTCTTGCTGGTTCTTCCCAGGACAGAGGTTTTTTTTTTCGAACCAGTGGTAAAGTAAAAAATGACTTTCAATAAGAATTACACATGTAATCTATATTGAATAAAAATTATTCTATTATATTCTATTCTATTCTATTCTTGAGAAAATGTTGCAATTTTTTATATATCACTCACTCACTAATAGTAAAAATTTGAATAATTTTTTTTTTTTATAGGATAGGGTGACAAACGAGCACACAGTCCACCTGATGGTAAGTGGTTGCTGTGACCCATAGACATCTACATCTATCTTCAGTAAAGAATAAAAAGGCAGATACGTTGTCACCCGTGAGGACTAAGATGGAATGCCTCTTTTCAGTAAAAGGGTCTCCGTTCTCTACACTCACCATACGAAACACAGCAGCGTTAAGCTGCTATTTTACGCTGGTATTCTGTGAGAGCGTGGTCCTTCCCCGATCGAGCCGACCCATTCGTGCTGCAGCATGGCTCTACCACGTAAAAATTTGAATAATTTCGGTAGTCCTAGAAAATCAGTATATTATGGCATGCGGGCTTCGTTTAGTGTAGAAGATTCGAGCAGAATTCACTTTTTTTCTTCTTTTTTTAATAGAATAAGGGTGACAAACGAGCACACAGTCCACCTGATGGTAAGTGGTTGCTGTGGCCCATAGAGATCTACATCTATCCTTGATTACGAATCAAAATGCAGATGCGTTGTCATCCGTGAGGGTTAAGATGGAATGCCTCGTTTCCAGTAAAAAGGGTCTCCGGTTCTCTACACTCACCATACGGAACATTTCGTGCTACGTGGTAGAGCCATGCTGCAACTATATTAATTATAGTTGCAGCACGTATAAAAACTTTTTTCCAATTCTCCACAACGGGTTTTCGATAATATTGTTAAAAATGTTATTCTACTTTCGTAATTATATAATTATAGGAAGCTCTTTTTTGTAGCTTAGATGTAAGATAGTAGAAAGAAGAAAATAATATTATGGTAGTTTGGATATAGAAATACATTTTATTCGCTGCTGCAAATCATGCAATGTAATTCAAAACGTTATTAATATATTCATGCGAAATGATTACATAAATTATATTATATAAATAGTGTGTATTAATAAGTTTGAAGTGAACCTCTCTTCTTCTCACAATCGCGTATTTTATCATTGCCATCACTAAACCGCAATATTGCAGTAACCTCTACACTAGAAAATATGATACACCACCGTTGATGAATCATCTTTAAGCAAGGTTGGCTACGCATTTGTATCACACACACACACAAACACAAATGCACTGACATTCACATTCCTTAAATAAACTAAACAGTTTTTTTTCCATGCATTTATTTAGACTTATATTTAGCATAGTTTGTACTGAATCGGTGTCCTATATATTTATCGGTGTTAACGGTGTCAGTCAATGTTCTTGGTTCCTGCGATACAAGCCTAGAGCTTAGTGCAGAAACGACGTATTGTTTAATTATGTAAATATCTTCAATAAATATATTTATATTTCTATTCCATTGCATACAATCAGTTATTTTTTGAAGCAAACGGGTAAAAAGCATCAATTAAATATCGTATGTAAAATAAAAAAGATATCACCTCTTTATTCATTTTCATAAAATAAATAATACATTTTATTACATACTTAATTAAATAAATAAATGATAACATCTAAGTAATTTTCTGATCATGCTTCTTTAATAATTTATTTCATTGAATTGTAATTCTAATAATAGCTTAGTATATACCTGAGTTAAGATATTCCACGCCATTATCATGGTAAAATGTAAGGTCTCATTAATCTCTACATAGTATAAAACAAAGTCGCTTCCCGCCGTCTGTACGTTTAGATCTTTTAAATTACGCAACGAATTTTGATGCGGTCTTCATTAAGAGGAAGGCTTATATATGTGTAATACATTCATATTATATATTATATAGTTCTTCTGTCCGTGTGTATGTGACTGAAGTCCGCCTAAATGGCTGGACCGATTTTGATGAAATTTTGTGTGTGTGATTAAGTTGATTAGAGAGTGGTTTTGATTCACAATTGGGCCCGGTAATTCGGCGGATCGCTAGTAATTAATAAGATCATTATATTATTTACTACATTCTGGCAATAAATAAAATTGAATTGAATTAATCACTGCATAAATGAAAACATTGTTGTGTTGTGGCTACTCTATAGTGCGTGCCGGGAAGTACTTCATGCACTGCATAAAAAGCATTACTAGTGACAACCGAGCAGAGCCGGCGTGGCGCCTTCCTTCCGTGTGCGTTTTGCACGCTAATTGTTCGTAGTTTTGTTGTTTTTACGTTAATTGGTTGTTTTAATATATAATAAATAAATAAATAAGTGTCGACCGCCGCCCACGAACAACTGCAACACCAGGGGAATTGCAAATGCGTTACCGGCCTTTTAAAAAGGATTAAGCCCGTTTGTTAAAGATCCCTAAGACATATTGGTCCGGAAAAATCGTCGGTGGTAAACATATAAGTTGTGCGAGGACGAAAACTCCTAGTAAATCGCACAGTGGTGGACCGCCAAGCATCCAGATAGTGTGGATGGTATCGGGAATTTTGTCGTGATGTGCGAATTATAGTTAAGCTACGAGTATGCGTTTAAGGTTTTTATTACTACTCTTTATTTTTAACACTCTCTGTTTGTCATTTCTGTTCAAATTTTACAATCGATTTTTAACTAACTTCCCAATGAGCCACACACGTGTAATTTGAAACATAGCTCAAAACTGGAAGCGTAGTAAAAACTGGTCGCAATTTTGAATTATAATCGTTTGTGAAAGAAATTCGTAGAGTTGCTTGACATAAAATTGGACATGGATATAATAGAATAATTTTTTATTCAATATAAATAATTCTTATTGTAATAATTCTGAAAAATTATCCAAGACTTAGACCTGAAAAAATTGTAGGTAAGCTATACTAACATGTCCCGCAGGAGTCGTAAGAGAGAACAGAGGAAACAAACCAGAAGATGGGTAGTAGCGTCTTTCTTATAACAACTATTAGCGGTTGCCGACTCGCCTGACAATCGTGGCAAATATGGAAAATGTCCCCCATACGAAGCAGGTTATGGGGATTGGTTAGATCTATGTTCAGCAGTGGACTTTAAAGGCTGCAATGAATGAAAGAATGAACGAATAACACTTTTATTGCTTAAATAAGCGAATATTTTTACTGTTCTAAGCCAGCGTTTAACTACCACGCGTTTAATAACCACAAATAAGTAATAAAATTGTTTACACTGGTGCATCAAAATATACAAGGCATGATGGGCAAAATTGGAAGTTGAATTGTTTTAAATAGTAACAATATACATATCCTTTGTATTACTGAACATTGGCTAAAGATTATAATTTCATGTTTAATTTCAGAAATCACCAGGTGGTCAGTTCCTTCAACAGAGAAAAAAGTTTACGTGGTGGCTCCTTAATATTAGCAGATAAATCATTATTATATAAAGAACGTAAGGATATTGTGAGCCTCTCTGTTGAGCGAACTGTAGAAATGGCTTGTGTCGAGCTCGAGCACCTCATTGTTGTAAGTGTTTACAGACCCCATGTGCTACTTATTACTATTTTCAAAGAATTGTGGAAGAAGTTTTGCTCAAACTTAGTAAACAGAACAAGTCTGTTGTAATATGTGGAGACTTTAACATCAATCTCCTTGAAACTTCTTCCATTAGTATTAAGTTTAGATCATTGTTTAAATCAACACGTATTGCTGGGCCTAGTGCAACCTGTATAGATAATATTTTTACAGATATTAAGCCCTTGCATAAATCAATTATTCAAAATTTAAGTTCAGATCACTGTGGACAGTTGGTATCATTACCTTACATACACAAAAACAGAAAAATAAGAAAATTGTGTTTGTTCCAATAAATGACCATCGCTTGGAGAGGTTTAGAAGTAATATAATAAAAGACTTCCATCACTTTCAATTTAAAAATATAATTAAAAATTTAAAAATAGTGCTAATTATTTGTATGGTATGTTATTGAAAATTATAACTTGTGAATTTAGTAGAATATTTACTTCTAAAACTTTCTCTTTTAACAGTCGCAAATCATTTAATGAATGGGCGACAGTAGGAATTATAAAGTAGGCGAAAGTTATATGAGCTTTATAATGAAAGATCATATAATACTAGTGTTATATTTAGAGATTATGTCAAAACATATTCTAAAATATTTAAAAAGTGTGCTACACAGCTAAGGCTTTACATTTAAGTAACAAAATTAAAACTGCATCCAACAAAATTAAAATGACCTGGAGAATAATAAATAGTGAAACAGGCAAGGTCAAACCGCGCAACTCGGATTTTCAATTGAATATTAACAACAGTTTAACTCGATCTGATCAAGAAGTTGCTATGGCTTTTGAGAAACATTTTACTGATGTTCCTTTTTTGACAACAAAATCATTAAATTCTTCTCCTACTGTTGCCGAATCATTGCTTAAACAAAATGTAAAGGCTTGTTCAAATACTTTTAAATTCCATAGAGTATTGCCAAAAGAAATCGTTAAATATTTTAAAACAATTGATGTTAAGAAAACGGCAGACTTATGGGGGATTTCCGTTAAAGTTATTTTATCTATAATAGATATAATAGCACCTTATCTAGCCACTATATTTAATACAAGCGTCGAATCTGGTGTGTTTCCTGATTTAATGAAACATAGTAAAGTCATACCTTTATTTAAATCTGGTAGTACATTAGACCCCGCCAATTTTAGACCGATTTCTGTACTACCAACATTTAGTAAAATTTTTGAAAAAATAATTTTAGATCAGATCTTAAGTTTCTTTAATATTAATAAATTGCTACATAAAAATCAATTCGGTTTTACAAGGGTCGCTCGACAACTGACGCTGGAGTTGAGCTTATTAAACATATTTTTGTGCATGGGAGAATTCGGAGGATGCTTTGGGTATATTTTGTGTCCTTTCAAGGCCTTCGACTGTGTTCACCATGAGACATTAATCAGGAAGCTACAGTACTATGGTGTCAAGAACACAGCGCTTAAACTTATTATTTCATATTTAAGTAATAGAATGCAGAAAGTTGTTATCAATGGTAAAAGTTCTTCCGGGTCACCTGTACTAATGGTGTCCTCAGGGCTCGATTCTCGGCCCATTCCTATTTCTGGTATATATTAATGACTTACCTTCCTTGTAGGGATAATCATGATATAGTATTATTTGCTGATGATACTTCCTTGATTTTTAAACTTAAACGTCAATCATTTAAATGCGACGAAGTGAATAATGCTATATCAAAATTAGTGCATTGGTTTAACGTTAATAATCTACATTTAAACGGAAATAAAACTAAATGTATTAAATTTACAACAACGAATGTTAAAATCTGGGTACCAATGTGTTTTTAAATGGGAAGAACTGAGCCCTGTTGAATCCACTGTTTTCTTGGCATCACTCTCGACGCAAAGCTTCAGTGGGGCCCCATATATCAAACTAGCAAGCAGACTAAGTTCTGGAGCCTATGCTGTAAAAAGATTAGAGGTCTCACTAGTGTCGAGACAGCTAGACTAGTTTATTTCAGTTATTTCCATAGCATAATGTCTTATGGGATTTTGCTGTGGAAATGCAACTGATTCAGAAACTATTTTTGTTTTACAGAAGAGGCCATTAGAGCTATTTACAACCTAAAACCGAGAGAGTCTCTTGAGATAAATTTAAAGAAATAAATATATTAACTTTGGCCTCTCAGTATATTTACGAAAATTTAATGTATGTTCACAAAAACAAAGGTAGTTTTAGTAAAAAAAGTGATATACATTCTGTAAACACTAGGAACAAACACAAGCTAGTGATACCAGTTTCTCGACTCCACAGAGTCAGTAATTCATTCTTGGGGCAATGTATACGCTATTACAACAAGGTCCCGGAAAGTGTACAGGCTCTCTCTATTACCAAGTTTAAATGTTTTGTTAAGCTGAAACTGTATAAAAGGGTTATTATAGTACAAATGAATATATGATTGATAATAACCCTGGGAATGACGTGGTCGCTTCCAAGCAGTTTCTAAAATAAATTTTGTACTTAAATAGTTTGTACAACCATTAATGTAAAATTTACTTTAAAAAAAAGTCCCGCTGGGTTTCTTGCTGGTTCTTCCCAGGACAGAGGTTTTTTTCGAACCAGTGGTAAAGTAAAAAATGACTTTCAATAAGAATTACACATGTGATCTATATTGAATAAAAATTATTCTATTCTATTCTACAATCGCACCTGATGGTAAGTGTTGATGTAGACTAAGATGGTGAAGCGCACTGACTTAACAAAAACCTATTCACTCTTGCCTTGAAGACATTAACATTGTAATCGGATGGGAAGACAGTTGCTGGCAACTTATTCCACTCGTTTGCTGTACGCATGACGAACGATGTAGCAAACCGTTTGGTTCGGATGCGTGTGGTAAGTCAACAAACAAAGGGTGGAGAGTCTGGCCGAACGCCTGGTTGTCCGTTGGTGGAAGGAAGTATATCGACGTAAGACACATCATTTTTATTTTTACGATCGGCGTAAAAATAAAAATGATTTGTCTTACTTAGTTTTAAGAGCTTGTCCCGCCCACCTGTCGATTGTAATATAAATAAATCAATAATAACACGTAACGGAATATTAAAATTTACTACGTGGGAAGACCTCTTTTTTAAAGTTGGAAAAATTTACTTTGCCAATATCCGCTCAATAAAATAAAATGATGTGTCTTACCTTGTTTGAAGAGCACCCTAGTTTGAAGCTTAGTAACTTAATTAAGTTACTTTTCCTAGTGTAGTGGTGGTGGGAGTAGTGGTGCTGGGATTAGTGGTGACGGAGATAGTGCACGCAATTGAGGGAGGGCGGGAGGTGCTCTTCAAACTAGATAAGACACATCCTTTTATTTTATTGAGCGGATATTGGCAAATAAAATTTTTCCAACTTTAATATAATGGATTTCCGCAAAGTAACGCCTGATTCTATTAAGACCCCTTTTTGTTTAGGAGTCCGTCCGGACAGGTACCACGTTGTTACCTATTTTTGTCGCCAAATAGTATATCATTGCTGTGTTCCGGTATACATTGTACAGTGAGCCAGTGTAAATACAGGCTGTGACTCATTTTATCATAATCCTCAGAGGTGATAACGCATCTATAGCCTTTTTTTTGTGTGACGTTGGCTGCAAATATCCATGGAATGCAGTAGCCACTTACCATCAGGTTCGTATGTTCAGCTGTACGTTCATTCGTTTGTTTTATAAATTCTAGTTTTATTAAAAAAACGAATGGAATAGCAGACGCCGGCAAATTATTTACCTTCTGTGCTGTACGCATTACGAAAGAGGAAGCAAACCGTTTGGTTTCAGTGCATAGAATATCGACAACAAAGGCGTAGAGATCCGCCGATTGTGTGATTGTTTGATGGTGTAAAGTGGGAGGAAGGAATTAAAATAAAGAGTGGCAGAGCCACGCGGCAGCTTTTGCTGTCGCACGGATGGGCCGGCTCGAACCGGGTTGGTACCATGACCTCACAGAAAACCAGCGTGAAGTAGAGGTTTACCTCTGCGTTTCGCTTGGTGAGTGCAGGTGGCCGGAGGCTCAATTTTCCAATTTCTCTCTTCCCTTTAAACGAAAGACTACCCCAGGAGGGTACCAGCACCCCTGTAGAATCCCTCGCTGAGCATCCACGACCAAGCAACTCCACTCCTGAGCGTGGTGCTCAGGCTGCCCGCGTATTCTGGGGCGGGGGCAGTGACGTTGCTTAAGGACTCTGTGCTCACATATGCCAATGTAATGGGGAGGCAAAGGCCAGGATCAATTGGCAGAGTTGGGAATAGACTCCGTTCGTCAAAAGCGAGCTGTAACAGGGGGTTTACTTCTTGAGATTGCGGGACATGATTGCAACTCAAAGGCGGACAAGCTGGCAGCGAAACTGCGCGAGGTCTTCTCTGATTTGAACGTCCGAATTAGTCGCCCAATTAAAACGTTCGACTGAGAGACCTTGACGACGCTGTCAGCACCTGTGAGATAGCAGCCGCGATCGCCGAGTTGGGTGGTTGTTTGGTAGACGACATCAAAGTTGGTGACGTCCGCCGAACCCCCACCAGCATCGGGACGTGCTGGATGCGGTGCCCGGTAACGGCGGTCCGAAAATAATGGCTGAAGGACGGTACGGATAGGCTGGGGTTCCGCTCGAGTGGAACTGCTGGAGCCCAGGCCTATGCACCCTATACCGAACCCGGTCATAGAGCGAACCAGTGCTGCGTCGGCACTGAAATGTCCCGTTTGCTCCGACCTCGGGCGCCCCTCCAACCATAGGTTAGGGAAAAAATGCGCTCAACCTGCAAAACGGGGAGTGAGCAAGAGTAAGTCCTCTCTCACTCCCTCCAGCGAGACGGTCACAGCAGCACCTGTTGCGGCACCGAGCTCCGACTCGGCAATGGAAGTTGCTGAGACGTAAAATTCACGCCCCTTAAAGTCCTCCAGGGCAACCTGAACCACTGCCGCAATGCACAACATCTGCTTATGCAGACCATTGTGGAGTGGCGGTTTGCCCTTGCAGTAGTAGCGGAGCCCCATACCGTCCCCGACCATCCTCGCTGGTTCGGCGACGAATTGGGCTCCGTAGCCATCTACTGGGGGGGTGGTGATGGTGCTCCACCCTGCGTCCTCCTGCAAAGGGGGCAGGGCTTTGTTGCAGTGCAATGGGGCACCCTGGCTATAGTGGGCTGCTATGTCTTTCCCAACAGGACCCTCGCTGACTACGAGGAGTACCTGGACGAGTTGGCGGATTGCGTGCGCAGGTGCTTACCCCGTCCGTTGATCGTCCTAGGAGATTTTAACGCCCATAACAGGGCTTGGGGCAACTCTAGGGACGATCCAAAGGGAGAGATCATAATGGATTGGGCGGCTGGTCTGGACCTTCGACTATTAAATCGGGGGTCTGAGAGTACATGTGTGCGGTGGCAGGGGGAGTCCATTGTAGACCTTACGTGGGCGACTCCTCCTGCAATGCGAATGCTGTCGGGATGGCGAGTTGCGACAGAGGTGGTGACATTGTCAGACCACCGCCACATCGTGTTCGATGTCGCACTTCGCCACTTCGACAGTAATTCCAGTCGTCCAGAAGGCAGCCCACCGCGGCGTTGGTGTCTCAAGCGGCTTGACCGAGACAAGCTCGAAGCTGCCGCCATCGTCGCGGCCTGGCCAGAAAAAGCCGAAGAGGTTCCGCTCGATCCGGAAGTGGAAGCGAACTGGTTCCGGGCTACATTGGCGCAAATTTGCGACGTCTCGATGCCTAGAACCAGTCGTCCTGTGGAGATCGGACCAATAGTAACAACTGTCTCGTTACAATATCTCTTTATTACTGCTCACTTAACCTAGGTGTAGATGTATTTATTACACTACTGGGAGGAGGAAGCCACATACCACTACACCTCCCCGATACTTAAAAAAAGAAATGTCTTGTATTTACTTTTTTTTTTTTTTTTACATTTATGTTGTTGATTCTTATAACAAAAATGATTTCTGATTACATTTACATTACATTGTACTAAATACTTGTCATCTAATGCTGTTATCAAGAATATGAACATAAAATGAAATATTTAAATATAATATTATATCAACCTGAATCTTATAACATAATAATACATTTAATATTGAACATTAAAATAAAATACAATGTTAGACATGGATAAGTGTTAAGATAAAATAGTTAAAATATAAAATTGATTTTATATAAAAAGAGATTATAACCTCATGATCATGATCAGATTATACATATTATTAAGTCAGTCCAGGATACGCATGCGATTTTATTTCGTTTACCTTTTGTTTTGTACGTCATTAACCTGTCGTATTTTGGTACTAACCAACGTTACAACAACACGTTAGCACGAACTTATCACATATCATATCATACCATATATTAAAAAATTATTTTCTCCAGATTTATTACATAAACTATAGTTCCTCGTTTAATCTATACTTCTTTTTTTTTTTTTTGAATCCCCAGTTTTATATTTTCACGGGTCTACAGCCGTGTAATTATTTTTATTTATTTATTTATTTTATATATGGAGCGCTCGGATCACTCCCACATTTAAAAATTTTCTTTAATTCTTGATTAACCTTTTATAATTATTATTTCTTATATTTATTTATTAGCGTTACACACTAACCTTCACGCAGACATCTCGCGTACAGTATGATCAAGTATACTCGTATATATCGTTTTGCATTTAACTTGACATCATATTATATTATGTACTTTTTATCCCATCCAAAACCTTGATGTTTACGAAAGTTCTCATTGACTTTTAGAATTTACATAATACTCGGTTGCGCACCCGACTATCACTGAAATAACTAATTATCTACCAGATCTTGTGCTTTACCTATTAACATTCCAACATTTTTCATTGAAATAAGTTAATATTTGAATTTACTCTAACCACTGTGTATAAAACACTCACTGAGTTTATTTTTATCAGTCAAATCTCTCAATAAATTATACAATTGCCATTCAACACAAACTTCAAGTATCTCTTAACCCGTCTTATCACATTAGTGAAATAAAAGAAAAACTTACCAAGGAATTGTTACAAGTGTTAGAAATAGGCTATATGATCTACCTAGATGATCATATAATATTAAAATATTCGAATCAAAATGCAAAACTGATCTACATTTTCTTAAAAGATCTCGACCGATGATACCATTCGCCATAATTGGTAACGAATTAAAAATATAAAACTTGTGCTCAATTAGATCGCTTGTGTTCTTACAGCGAGCGATTCATGTTTATTATGAATGCCGTTTCCATATACGCTTCTGGAATCTTTTGCTGTATGAGATTCAGTATTAAGTTTAACAAAACAATCTGTTATTAAAAACTATTTGAAAATATTTTTAATACAATGATTCAAGATACTATTTTTTTTTTTTTTTACACTTTGTATTATTTTATAAATAACTGTGTAAACGTCTACTTAATGTACCGATATACTTTATTTGAGTATAATATAATATGATATTTTATTTATAAGTGAAATGTTTGCTTAAAACTTTATTTTATTTGAAGTTTTCCACTAATGAATATGTTGTTGGTGATTAACGATACATAAACTCAATCCGCATTTAATCGCATCCGAATAACCTTAAAAAATTAATCGGTTATTAGGTTTTCCAAATTCTCAGCTGATTAGGCTTTTTTTTTTTATGTGGATATGCTAACCTCCGATAATTTTCCTTACCTATTTCACAACTTTTACCCATGTATTATTTCTTTCAATAGTTTCATTTATAATTGCGTATTCTGTAACTTAGCCATATATTTTTTTTTCACGTCTTTTACAAATTTATATCATATAAGTAGTCTCTTATATCATTTAGGTACATCATTTGCTGTCAGAGAAAGAGGCTCACAATGAATTAATTAATTGTATACTTAATAGGAGTTTCAAAATCGTTATAAAGAAATTATTTTCATGTACTACATAAATAAGTTAGATATTAAAACTATTTTCCTGGAAAATAATTGATTATAAAATTAAAAGCTTATGATTTTATAGTACAATCAATATAAAAGCGAAAAAAAAAAATTACATTTCATATTAAGACTAACAGAACAAAGAAGAGAAGAAGCATTGTTATCATTATCATTAATATTGCAACAGCCAGATCAAAATACAAGTTGCAGATCCCAGCCGCGTAAGCGATTTGTGACACTATTGTTTTAAATTCCAAAGTACGTTTATGGGAACGTTTGCGATTTCATCGTATGACATAGGCACCTAATTTCAACAAAACTTACAAAATATTTTATTATGAATATACTTAACATGTATCTGAAAATTATAGTATTAAACACTTTTTTATTAATGTAGTTAAGATTATTACATTGCATTGTTATAATACTATTACATACATTATCAAGTATTTATAATAGGTATATGCTATTTGTCATTAATAGTCGAAACGCATTATTACCCTTCTTAAGATTTCATGACTTCTAAGTGTAGTATGTTTATCTTATTTGAAACATAAATAAAAATAGGCTATTACGCAAATATAAGTTTGTATAGCAAAATATATGTTGTATTTGTTGTTATAAGTATTTTAAGTATATATAATAACATAATTTTGGAATAAAAGAAAAAAACTATTACACTATGAAACTTATAATAATAGCGATCCGATACTGTTTCGACGTGATTTTAATAAGCAATATATAAACCAAATTTAGTTCAAAATTTTAAATTTTACATAAACAAATAATTTTATGTTTTGTTTACTAATAAAGAAATTTAGGGTAGAGTTATTGAAATTATGAAACAATTATGTAAATTGATATAAAATATATCTTAGCGAAAATGTATATTTATTAGATTTTTTTTACGTGTGGTTGTTTTAGATTTGGGCGGGGATCCCTTATTACCTCATTTAATTGTTGACATGCCCCTGCACGTTAATTATTTTCATACTAATACTACTCTCATTTCCTTTGATTTCGATTGTCAGGCCTTTTTTTTCATAATTGTTGTACGTACTTTTTTTTTTTTTTTTTTAATTATTTATGACCTTAGCTAGCTTTATTAATTTGATATCGGGAATCGGAGTTTTAATTCACTTTATTTATATTTAACTTCATGATATATATCATGGTACTTTATACATATGGGCCCCCCATTTACTTGGGTATTATATTACATTTTCATTACATTACTTTCATTTTATTGGTACATAAACTTTTTTATACTATATCAAGGTTATAGTGTACCTTGGGTTGTGCGCACAACCTTCAGGTCTACGTTTAAGTCATTTTAAAAGGACTCCAACAATTGTCACTGAGGAAAACTAAGTTCACACTATGATCCAATGAAGGACGTGACCTCTATGTACCATTATCAAGGGTAACAAATTTAAGACTTCTCTGGTCCCCAACAGTACTAATATGAGTAAACTCGTTCACATCACTTGTACTGAAGGTATTGTTCCCTAGTACCCGTTACTTCCGATTTTATCATCCAATAATGGAAACATACCCTGCTCGAGGACTATATGCTACACCAGTGATGGACGTCTCCGTATCTCTCCATTATTTATTTATCAAGGTCAACTTTTGTTTTATTTCTATTCTCTTCATAAATCTTATTTCCTTCTTTATCTTTATAGTACCTGTTGTTATCTACTTGACTGTATCGGTAACTTTTATATACTTTCATGCTCCACTTCCATATAATAACTTGCATAATCTCGCTCATAATGGATTCAATACCAGTAGTTTAAGCATCATCAAATATTTGGGTGATCAGTCCAATATTGACGAAACTTAGCATTCAATCATTCGTATTCACACTTTTGAACATCCCTTCTCTCACTCCTCACACCTTTTAAATATATACTTTTTAATATTGTACAAATATAAGGTAATATATTTGCCAGTCAATTTTTTATGTCCTTGTTTAACTTTGTTAAGAAACATTATTATTAAGACCTATTTTAATTATTATATTCCTTATTAAGTAATTATTGTAAGTAATATTAACTATAAGATTATTTATTAAAGGTTATATAATATATATTTATATATAATAATAAAGTTACTTTAAGCTTTCCATACCTTTAGAAAAGAAGAAAATGATTATAACTTATAATAATTACGATTTTTTTTTATAAAACCCTTTTCAAAATTGTATACATTTAAATAAAAAATACTATAAAAAATTGGGTTAAATTTAAAATATATTTGCTTTAACACGAACCTGTTCATCGTAAAATGTATGTTTTTTAGAAAACAATATCTACTAAAAATATTATAAATTGTTAAAATCTGACAAATATTTTCTAGTTACTTGTAAATACCGTACATTTAATATTTAATGCGTTACTTTTTTATTTAATATAGTCTAAAACATAATAAAATAATTAAATATAATGTATAAAAATAACGCTGATGCAATGTTACCTCTTATATATCTTCTTTTTTCTTTTCGGTTCACTTTTCATATTTTACTGGACAAAGCTCGCTGAAATACAACCGTTTTTTTTTTTTTTAAAATTAATCTGTTGTTTCTTGAATTTTGTTCTTCGGTCATTATATTAAAAAAAATCCACATTTTATTTTCCTCATTCTTCGTTAGTTGTCTTCATAGATATATTTTAAATTTTCAGTCAGCTTCTATAAAATTCTTATTGTGTTATTGTGGCCTCTTCTTGAATTCATATTTATTTATTTTCCGTCACGTCCGGTATTACGTCGATTCCGTTATAATATTACTATTGTCAATCATTTTACTCATGTTTTCATTATTTAATTTAACAATATTTATTCCCACCTTTTAATTTTAATAGGCCCGGCGGTGCGCTTGCATTGTCGCAGCGCACCGCCTAGCAGGGTCGCCATGTGGAGATCGGACCAATAGTAACAACTGTCTCGTTACAATATCTCTTATTACTGCTCACTTAACCTAGGTGTAGATGTATTTATTACACTACTGGGAGGAGGAAGCCACATACCACTACACCTCCCCGATACTTAAAAAAAGAAATGTCTTGTATTTACTTTTTTTTTTACATTTATGTTGTTGATTCTTATAACAAAAATGATTTCTGATTACATTTACATTACATTGTACTAAATACTTGTCATCTAATGCTGTTATCAAGAATATGAACATAAAATGAAATATTTAAATATAATATTATATCAACCTGAATCTTATAACATAATAATACATTTAATATTGAACATTAAAATAAAATACAATGTTAGACATGGATAAGTGTTAAGATAAAATAGTTAAAAATATAAAATTGATTTTATATAAAAAGAGATTATAACCTCATGATCATGATCAGATTATACATATTATTAAGTCAGTCCAGGATACGCATGCGATTTTATTTCGTTTACCTTTTGTTTTGTACGTCATTAACCTGTCGTATTTTGGTACTAACCAACGTTACAACAACACGTTAGCACGAACTTATCACATATCATATCATACCATATATTAAAAAATTATTTTCTCCAGATTTATTACATAAACTATAGTTCCTCGTTTAATCTATACTTTTTTTTTTTTTGAATCCCCAGTTTTATATTTTCACGGGTCTACAGCCGTGTAATTATTTTTATTTATTTATTTATTTTATATATGGAGCGCTCGGATCACTCCCACATTTAAAAATTTTCTTTAATTCTTGATTAACCCTTTTATAATTATTATTTCTTATATTTATTTATTAGCGTTACACACTAACCTTCACGCAGACATCTCGCGTACAGTATGATCAAGTATACTCGTATATATCGTTTTGCATTTAACTTGACATCATATTATATTATGTACTTTTTATCCCATCCAAAACCTTGATGTTTACGAAAGTTCTCATTGACTTTTAGAATTTACATAATACTCGGTTGCGCACCGACTATCACTGAAATAACTAATTATCTACCAGATCTTGTGCTTTACCTATTAACATTCCAACATTTTTCATTGAAATAAGTTAATATTTGAATTTACTCTAACCACTGTGTATAAAACACTCACTGAGTTTATTTTTATCAGTCAAATCTCTCAATAAATTATACAATTGCCATTCAACACAAACTTCAAGTATCTCTTAACCCGTCTTATCACATTAGTGAAATAAAAGAAAAACTTACCAAGGAATTGTTACAAGTGCTAGAAATAGGCTATATGATCTACCTAGATGATCATATAATATTAAAATATTCGAATCAAAATGCAAAACTGATCTACATTTTCTTAAAAGATCTCGACCGATGATACCATTCGCCATAATTGGTAACGAATTAAAAATATAAAACTTGTGCTCAATTAGATCGCTTGTGTTCTTACAGCGCGAGCGATTCATGTTTATTATGAATGCCGTTTCCATATACGCTTCTGGAATCTTTTGCTGTATGAGATTCAGTATTAAGTTTAACAAAACAATCTGTTATTAAAAACTATTTGAAAATATTTTTAATACAATGATTCAAGATACTATTTTTTTTTTTTTTTACACTTTGTATTATTTTATAAATAACTGTGTAAACGTCTACTTAATGTACCGATATACTTTATTTGAGTATAATATAATATGATATTTTATTTATAAGTGAAATGTTTGCTTAAAACTTTATTTTATTTGAAGTTTTCCACTAATGAATATGTTAAGTTGGTGATTAACGATACATAAACTCAATCCGCATTTAATCGCATCCGAATAACCTTAAAAAATTAATCGGTTATTAGGTTTTCCAAATTCTCAGCTGATTAGGCTTTTTTTTATGTGGATATGCTAACCTCCGATAATTTTCCTTACCTATTTCACAACTTTTACCCATGTATTATTTCTTTCAATAGTTTCATTTATAATTGCGTCTTCTGTAACTTAGCCATATATTTTTTTTTCACGTCTTTTACAAATTTATATCATATAAGTAGTCTCTTATATCATTTAGGTACATCATTTGCTGTCAGAAAGAGGCTCACAATGAATTAATTAATTGTATACTTAATAGGAGTTTCAAAATCGTTATAAAGAAATTATTTTCATGTACTACATAAATAAGTTAGATATTAAAACTATTTTCCTGGAAAATAATGGATTATAAAATTAAAAGCTTATGATTTTATAGTACAATCAATATAAAAGCGAAAAAAAAAAATTACATTTCATATTAAGACTAACAGAACAAAGAGAAGAAGCATTGTTATCATTATCATTAATATTGCAACAGCCAGATCAAAATACAAGTTGCAGATCCCAGCCGCGTAAGCGATTTGTGACACTATTGTTTTAAATTCCAAAGTACGTTTATGGGAACGTTTGCGATTTCATCGTATGACATAGGCACCTAATTTCAACAAAACTTACAAAATATTTTATTATGAATATACTTAACATGTATCTGAAAATTATAGTATTAAACACTTTTTTATTAATGTAGTTAAGATTATTACATTGCATTGTTATAATACTATTACATACATTATCAAGTATTTATAATAGGTATATGCTATTTGTCATTAATAGTCGAAACGCATTATTACCCTTCTTAAGATTTCATGACTTCTAAGTGTAGTATGTTTATCTTATTTGAAACATAAAAAAAAATAGGCTATTACGCAAATATAAGTTTGTATAGCAAAATATATGTTGTATTTGTTGTTATAAGTATTTTAAGTATATATAATAACATAATTTTGGAATAAAAGAAAAAAACTATTACACTATGAAACTTATAATAATAGCGATCCGATACTGTTTCGACGTGATTTTAATAAGCAATATATAAACCAAATTTAGTTCAAAATTTTACAAATTTTACATAAACAAATAATTTTATGTTTTCTTTGTTTACTAATAAAGAAATTTAGGGTAGAGTTATTGAAATTATGAAACAATTATGTAAATTGATATAAAATATATCTTAGCGAAAATGTATATTTATTAGATTTTTTTTACGTGTGGTTGTTTTAGATTTGGGCGGGGATCCCTTATTACCTCATTTAATTGTTGACATGCCCCTGCACGTTAATTATTTTCATACTAATACTACTCTCATTTTTTGATTTCGATTGTCAGGCCTTTTTTCATAATTGTTGTACGTACTTTTTTTTTTTTTTTTTTTTAATTATTTATGACCTTAGCTAGCTTTATTAATTTGATATCGGGAATCGGAGTTTTAATTCACTTTATTTATATTTAACTTCATGATATATATCACGCGGGTACTTTATACATATGGGCCCCCCATTTACTTGGGTATTATATTACATTTTCATTACATTACTTTCATTTTATTGGTACATAAACTTTTTTATACTATATCAAGGTTATAGTGTACCTTGGGTTGTGCGCACAACCTTGAGGTCTACGTTTAAGTCATTTTAAAAGGACTCCAACAATTGTCACTGAGGAAAACTAAGTTCACACTATGATCCAATGAAGGATGTGACCTCTATGTACCATTATCAAGGGTAACAAATTTAAGACTTCTCTGGTCCCCAACAGTACTAATATGAGTAAACTCGTTCACATCACTTGTACTGAAGGTATTGTTCCCTAGTACCCGTTACTTCCGATTTTATCATCCAATAATGGAAACATACCCTGCTCGAGGACTATATGCTACACCAGTGATGGACGTTCCCGTATCTCTCCAATATTTATTTATCAAGGTCAACTTTTGTTTTATTTCTATTCTCTTCATAAATCTTATTTCCTTCTTTATCTTTATAGTACCTGTTGTTATCTACTTGACTGTATCGGTAACTTTTATATACTTTCATGCTCCACTTCCATATAATAACTTGCATAATCTCGCTCATAATGGATTCAATACCAGTAGTTTAAGCATCATCAAATATTTGGGTGATCAGTCCAATATTGACGAAACTTAGCAATTCAATCATTCGTATTCACACTTTTGAACATCCCTTCTCTCACTCCTCACACCTTTTAAATATATACTTTTTAATATTGTACAAATATAAGGTAATATATTTGCCAGTCAATTTTTTATGTCCTTGTTTAACTTTGTTAAGAAACATTATTATTAAGACCTATTTTAATTATTATATTCCTTATTAAGTAATTATTGTAAGTAATATTAACTATAAGATTATTTATTAAAGGTTATATAATATATATTTATATATAATAAAGTTACTTTAAGCTTTCCATACCTTTAGAAAAGAAGAAAATGATTATAACTTATAATAATTACGATTTTTTTTATAAAACCCTTTTCAAAATTGTATACATTTAAATAAAAAATACTATAAAAAATTGGGTTAAATTTAAAATATATTTGCTTTAACACGAACCTGTTCATCGTAAAATGTATGTTTTTGAAAACAATATCTACTAAAAATATTATAAATTGTTAAAATCTGACAAATATTTTCTAGTTACTTGTAAATACCGTACATTTAATATTTAATGCGTTACTTTTTTATTTAATATAGTCTAAAACATAATAAAATAATTAAATATAATGTATAAAAATAACGCTGATGCAATGTTACCTCTTATATATCTTCTTTTTTCTTTTCGGTTCACTTTTCATATTTTACTGGACAAAGCTCGCTGAAATACAACCGTTTTTTTTTTTTTTTTAAAATTAATCTGTTGTTTCTTGAATTTTGTTCTTCGGTCATTATATTAAAAAATCCACATTTTATTTTCCTCATTCTTCGTTAGTTGTCTTCATAGATATATTTTAAATTTTCAGTCAGCTTCTATAAAATTCTTATTGTGTTATTGTGGCCTCTTCTTGAATTCATATTTATTTATTTTCCGTCACGTCCGGTATTACGTCGATTCCGTTATAATATTACTTTATTGTCAATCATTTTACTCATGTTTTCATTATTTAATTTAGCAATATTTATTCCCACCTTTTAATTTTAAATAGGCCCGGCGGTGCGCTTGCATTGTCGCAGCGCACCGCCTAGCAGGGTCGCCATGTGGAGATCGGACCAATAGTAACAACTGTCTCGTTACAATATCTCTTATTACTGCTCACTTAACCTAGGTGTAGATGTATTTATTACACTACTGGGAGGAGGAAGCCACATACCACTACAGTCCCAAGCGCAGGGCGGTGTACTGGTGGTCAGCAGAAATTGCACCTCCGTGCGATCTGCTTGCGGAGTCGGCGCCAGTACACAAGAGCCCGAAGAAGAAGGCGAGCTCCACTTGAGGAGATAGCCAGACTCTACGGGGCATACCGAGCGGCTACAAAGGCGTTACAAATTGGTATATCTAACGCCAGGTCTCGGTCCTGAAAGAGCTCCTAGAGGACTCAACGAAGATCCCTGGGGCGACCGTAAAGTATGGTGCTGGGAAAACTCCGGCCCTGGTCGTTGCCCTTGACGGAAACTCTCGATCCGGACCTGCTGGGAAGAGTGATCGGCACGCTTTTCCCATAGGACCGGTCAAGTCCTCAGTTCACCTGCCGTCGTCATTGGGTGGCATGATGAGATGGAGGTGACCGTGGAGGAGCTGGACCGAGCCGTTAGCCGCTTGAGAGCCCGAAACACCGCACCGGGGCCTGACGGAATTCCTGGTTGGGCTCTGGTGTTGAGTCTGGCTGCCTTGGGGACAGGCTAAGACAGCTGTTTACCGGCTGTCTGCGGAGTGCCAAGTTCCCCACAGCATGGAAAGAAGCAAGGTTGGTCCTCTTGAAGAAGGAAGGCATGGCCGCCGATTCTTCCTCTGTGTACCGTCCCATATGCCTGTTGGACGAGGTTGGCAAATTGTTCGAAAGGATAGTTGCCACTCGGCTCAACGGACATCTGTCGCGCGTCGGTCCCGATCTGGCTGATAGCTAATTTGGATTCCGACGGAGCGTTCCACTGTAGATGCCATTATGCGCGTCCGCTCCCTGTCGGAACAAGCAATATCCGAGGGTGGTTTGTCGTTGGCGATAAGTCTTGATATTGTCAACGCCTTTAACTCTCTATCCTGGGATACAATAAGGAGGGCATTAGCACACCACCAGGTGCCTGCCTACTTGTACTTGTATTCCTACCTGCAAGACGTAATTGGGGACTACTTGCGCGACAGGTACATTCTGTACATGGGGCAAGATGGTAGGAATATCCGGAGGAGATCAAACGGGGTTCCACAGGGCTCAGTGCTGGGTTCGCTACTGTGGAACCTCGCGTACGATGCGGTTCTGCGTGTCAACCTTCCTGCTGGCGTAAATATCGTGTGTTATGCCGACGATACACTGGTGGTCGCCAACGGGGTCACCTTCGAGGGGACCAGGAGCTCGCTGAGCTTGGGACGGAAGTCGTCGTCGCCAAAATTCACGAATTGAGTCTAGAAATAGCGCCTCATAAGACCGAGGCCTTATGGTTTCACAAACTACCTCGGAGCAGGGAACCACACGACTTGTGCGTCTACGTGGGTGGGTCTGTAGTCAGAGTGGGGCGGTACATGAAGTACCTAGGACTGCACCTGGACAGTCGCTGGGGCTTCGAAGAGCACTTTGAGCGCCTAGTTCCTCGGATTGAGAGTGTGGCTGGTGCTATGCACAGACTGCTGCCCAATCTAGGGGGACCGAGGAAGGATGTACGCCGCCTCTATGCGGGGGTAGTGCAGTCCGTAGCCTTATACGGGGCACCGGTGTGGACGAAAAGGCTAGCCATCCGACACTGTAGATCTAAAATCTACAGTGTCCAGCGGAGGATTGCTATACGGATCGTGCGAGGATACCGCACGATATCCTTTGAGGCGGCAACAGTCCTGGCTCGTTTTCCACCTAGATATACTGGCGGATATGGATGCGAGGGTGTACAACCGAATCCGCATCCTCCGTCAGAGAGGTGGCAGTGAGCCAGATGAGGCGCTCGAGTCTGTAAACGGCAGGAGCGCCAAAACGCTTTGGCGATATGGCGCACTGACTCAACGAGGAGCGCTATGCCCGCAAACGCGTTATTGGCGCAATCCTGCCGGTCTTCGAAGCCTGGATGCAGCGACGAGTAGGAAGACTCACCTACAGACATACACAGATAATTACCGGGCACGGTGCTGCGGTGATTATCTGTGTAAGATCGGACGCAAAGCGACGGTGAACTGCTTCCACTGCGGTGGACAGGACCAGGACTCTGCGTCCCATACGCTGGCGATATGTCCAACGTGGTAACGGAGCGATTGATCCTGGCAAACCGGGTCGGTCGGGACCTCTCCCTGCCAGCAGTCGTGTCGGCGATGTTGAGCGGGGACTCGGCGTGGAGGGCCGTAGCCACCTTCTGTGAGTCCGTAATGGTCCAGAAGGAGGCTGCTGAGCGGGATCGGAGGAGGACAGATCCCACTCGGAGACGACGCCATCAAGGCGTTCGTCACGGCCCTCCCTTTGAAGATGGTGTTCCCCTACCAGAAACGGGGCCTCTGGGGTTGCAGGCGTTTGGAGCGGGGGCCTCGAACGCCTAGTAACGTAACCCTCGAGGAGGACGATGGCTCGGAAGTGGTCCCGAGACATCGTGATAGCACTGCGAGGGTGCTGGGGGTAGTAAGTTCTACCCCTGGGACGTGCTTTCAATAAAGCAAAGCGAGAGAGGGGCCCCGGTTGCGTTCCGAACGGAGATCCCGGGACCCTTCGTACACGCTGATGGAGACCACCGTGGGTTTTAGCCGGTAGGAGTCCGGCATAACCTTCCGGTTGCCCTGCAGCCAGAGGAATCCATGAGATTTCCCACGAAAAAAAAAAAGACTAAGATGGTGAAGCGCACTGACTTAACAAAACCTATTCACTCTTGCCTTGAAGACATTAACATTGTAATCGGATGGGAAGACAGTTGCTGACAACTTATTCCACCTTTGCTGTACGCATGACGAACGATGTAGCAAACTGTTTGGTTCGGATGCGTGGTAAGTCAACAAACAAAGGGTGGAGAGTCTGGCCGAACGCCTGGTTGTCCGTTGGTGGAAGGAAGATATCGACGTAAGACACATCATTTTATTTTTACGATCGGCGTAAAAATTAAAATGATTTGTCTTACTTAGTTTTAAGAGCTTGTCCCGCCCACCTGTCGATTGTAATATAAATAAATCAATAATAACACGTAACGGAATATTAAAATTTACTACGTGGGAAGACCCCTTTTTTAAAGTTGGAAAAATTTACTTTGCCAATATCCGCTCAATAAAATAAAATGATGTGTCTTACCTTGTTTGAAGAGCACCTAGTTTGAAGCTTAGTAATTTAATTGTTACTTTTCCTAGTATAGTGGTGGTGGGAGTAGTGGTGCTGGGATTAGTGGTGACGGAGATAGTGCACGCATTGAGGGAGGGCGGAGGTGCTCTTCAAACTAGATAAGACACATCCTTTTATTTTATTGAGCGGATATTGGCAAAGTAAATTTTTCCAACTTTAATATAATGGATTTCGCAAAGTAACGCCTGATTCTATTAAGACCCTTTTTGTCTAGGAGTCCGTCCGGACAGGTACCACGTTGTTACCTATTTTGTCGCCAAATCATAATCCTCAGAGGTGATAACGCATCTATAGCCTTCTTTGTTGGACGTTGGCTGCAAGTATCCATGGAATGCAGTAGCCACTTACCACCGTGTTCGTATGTTCAGCTGTACGTTCATTCGTTTGTTTTATTAATTCTAGTTTTATAAAAAAAAACGAGTGGAATACCAGACGCCGGCAAATTATTTCCCTTCTGTGCTGTACGCATTACGAAAGACGAAGCAAACCGTTTGGTTTCAATGCATGGAATATCGACAACAAAGGCGTAGAGATCCGCTGATTGTGTGGTTGTTTGATGGTGGAAAGTGGGAGGAAGGAATTAAAATAAAGAGTGGCAGAGCCACGCGGCAGCTTTGCTGTCGCACGGATGGGCCGGCTCGAACCGGGTTGGTACCATGACCTCACAGAAAACCAGCGTGAAGTAGAGGTTTACCTCTGCGTTTCGCTTGGTGAGTGCAGGTGGCCGGAGGCTCAATTTTCCAATTTCTCTCTTCCCTTTAAACGAAAGACTACCCCAGGAGGGTACCAGCACCCCTGTAGAATCCCTCGCTGAGCATCCACGACCAAGCAACTCCACTCCTGAGCGTGGGTGCTCAGGCTGCCCCGCGTATTCTGGGGGGCGGGGGCAAAATTCCGCTCGCGACTAATACTTCTCGGGGCACGCAGAGCAATAAGACCAAGGCGACCCCTGTCACGCAATCCACTTCCAACCTTATGTTATTTAAAATTATAACTTGTGAATTTAGTACAATATTTACTTCTAAAACTTTCTTTTAACAGTCGCAAATCATTTAATGAATGGGCGACAGTAGGAATTTATAAAAGTAGGCGAAAGTTATATGAGCTTTATAATGAAAGATCATATAATACTAGTGTTATATTTAGAGATTATGTAAAAACATATTCTAAAATATTTAAAAAAGTGTGCTACACAGCTAAGGCTTTACCTTAAGTAACAAAATTAAAACTGCATCCAACAAAATTAAAATGACCTGGAGAATAATAAATAGTGAAACGGGCAAGGTCAAACCGCACAACTCGGATTTTCAATTGAATATTAACAACAGTTTAACTCGATCTGATCAAGAAGTTGCTATGGCTTTTGAGAAACATTTTACTGATGTTCCTTTTTTGACAACGAAATCATTAAATTCTTCTCCTACTGTCGCCGAATCATTGCTTAAACAAAATGTAAAGGCTTGTTCAAATACTTTTAAATTCCATAGAGTATTGCCAAAAGATATCGTTAAATATTTTAAAACAATTGATGTTAAGAAAACGGCAGATTTATGGGGGATTTCCGTTAAAGTTATTTTATCTATAATAGATATAATAGCACCTTATCTAGCCACTATATTTAATACAAGCGTCGAATCTGGTGTGTTTCTGATTTAATGAAACATAGTAAAGTCATACCTTTATTTAAATCTGGTAGTACATTAGACCCCGCCAATTTTAGACCGATTTCTGTACTACCAACATTTAGTAAAATTTTGAAAAAATAATTTTAGATCAGATCTTAAGTTTCTTTAATATTAATAAATTGCTACATAAAAATCAATTCGGTTTTACAAGGGTCGCTCGACAACTGACGCTGGAGTTGAGCTTATTAAACATATTTTTGTGCATGGAGAATTCGGAGGATGCTTTGGGTATATTTTGTGACCTTTCCAGGCCTTCGACTGTGTTCACCATGAGAC